>PVIW01000763.1:0-144873 GCA_004026585.1 Noctilio leporinus | reverse complement strand
GCAACCCGGTTGCTTCCCATCTCAGCCGTGCTTTCTCTCCACAAATCACGCTCCTAACTTGGGCTCAGGGAGGTAACCAAAGAAGGGGCCGAACCCAATAGTAGCTACATACCAACCACAGAGAGGTTGCCCCCAAACTTGCTAGTGATTTGATTTTTCAGCAGGGCTGCTTTGAAAAAGGGTGGGTCACTTTGAAGCAGCACAGAGAAACTTTCCTGCACTGTCTATTGTGGCAGCCACTAGCTACATGTGGCTATTTAAAGTTAAATTGAAACGAAGGAAAATAGCGAGCTCACCCGTTAGCTGCACCAGCCCCAGTTCAAGCACTCAAGGAACAAGCGGCCAGCAGCTGCCATACTGAACAGGGCACACTGAGTAGTTCCCTCATCACAGAGTGAGTGTCCTCGTGGACAGCACTGTTGCACATGGCCAAAGGGCAGTGAAAGGACACTGATCTCTCATGGGAAGGAGTGTGGGTGGAACAGGGGAGGAGGGAGAAGCAGCAAACAATAGTTCACTGAAATACTTTCTCCAAGGAACACATATTTCAAGGTTCAAACATTTAAATACATTGGCGTCCTTCAGGTCATGAACCCCACTAGCATAGCGGTTCCCAGCCATGAGCCATTTTGCCTCCTGGGGACACCTGGCAATGTCTGAAGACATTTTTGGTTGTCCCCAGTCGCTGAGGGGAAGTGTTCCTGGCATCTGCTGGGTGGAGACCAGGGATGTTGCCAACATCCTGCAGTGCCCAGGACAGACCCACCGCAAAGAATGACCCAACCTAAAATGTCAACAGTACCACCTATGAAAATGGTCTAAAATATGTAAAGACTTAACGAATGAAGAAACGCATCATAGTACCGTGCACAATAACAAGGGAAAGGAAACAAGCCAAGTGGCCAGCACTGAGGATGGGCCCCAAAAGAGTGCTGCATGCCAACAATCATTTCGACAGCTATTCACTGAGCATCTTCTATAACACGCGCCAGGATCCGCTCAGGCGCTGTGAACAATGGAGCAGAAACTAAACCGAATTCCCGTCCTTGGGAGGCCTACCTGGGGCCATTGCTAAAGTGTGCTTAATAATACTCTCGTACACTGTAATAACTTGCAAGTGCTTTGGTTACTGGTCAGGGAGAAAGGATGGCCATAAAATTACTTGATATATGATCGAGTTTGGGATCCTTTGTTTACAAAACCAAAAAAGACTAGTGAATACATCCATCACAGCAATAATTGTAGCTAGAGGGCTGGATGGGACTGTTTATATAAATAAAATAACTCATTTTTTAAAGGAGTTTACCCAAAATTCAACATGACCTCTTCTCCTCTTCCCATGTGTCTCAAGGACGAATGTGGCCAGCGCCAAATGCTTCCTGGGTTCCTGCTCCTCTCCGCCTTGGAGAAGGGCAAGCCAGGCCCAAAGAGCTGAAAGCACGTGACTGACTCCAAGGCCGCCTGGGGCCATCTCGGCCTACAGACGTGTTCTGTCTGGTTTGCAGTGCTGGCCCTCGGAATGTTCTCCCCAAAGCCCAACAGGTTGCCAACACTTCAGCTCAGGAGATTTCATTACAAACACCTGGATTTCTAATGCTCCTAAAAATCAGAAGAGCTGGAACACAGAGACCAGAGTCCCCAGAGAGAGAAACTGGGTAAAGCTGATCAGGGCCACTCACCAGTGTGCCCAGTCCCCACTGCTCCATTACCTCTGACACCTGGCCGCTTGGTTAGGGGCCAGCCCCGGTGGGCATTTGAGTTTGTAATCAGCACCCCAAGGTGAGGCACAGAGGTGGGAAAACCCTTCCCGAGAACTGGCCCAGCAAACAGAAGGTACGTAAGGGAGCTCCTGCCAAGCGGAGGCAGGCATGAAGCCTGGTACAAATGATGCTCACGGTCTCAGGCATGTAGACTTGGCTAAGGATGAGAGAGCTTGGGGACCCCACCCTAGGAGAAGCACTATGAAAACTGTAAAGTGCTATTCATTTGTTTTGAAATTCACTGCAGGAACGCTATTTGAGACGCTAGGTGCCAAGAATTAACCTCAAGGAATTCAGCTCAGCCAGGGAGCAAATAAACAACAAATCACCACTACACGATAAATCCCCTGAATGGTAGGGGTACAGACAGAAGGCTGTGGAAGCTCAGACGAGGAAACAATTCAACATTAATGTAAACTGTGGTTACAATCAGCAAAATGTCAAACCTTCACCTACATCTCATGCTCCAAAATAATAATTCAAAGGCATTTTATAGCTATGTGACCTTTTTTCCCCCTTTTACACACTTCAACATTTCTAGTTTCCAAGGTCAAGGCTTGTCTGCCCAAGTTTCATGAACGGGTTGAAATCATCAACAAATATTCATTCATTACTGTGAACAAGGTGGAGTCTCACAAGACAGTGGATTTTGGCCCCTTGCAGCAGTAAGAATCACCGGGAGCATTTGGATTGACCCAGGAAGCTGGACTCCATTGATCCGTGAATAATGGTAGTTTTTAAAGTCTCTTCAGAGCATCTTAATTTGAAGTCTGGATTGATCCCCAGAAGTAAACAGCCATCTGTCTTCTGCAGCAGCATGGCATCTCCACGGCAAGGGGAGGTGGCAGGTGAGCCGAGTCAGGAACCAGATATGGGGAGCACACGATCAGTTATTTTCAACAACCCCTGCTTTTCAAACTGAGCATTCCACCTAGAATATTTAAAATATCTTTAGACACTGTAATCAAATAATGATTGGTTCACAAGCTCTGGGGAACAAGAGAGCCAGGGACAAGCCCCAGACGGCCTGGGTCTGGCGAGGTGGGAACGAAAGCAAAGCCCCAGGGAGGCCCACGTGGGCAAGGCACTTCACAATGGCATGCGTCCGCGTGGTAAAATGCCGCGCCTGCCCAAAAAGAGTCGTTGATTTGAAAACTGGCACTGGGGGCACCTGCTAAGCATGAGATGTATGGCTGACAAGGAGAGTATTCGAACCTGGTTCATTTGCCTTTCTTGCTCTAAGGTTGGGCATGATGCAGCATGTAAGTGAAATGATCCATAAAAACTGCCCAGGTAAAAATACCCTTGGCCCCAACTTGGAATTTCAGGAAACACACACACTTCTATGGAACTGAATCCCTGGGTGGTGTGTTTTTATTCTCCCTTCCCATCCATCAAAATCTGTTCTTAGGAGTCCCTGCATAGTTCCCAAAGTTAGGGTGCAGTAAGTCATTTTAGACCAGCAGGAGACAGGGGAGGGGTCCAGGTGGCAGGCGGGAGCAGAGGTCGTCCATCCAGGTCGCAGTACTGAGGAGCCCCCTGGGGTGATAAAGGATGTCACCAGACGCGCTGCTAGGTCTACCGGGATGTTTTCTCTTACGAGACACCTAGGAAGCAGAGAACCTGGGGGATCCCACCCTCTCCTGCCCTTGTGCCCAGCTTGCTACCACACGAGACCTTCTCTCACTAGAAAGCACCCTCATGCACCCCAGAGCCATCCCGCCGTCTCAGGCATCCTCTGGCGCGAGGGTACTTGAAGCGAGGCAAGTAGGCCGATGGTCGCTTTCTGCAGAGGAGCAAGCCACAGCACTCACACTCCCAGGATTCAAGTGATGCTTCTGGCACACACCAACGGCGCTTTCTCCACCCGCAGAAAGCAGAGACGTGCATGCAGAGCCTGGGGTCTCACATGTCAATGCCACAGTGCCCTTCCCATGGGCACAGGGGAAACCAGTGGACAAAATGGCATGTTCTGAGAGGCCTGCCAACATGGCAAGTCTTGGGGGGACTTCAGGGAGGCTGGGCCAGCCTATAATGCAAGCAATCACCTTGAAGAGCAGAAGAGCAGCCACTGCACATTTCACAAATGCCCTGCACAGAACTTTCTAGGGAAGGGGACAGGGAGCTGCTGCAGGCTGGATTCTGTTTTGGGGTGGAGGAAGGGTTTGTGAGAACACCCTGGGCAGTTTAGGGGTAAGGAGCTTCATTTGGGTTTTTTAAAGAAAGCTTCCCAGGTGTTTTACAGGAAACCCCAAGAATCACTGGTCCAGAACAGTGAGTGGTTCTTAACCTGGCTGGTAATCAAACCCTCCAGGAGAACATTTTAAAAATGGACACCAGTTGCAAATCATACGTCTGATAAGGGTACAGTAAGCAGAATGTATAAACAACTCCTAAAACAACAGAAGTAAAAATGGCAAAGGACTTGAATAGCTATTTCTCCGTGATCTACTACTGGCCACCAAGCACATGAGAAGGTAGATGCCCACCATTGCCAGTCATCAACGAAATGGACACCAAACCACAATGAGATGCCACCTCACACCCAAGGGGACAACCATTTTCCTAAAGAGCAAACAAACAAACAAACAAAATAACAAGTGCTCTGTATACTATAATGAAATGGTATTCAGCCATGAAAAGGAAGAAACCCGGACCCGTGCTACAACATGGATGAACCTGGGAGATGTTACGCTACACACAAAAGACCACACAGTCTCTGATTCTATTTGGATGAAATGTCCCGAGCTGGCAAACCATAGACACAGAGAACAGACTGGTAGTTGCCAGGGCTGGGGAGGAGGGAGCAATGGGGAGTGACTGCTTAATGGGTACAAGGTTTTCTTTTCTTTTTAGTGGTGAAACTATTTTGGAACTAGATGGAGGTGGTGGTTGCACAACCCTGGGAATGTACTAAATGCCGCTGAATTAACCATTTCATATGGTTAGTGGTTAATTTTGTTGTTGACTTTTACCTCAATCTTTAAAGACGGGGGAAAGGAGGCCCTGGTAGCTCGGTTGGTTAGAGCATCGTCCTGCTATGCCAAGGTTGCCGGTTTGATTCCCAGCTAGGGCGCACACAACAAGCACCCAGCCAGCGCATCAATAAGCGCAACAACAAATGGATGTCTGTTTCTCGCTCTCTCCCCCACCTTCCTCTCTCGCCCTCTCGCTCTCTAAAATCAATAAATAAAACACGTGGGGGAAAGGCTCTCGGGGCCTCCTGGGCCCGGCGCATCAGGCTCTCCTGGGGTGGGTGGGGTGGAGTGCGTGAGTGTGCGTGCAAGTACAAATATACAGCTCCCCGGGTGAATCTGGCATGCATCTAGGACTGAAAAGCATGCAACTGGAAGTTCATATAAAAATGAGAGCATGTCTGTGGCTGATACCTCAGAAGCTTCCCTGAGGCAACACTCACCACGGTAAGGAGGGTAAAGAGTCTGGCATGCTGCCCCGCCCTCTCTCTGAGAAAAGAGTCTATGTGTTTTCAAACAACAGATATAGATGTGTAACATTCAGGAAACTGAAGGCAATCACAGCTACGAGGCCCGCAAGAGCACCGTAGCCAGGACAGCACATGAATGCAAAATCATGCCCCCAGAACGATGGGAGGACCCGCAGTTTCGTCTGCACAGAGGAGCACGAAAGAAGCCGAGCGGGTGTCCTCAGCATCAAGGAACCGTGCTGTGCTCATTACAAACACCAAGGGCAAATGCTAACAGACACATGACAAGGACCAAAGGGGTGGGTGAAGCCAAGACCAGCCCAGACCAGCTCCACAAAAGAAGAAATGACCGAACCCTGAGCTGGCTAGCAACCCATGGTTAGAGATGTGATTGGGCAGAAAGGGCCTGGCCACTCGAATGCTGACAGTCAACGTTTAGTCTGCGATTCCTGCCGGAACCGCATGAGCAAGACCAAGCTTAAAGCAGAGCTGGTGCCTGTGGCTGCAAGCCAATGCTGTTCCAATTCTGTTCACTGCAGATGGTTCCTGTAGGTAGCTCAGAAACCTGGCTCTACTGACATCGATCAGACGCGGCGAGCCATTGTCTCATGACCCAACTCCACGGCAGATGGTTCCTGTAGGTAGTTCAGAAACCTGGCTCTACTGACACTGATCAGACGCGGCGAGCCATTGTCTCATGACCCAACTCCATGGCAGCGGAGGCAGTCCTCACTACGCATGGCATTCCTTTGTCCCTTTATAAACAAACTGTACTACGACTGACCCTATTTCTCCAGCACTTTCTTTTTCTTGTTTGTCGAGTGTCCTGACTTTGATCCTGTCTTCTAGTAAATGTAAGACCTAATTCTAAAGTACGATGGTCTAAAGGTCATGCTTCTGTCTCGCCTTTACTTTCATGGGAGGGAAAAAGAACTTAACTTGAGTTTCTTCGAAACCCATTAATTAATACAAGAATGAGAACTTTAATGTAGGACTACCTTTTCGATGAGAGAGAAAAGAAAAACCAACCACTTCTTAACACCTCCCAGTTTTGCCAGCCTTACCAGCCAACTGCTTCCCAAAACCAATTCCAGGAACTCATACGCCTGTGGCGGTACACACTATGTCACTGGTTTGCTTCACGGAAAATGTCCCAGTTTTCATTTATTTTCATATTTTGGAACAGGCCAAGGCACCTTCTTAAGCTCCAGATGGAGGGGTAACGCAACCAAACACCCCTGAAACATCACAGATCACAGGAAAGAGAGGAAAGACACAGAGGCATTGTGCTGTTTCGCTCACAGTCACGACCTCTCCGCCGACACTGACTACCTCCTATGGAATCCAAGGTTTTAGAAGTCCATCAATGGTAAAAAGTAGCATCTGTCCCCAAAGTGACAGGCTCGGGTATTATTTTCAATGGTGCCAGAAGGGACCGCATCCACTCCAGCCATGGGAAGACTGGCTACGAGCCACTCCAAAACAGATGAAAAGCCAGTGACAGATTTCCCTACTTTACATAACAAGATAAAAATTAGCCCATCTGAAGGAAATGCAGACTTTGGACTCCAAATATTTACTGAGCTGGCACTAGATTTAGAACTGAGTTGTTGACAATGACTCAGGAGAAACAAGTATTTTATTGGTTACATGTTTATGTAAAACTATATAGCAATCCATATTTTTAAAGGAGCTGGCTGATAAATGGCATAAGAAAAAGAATTCACTCTATTCATAATTTGAAAGGCATGATAAGTACATGAGTTCTTATTTAAAAATTAAAAGTATGTCCAAAGCCCTGAGATAGAACTGAGGGTTGGGACGTGCTCCAACAGGAATTATTGGTTCTGGCCGCCATGGTAGCACTTAAAATGCAAATGCTACTCTGCTCTTCTCCCCTGAGTACATGTGAACTCAAGAAGCTATTTTTGGTAATCCTTGACATTTTTGTCAATATGCCATCTGCATGGTGACATTTTGGAGGTTTATAATGTTGGAGGGGGCAGGGTTTGATTTCTGGTGCCTTGGCTTTTAATAGTGAGATTGATGACACGACGATTTGGGGTTGACCTGAGCCAAACCAAGCGCAGAAAGACCTATCTGAGGTGCCCTCTGAGGCATACAAAATGGTGTCACAGTGCTTCTGAAGCAAAGTCACGCTGCGAAAAACTGCAGAGCCAGCCACCGTGTGCTGGACTCACATCATTTTAGACACCAAGCCACCTGACCATTCGAAAGCAACCATCACCACCTTTTCTCCAAGTAATAATAACAAGCATCAATTTCCAAACACAAAAATGTGTGCCATTTATATGGGCATCCCAAAAGCATACCTCAATCTTCTCTAAAAACATGTTCTTAAGGTGCACAGCTCAGCTGCTAAAAGGGAAGAACGAAACACAGCCACCACACATTTCCTGTTCCAAGTTCTCCTATAACCAAATTCTCCCAGTAACTAAATTCTTTGTAGCCTTAAACCATAGCTTGTAACTGTGAATTTTTTGCAGCTTTATTGAGATACAATTATGCAACTGACATGTGACATGTGTAAGTTTAAAGGCTACCACGTGTTGATTTGATACATATCATATAATTATCATTTCTTTTTTGCAGTGAGAACACTTAAGATCTACTCCCTTAACACCTTTCAAGTGTACATTACCAATAATCACAATTAGATCCCCAGAACCAACTGTATTTTTTTAATTTAATTTATTATTTTTCATAGAGAGGGAGAGAGGAAGAGAGACATCCATGTGTGGTTGCCTCTCACCTGCCTCCAGCTATGGACCTGGCTGGAGACCTGGTTTGCAACCTGGTTATGTGCCCTGGTTGGGCATCGAACCAGTGACCTCTGGGTTCACAGGCTGGCTCCTTATCCACTGCGCCACCAGCCAGGGCTCCAATTGTATTTTTAATGAAAATCTTTCTAAAAGTGGTTATTTTCCTGCCTTATTATATAAAGTAGTCTTAATTTGCCTATTACTGAGGTGCTCTAACTTCCCCCAGATGTCTTATGACAGATGCAACATCCTTTTCTTTTTTGAGTCGGGGCACAGGCTTCTACTGAGGGTTCCCTGACTGAGGGGTTCCCTACTGGCCCTTATCATTCTGAACCCCTTCTCTCTGGCTGGTTAGACTTCCCTCTGGGATCTTCATCTCCTGCACTCACCCCATCCACCCCCACCTCCACTGAACAATAGTTACCTTGATTAGACCCCATATTTTCCTAAGATCAGGGGTCAGAAAATGTTTTCTCTAAGAAGCCGGATAGTAAATATTTTCAGCTTTGCAGCTACAGGGTCCCTATTCGGTGAGTCAACTTTGTCCTTGCAGTACAAAAGCAGCTACAAACAATCAACATGGGCATGGCGGTGCTCCAATAAAACTTTATTTACCAACACTGAAACTGGAGTTTTCACAAAATACTACTCTCCTTTGAATTCTTAGTCAACCATTTAAAGATGAAAAGCCCATTCTTATCTTGCAGACTGTACATAAACAGATGGCGGCGGGTTCTGCCCATCGGCTGCTATCTGCAAAACGCTGTCCTAAGGTCCCCTGGGGCCACCACATTTAAGAACATTTCCCCTCAAACACTGGGTCACCAACTGAGGACTAGCATTGTGGTTCTCATGGCACAGGAAGGAATTCAGGGACTTGCGTGGTGTCACGATGCAGGTGGTAGGAGCCGAGTGTCCCACCCCGACGGCAGGGCTGCCCCGCCCCCTGCTAGGGTGCAGCTTTCTGCACGGCTCTTGCTCCTGGCCTGCCTTCCCACCTCCTTGAGGAAAAGGGCTACCTGAGCTTAATGATTTCTTATGCGTGGTTGTAGCACTCGTGTCTTACCACACATCAGGGTTTTGGCTTCCTGCCCCTACTTTTAGATAGAAATGTGAAATATTTTATACTTTTCTCTTTCTCAAAGTAACAAACTAGAAGTTACATGAAGTTGATCTCGTTCCTTTGATCCTCAATTCATTTTTCTTAAAGGGTGCTGCTTCTGTGGGCAAAGTTCGCACAGCTGCCCTCAGTGTGTCTCCTGCATTAAAGCAAAAGCAGAAGCACAAGAACATGAGCACCTACAACATGGGTGAACCTCAAAAACATGATGCTGAGTGAAAGAAGCCTGACACAAAAAGGCGACACATATCGTGCGATTCCGTTTATATGAAATGTCCAGACAGGCAAATCCATAGAGACAGAAAGCAGATTGCTGGTTGTCAGGGGCTGAGGGGGAAGGAATGGGTACAGGGCTTCCTTTTGGAGTGAAGAAAATGTTTTGGAACTGGACATGAGTAATTTTGTTGTTTTGTGATGTGAATTCCACCTCGATAAAAATACATTTTTAAAAAGAGTGGTGGCAGCCCTTGCCGGTGTGGCTCGGTTGATTGAAGTACCGGCCCACACACCAAAAGGTTGCAGGTTCGATCCCCAGTTAGCGTGCGTATGCGAGGCAAACAGTCAATGTTCCTCCCTCACTTTAGTGTCTGTCTGTCTCTCTCCCCCCACCCCTTTCTCTTCCTGTCTCTAAAATCAATAAACATATTTTTTAACTTTTAAAAATAAATAAAAAGAATGGTGGTAAACCTGTAGCTTCTTTTTTCTTCTTTTTCAAAATGGACGTATAATTGACATATAACATCATTTTTGTGTCAGGTGTACATCATGATTTGAAACATGTATACACTACAAAATGATCCCCACAATAAGTTAACATCTGTCACCAGACATAGATATACAAGTTTTTTCTTGTGATAAGAACTTTTAAAATCTACTTTCTTAGTATCTTTTAATTATACGCTATAGAACTGTTAACTAGTCACCATGCTGTAGCTCTGTGTCTTCTGATGGTGAGGAAAGGGCCTAGACATATTATTCAGTGAAAGTGGCAAGTCGCAGGAAAAAAATTGACAGTATAATCCCATTCACATAAAATCCCAAAACAAAAACCTGGGTTTATGCACATATACACTGTAGTGTATATTTGAAAGATACTCAGAAAAAGAAGCCACAGGGACTAGAAAGATACAAAGCGTGGCATCATCCTCACGTGGCAAGAGTGCTTCAGCGGGTCCCTGTGTAATAGAAACCATACCCGAGGTCCCTGTGGCCCTGGGCATTTTAAAGGGCACCCTCAGTCAGTTCCGAGCACATGTGCATCAGAGTGCAGCACCAGCTGAGGACTGGAAGTGGGGCCCGCAGGAGACCAGCACAGATGGTTGCAAAGAAAAACGCAAAGCAGTTCTTTGGACACCGTGATACTGAGCAACTCATCGTAATACTGCGGCCCATCACTCGGTTGGTCAGTCACATGCAGTACATTGAACTTCACAGATGAGTGCAATGGGCTTCGCAAGGGCCTACTGTTAGGACAGCACCAACCTCTTTAAAAGCTTTAACTTTCTCTTAGAAGTAGGCCAGCGTGCAGGAAGGATGTGTCGGAACAGAGGAAAAAGCGAGGGGAGGGTGTGAACATGAGCACCACAGCAAGATCATCCCCGAGCTGGTCCCTGAATGCCAGGCCACAACCTGGAGATCGAGGCCTGGCAGACCAGTGGGACGGGGCCCTGGCCTGCCCTCTCACCTACAAGCAAGGTGTGCCGGTCATCTTGGGCCACAAAGCCCATAACTCCCCCATTCCAAACCCTCATGGGCTTCACTCAAGCACGCCTACCTGTCCCAATATAACTACCACTTCCAAAAATTACCGAAGCTCCAGGGGGAAAAAGGGCAAGAGACATTTGACAGTTTTTGAAATTCCAAATGCACAGCGACAAACTGGAAATATCCAGATCAACAGTGTTCCACTGTACTGAGTTGTAACATCACCACTAGAAACCCAGTGCACCCAAAGCTCAAGTTAGGGAATAAAACTTGACCAAGAAACTTACCTGCAAGTCGCAGTCAGATGAAGGGAGCGGAAGAGATGGGCAGAGGAGGAGGGGCAAAGGCTTCTTAAATTCACATGTATAATACCCCCTGTTCTCCTGTTGAAAAGTTCACGCATTCACACGGTTCAAACAACAAAAGGGATGAAAAGATCTATTGCCCAGCACCATCTCCCCCAAATAGGGATACAAACAAACATGTGAATGTAAACACTTATTCCTGTCTCTTAAAGCACACGTGCCGTCCTCCAGACCAGCAACTGTCCTGCCTGGGTGCAATGTGGTGTCCTACACATGAACCATTCGAGCTGCCCTATGACTGGAGCTGCTGGTGTGTGGCACCCAGGCTCTGTGCAGGGCCCTCACTCACGGACCTTCGCCACAGCCCACGCTGGCTCCAGTTTATATGGGAAGAAAGCGAAGCTCAAAGAACTTAAAAAGAGGCTAAGTTAGATGAATGACAGCCACAACCCTAAGGCTGGTCCCGCTGGTCCACGGAACAAGGGCACCTTCTCCTTTTAAAATAAGCAAATAATAATCTTTGCCCACTTTGCAGAGAAAAATTAATCCACCCAAAAAGTCTCTCATTTTAAGATTTCCAACTCCCACTTTGTTAAACCCCGGCACCTCCTATGTCACTTTTCCACCAGCCCTGGCACAAAATGCTTGTGACTCTTGGCTACCATCCTCAGGGGAGCTTAAAACACGGTGCTGCCTGGGCCCCGAGGGAAGAGGGCACCGGGACACCTGAAGCTCCTGGGCCAGGTCCACTGTGCACTAACTGCCCCGTGGGGAGGCCCCGTCCTGGTTATCAAGTCAGCCGCCTACAAACAGAACAGACTGCTGCCCACGGCCAGCCCGGCCCAGGTCTCGTTTTTTCCATCGAGTCCACGAGGTCATGTTTATATTTTGACATTGTAAACATGTGAATGGTCATTTTTCTGTGAGTAAAACAGTTGGGAGTTGACATAACGGAATCCAAGACATAGCTATTTCCTGCGTTCTGCAGGGAACGCCTCAGCAGGGAGGGCGCCCCAGGGCGGCTTCCAAATGTGTCCTAGCCACACAGTGGAACAGCGCCTGGCAAAGAAAAGAAATGGAGCATGATCCGTGCTGCGACGCAGATAAACCTGAAAAACATTATGCTGAGTGGCAGAAACCAGACACAAGGCCACAGATTACATGACCCAATTTATGCGAAATATCCCGAGTAGGCAACTCTATAGAGGCGGAGAAGAGATTAGGGGTTGCCAGGAGCAGGGGAGATGGGGAGTGACTGCTCATGGGCACCGGGTTCCTGCTGCGGATGGTCAGAAGGTTCCAGAATTAGATAGCAGTGATGGGTACACAACCTTGGGAATGTATACAAACCACTACGTTGTGTAGTTCTCAGTGTTGCATGTTACGATATGGGAATTATACCCCCATTGTTTTCAAGAGATATGGATAATTTTCAAGGAAAATCCGGTCCACCCACACACTCAGGGCTCCCCCACGCTGGAGATAGGCACACTCTCACTAACCGAGCTCCAAGGGGCACCATTACCTGGTGTCCTGCCCCAGCTCCACGCAGCCTGGAAACGTACCTGCCTTGGCCATGCCCTGTCTCCGGGTGGCACTGGCACTGGTGCACGTGGTCACTCAGAAGGCCTGCCACCTGGCTCCTAACCCAGCCAGCGGACCGCAGGGCCTGTCCCCCAGGGGTTGACCAGCTCCCACCCTCCTTCCCTCTGTGTCCCTTAGCCCCTTGAGCTTTGAGGAAATAGTAAGGCCCCTCCGGATGGAAAATGTTGGTGATTCCATTGCTCCAGAAGCAGCCTTCCCAGACACCCGTGCCCTGTCCTTCTGGGGCTTCGGAACAAAAGCAGAGGCGATCCTCGCACTGCTCCTTCGTCCACAGGAGGAACCTGAGCGTCTCGGGGCGTCTCAGGCAGAGGGCGACCTGTCCCCATGTACACATGCAGAAGGCCAGGCCGGCTCTCTGGGTTTGCAGAACACTTGAGTATTCCCAGAGTCATTTTCTTCTGTCCCACCACATACGTGTATACACTTGACATTCAGGAACTACCTACCAATTGGGAATATTCTAAAAACTGAAGAATACGCTTGTACTACAATCCAGCCCCAAAGTTTCTATTCTGGCATTACTATTTGTTGTGGTACAGTAAATTCAGGGTTTTCATATAAATACGTTTAACATCCATTCTTCATGGAAACACAGAAAGCAGGCCTCTGTGGTCTTCCCCTCTCTTATGCAACAGCTCAGTAGCTTTCATGTCAATCTGCCCGCAACAAACTCAGCTCCTAAACATGAGTCACTGTAACCAAATAGACAGAAGCAGTTCGAGGTTCTCAAGCAGGCCGCGCTGCCCCCCTTAAGTGGACGCTTAATAACGTCTGAAGACACCGTGGTTGCTGTAACCTGGAGGGGTGCTCCTGGCACCTATGAATAGATCCACAGATATAGCTATGCATCCTGCCCTGCACAGAACAGCCCCCGATAAGAAGTACCCAGCCCCAAATATCAACAGCGTGGAGGCTGAGAACTCAGCTCTAGACGGACAACTACCCAAGTCTGGCCACCTTTTAGGACCCTCCCCATCTGCAATCCAAATCTAGCAAGGTGGGCAACCCAACGCACTTCTCTATGCAACCAACTCCTTGGACATATACAATCAACAGCAGCGTGCAAAACTGCGAAGATTTATGAGTGGGGTTAACAGAAGGCCTTCAGGTAAGTCTCAGTTGCTCCTAAGACGTCAGCAAGATCCCTTTGGCCCCACCAGGGGTCATCTACCTCCATGCAAGACTCAGCTGAATCCCGGGCACTTCTTGCCTTCGTAAGTCCTCTGACGTAATCCCCGCCTCCTCTAGGCCGAGTGCCCCGGGTCTCTCTAGTTCAGGCCCATCACCGTCTGGGAAAACGGCCGGTCATCTCCAACTGGCCTTTCTCTAGGAAATCCACCCCGCCCGCCGTCCCATATCTGGCAAGCTCACCAGGTCTCACCTGGTGCCTAATGGGAGCAAGACTCCAGGCTCGGTGACAGAAAGGAGGACCCCTAGGGGTGTTGTGAGGTGCCAGGGAGAAATAGATATAAAATCCTTAGCATGATGCCCCCTAAGCTCGCAATAAACATCAGCTACTGTGGTTGTTATCAAAGACACCAAGCGGACCAGATGCTTCCACGCTCACTGGGAAGGCACTGCATGGGGCACATTCGTTTCCCACAGCTGCTGTAACAAACTGCCACAAACCAAGTGGCTTAAAACAGCACCCATGCGCTATCTCACAGCCCGGGAGGTCCGAAGTCCAAAACCAGTTTTATTTGGCTTCATCGAGGGGTCAGCAGGGCTGTGTTCCATCCACGGGCTCTAAGGAAAAACCTGTGGCTGCATCTGTCGCTCACGGCCACACAATTCCTAACATCTACTTCTGCTGTCACATCTCCTCTTCTGACTCTGACCTTCCGGTTTCCATCTTGTAAAGACCCTTGTGATTACACTGGGCCCACCAGATAATCCAGGATAATCGCCTCATCTCAAAATTCGTAACTTAATCCCACCTACAAATGTTAGTTGCCATGAAAGGTAACTTATTAATAGGTGTCAGAGACTAAGAGATGGATATCTTTGGGGGACCATTATCCTACCTCCCACCGGGTGAGGTTAAATATCAATCAAACAACAATGAATGTGATGGAAAAATAATCAGCGGGTATAACACCGTGCAAGGAGCACAGACCTATCTAGCCAAGGGAGGGCTAAACTCTGGAGTTAGACAGAGGCTGCCCCTCACTGGCTATGGGAAGCAAAGTTAGAAGTCACCCTCCCTTGGCCTAGTTTCATCACCTGTCCACCTACACTCATGCAGCTATTGTGGGGTTTCAATAAAAGGATCCATGCAAATGCCTAGAGCACTTGGCATATGGTAAGCACTCCACCTCTGTCTCCCCAGAAGGTAGCGACAGCATGGTGAGATTTTAGGGAGAAAGACACCAGTGCACTGTAGGCCCCGTGGAGGTAGGGACCTGCTTGCTGGCGTGCACCATGGAGTCCTCAATCCTGGAAGAGTGCCTGAGACTGAGAGGGGTTAGGCAGCTGGGTGGCACAGTGGAAAGGGCACTGGTTGCTGGTAGGAAGGCGTAGCTCAAGTCCTGTCCTTCCAGCTCCGGAAGGACGCACCCCTCGACGGTGCACCCCTGAAGTGCAAAATGAGGAATTTGAATAAGGACAGCCCTGGCTCTTCCAACCCCAATGCTGTAGGAGTCTAAGTTATGTGTGGTCTTGCCCGAATCTTACCTCCCTTACTAGGACTCTGGGTCAGACTCTCCGATCCCCTCACTTATTCTGAACACACCCAGCACTTCCTCAATCTCCAGTACTCTTCTCAGCTTCCCATTTTCTTCTCCAGGGGAGGTGAACGAGAATAAGGATTCCCCCAGGCTAAGATGAGCCCTTCCTTCCCCACCTCAAGCCATCACTAGCTGATAACAGTACCTGGTAATTACCACTGTCTTCATTTTCTACAGTCATCTCCCAGACGATCGGCTCCATCTACCATTCCAGCACACAGAAGGCCAAGAATCTCAGTAAACAGTTCTTCATTTCACTGGATTTAAAGGGGAATAACTGAACTCAGTAGAAAATAACTCTGCTTTTATTCCATCAGATTAACATTATTTTAATTTATTGCAAAGGCAGCCAGCATTTGCAAAAGGACCCAGGCTAGAAACAACTCGCCAGGCTCACCAGGTGACCTTTAACATGTCACTTGTCCCAAGGGCTCCTAAAGCAGAACCTACCGGAGAAGGTGAAGCACATTATTTCCACTTCCAAAATCAGAGCGAAAGGGAAGAAAAGGAAACTTAGAGATTTCCAAACATCCGGGAGCTATTTTTGGACATGAATGACTTTTCCATTCACTTTTTAAAAAAGGAAAGGAAAGGAAAAGAAAGATATTAGACCAAGAACAGACCAAGAAGTGACTGTTGATCATCTAAATGGAAGAACATTCTTATAGGATCCCACCTCTATGTCCTTAAAATCAAGACACTCCCCCACGTTCATACAAACACTACCCATCAATGAAAAATGGGGAAGTCACTCCTTGTTTATTATTAAGTTTATAAAACCTCAAAATAGACTCCGTGGAGTAAATATAGTAAATACCCTATTAATTAATACTAAACAAGGGTTCCAAGGAGGGAGCAATCAATGATGTCATCTGGCCATGTTCTGTGGGGCTCCAGCCTGGCAAATTCCCAAACCAAGGATCGTTTTCTCTTTAAAGCAATAGCCTGGCCAAAGGACTTTTAATGTGCTGCAGAATTCCTTTCTATGCACAGACAAATCCATCAAATGAACAAATGGGTCCCTAAAAGTTTCTGTCGTGGTATCATGTGGGCCTTCCACCGTCATCATGATCATTTACACTCTGCATTGATCTCAAATGTGATATGGTCCCCATTCTTCAGCTGCTCACAGTTGGCATCTTCAGTAGTGTGCAATAAAAACTGAGCTAGAGAGCCCTGGCCAGGTGACTCAATTGCTTGGAGCATCATCATGAACACCAAGAGGTTGCGGGTTTGATTTGTGTGCAGGGCACATACCTAGGTTGCAGGCTAGATCCACAGTCAGGACGCATACAACTGATGGATGCTTCTCTCTCACATGGATTGTTCTTTCCTCTCTCTCTCTCTCTCTCTCTCTCTCTTCCCCCCCCCCTCTAGAAAAAAACCAATAAACATATCCTTGGGTGAGGAGATATATGTATATATATTCTAAGGCAAACAGAGCATGAAGTTTCAACTACCCAGTCCATCTACAGGGTATATCAATATAACCCTGCAGGAAGCACATGTATGTGTACACAACCAGTGGAGGCACTGAGTTTGCAAAAGGAAGCAAAAATGTTCCTCCCATAGTTTCCACCTAAATGGGAAATACCTTTTTATAAAGTGGTCATCGAACTCTGAATTAACGTAGGTACAATACATATGTGCCACTCATGTAAGCCACATAAGACTCACCCACAGAAACTACCAGCCTCAGAAATGGTGACTTAACTCTGTTTGTTAAGGAAGTTTTGGGGTACAATTCCAAAAACTGTGAAAATTATGATCCCAGTACTGATCTACAGAGACAGTAAATTTAAACCTAAGTTGGGTTGATCATCAAAGGAAAATAATTGTTTTGAAAATATTGGGATGTTTACAGCCATATCTGTAAAGATGTTTCCTTAGGCTTGCAAACTCTTTGTTGTGACTTGAAAAAGAAAGTACAGCTACAATAATTCACCAACACGCCCTGAGCTGGCAATATCAAATGCTGTTAAACACAACAATGAATGGAATGAATAGAAAACTCTAGGAGCGATTGTTTACCACACTTGGCACTCGGTTACTTTACTTACAGCAGTATATTCTATGCTGTTGCAGTTCATGCTAAATTATATGTGAAATGTTTTAAGTCAGCAACAATTTGCACCCAACCTACTACATTGAAATTTCTCCATAATTTCAATTTCACTTTTCATTTTCTTGAAAAACCTATTTATTTGCCTTTACCCTGTCAGCTCTCTCTTTGGAAGCTGTTTGGTGGAAAGTCCTTATGTCTTCAACACTGTTTTCTGATCATGTGAATCAAAGGTGACTCAAAAGGGTTTTTAACTGTCAGATGCACATGGAGAAAATATGCTCCAACACAGTTTTTTCCATATAATAAAACAATTGCAACTTTAAAGGATACCCAGTCACCTATAAAAATCGGCAGGGTTCTGTTTTGAAAGAAGAAGAAGAATGACTATTACACCCTTTACACCCTTCAGAGACTCCCCTTAAATGTTTGTGGCTTGCCGAACATTCCATACATATTTCGGGCAAGGTATTATGGGAGCTGAAGTGCAAGCTGTCCCCTGCTGAATTTTCACTCACTATAAAAACAATGTCTCATAAAAGTATACACATGTTTTTACTTTACAAAAAAATGTAAAATATCCACTTTTGTTCACTCAAACGACACTTTTAGCATTAGAAACAAGACTTTTTAGTATATGTGGTGCCGAAGCAAGCGCTAGAAACAAGACTTTCAAAAAAAGCCTCTCACAGAAGCGATGTCTGCAAAGGAGGAGAATGTCATTGAGTAACACATTTCTGGAAGCAGAGACTGAGGAAACGTGCAGGAAAGGCGTGGAAAGGAGAGTTCTACAAGCTGACTAGTGTAGGGTCTGCTCACCTATGTCCTGGGTCACACCATAAAAAGGGAAATTCTTCCACTTACACTTTTCATCATGAATCCCTACTCCAATGTAACCACAACTGTTTTATATTACCCTCATAAAATGAGCCTTAGCCTTTTCTCAGCAAAACGGCATTTTTAATTGGTTCATTTTCCAGTTGTTTGGGTTTTTCACACACATACAGCATAAAAGGGCACCACATTCCAAGCAGTTCTAGCAATTCCAGAACCATCCATGGCTTGATCAAACAGCTGTGGCGCTGGGCTTTGGTTAAAATTATAATATGATCTCACCTGATTTTCAAAATAACTAAGCATCCTTTTAACCCATCAAGCTGTGCTAGGAGTGTCTAAGTTTCTGAGTTCAGGGTTTGCAATGTTCGCAGAGAGTGTTAGGGAACCGTAGTCCTTTTGCTTTGTTTTGCTTTGTTTTGTTTCTCCCTATGTGAACCCAGAGAAATATTGGAACAACAACTCAGCAGCTTTCCTCCTCCAACACTTATTTTCAGACGCTCGCGCCATGCAGCGCGGCCTTTCCTGTGCAGGTAGGAGGAAGTGGGCGTCAAGTCACCACACTGGCCTTCTCAAGTCTTAGCGTCCCTGGGAAAGCGGGAGTATGTTTGCTCTCTGGCACCCTGGCCATGGACAGAAGTTGCTCCAGACAGGACAAGATATCAGATAGCCAGTGGAAACACTCGGGTTCAACCCAACTCCCAACCGCGCGGAAAACGCACGTCTTCCAAGGCAGCTGAGCCATTGAAAGAGGTGAAGAACAGCATCATCATTACATGAACTTAATTACATGGAAGAATCCATGTTCTACTCCGTACGGTTTCTTTACATAAATAATGAGACAACGTAGTGCCCTGTTCATATGTTGCACAAAGAGGGAACCTAAAATCCAAGTCTTCTTTTTCTATTTTTTTTTTTTTTTTAAAGCATCTGGGTCTAATCAAAATCCATTCTGGCCACAATACACAAGGCTGTTTCGATCAGAATTTTAAGTCGATGTTTAGGGCGCTACCTAGTAACTAGCCGTCACAGCTTGGGAACAGACTCTCCCAACTCCCACAGGACCGGGAACCCCGGAGATGCCCCGGCCAGCAGCCGCCTTTGGATGGAAACTGGGCTGAGCCCGCCAGACAAGGAGCCCACAGCACCGAGCTGGGGCGCACGTTTACGCTCCAAGGTGACAGCTCGGCTGGCCATCGCGCGGGGCCACGGCCGGGGCTGGTGGGCCGCAGAGGCCCGGCAGGGATGGGCGAGGCCGCGGCGGAAAAAGGAAAAGAGGCCCATCCGTCAGCCCCGGGAGAGGAAATTCCAGGCGCCCAGCTCCCAGGCGCCGGTCAGCGGGTGACGTGAGGGAACCCAGTCAGTGTCTCCGCCGCGGCGGGGACCGGGAGGAGGCCGGAGCTCCGCGCTCCGGGACTCGAAGCCGGGAGACGAGGCGCCTGGATCCTCGACCAGACCTTGGGAGATGGGGGCGTGGGGTCGCCCCGCTCGCCGCCCCGAACCAGAGACCTTCCCGTGTCCTCGAGCCTGTCCCAGCGCCCGGGGAATGGGACGTCCGCACACCGGCCCGGGCCCGCACCCCACGCCGGCGCCCTTACCGATCGCGGGGGTCGATCCACGACGTCTGGCGCGTGTTGTGGTCGATGTAGAAGACGCGGCCGTCGTAGTCGCGCGCCTCCTCCCAGCCGGCGGGCAGCGGCAGCTCGGAGCTGTCCCGGCCCCGCAGAGGTAGCACGGAGGGCGCAGAGGGCGCGGGGACAGCGGCGGGGGGCGCGGGCTGCGACGGCTCCCGCGGGGACTGCGCGGACGCCGGCGGCTCCCGCGGGGCCTCCCGCGTCTGTCCCCGCCGCCGCCGCCGGCCGCCGCTCAGCCAGGGCATGACGGCGCGGGCCCCGCCGCCGCCCGGCCGCCCCGCGCGCGCCGCGTCCTCAGCCAGCACTAAGGCCCGGTGTCCGAGGCGCGGGGGCGACTGCGGGGAGCCGCCCGCCGCGCCTGGTGCATCCTCCGCCCGGCGCCCTAGCACCGGCCCCGGCCCACCGCCCGTCGGTTCGGGGCGTCGGTGTCCGCGCCGCCCGCCCGCTCGGCCGCGATCGCCCGGCTCGCCGCCTCGCGTCGAGTCACAAGCCCGGAGCTGCCCCGGCCGCGACTGCCGGCGACTCCTCAGTTCCCGCGGTGAGCCCGGCCATCTTCGTTCCTCGGCCCGGCCCGGCCCACGGGCGGGGCGCTCCCACGCCCCGCCCCCCGCCCCGCCCCTCCGCCCGCTCCCAGGCCCGCCGCGCCGCCGCCCCCGCCCGCGGCAGCCCCGCCCCCGTCTCCGCCGCGGCCCCGGCCCCCCCCGGCCCCCCCTGGCCCCCCCGGCCCCGCCGGCGCGCCGCTGCTCCCCGCCGCCGGCCCGCGGCCCCGCTCCCCCGCTCCCCCACCCGGCGCTGCTCCGCCGCTCCAGCCCCGCGCTCCGCCCTCCCCGCCTCCCGCTCCCGCGCCGCCGCGGGCCTCGCGGGGACACTGTGGGGGGGACCGGGGTGGGTGCCACCGCGTCTGTCCACCCCCGGCCACCGCGAGTGCGAAGCGGGGCCAGGAGGGCGGCGCCCCCCGCGACCGGGCTGCAGGCGCGGCCTGCCTGGGACTCCTGAGCCCCCAGCAATCCCCGGCGGACAGGGTGGTCACCTTCCTTCACCCACTGCCTGAAACCTGGGGTCCTCCCCTCTGCGCTTCGGGGCTGTGCGGGAGCTGTGCCCGGGGTCTCCCGAACACCCGCCCGACAGGCCTCTCGAACGCGGGTAGGGCCCGCGACCGTGCACCGACGGAGCTCGGTAGCTGGAGGAGGACCCGGGGCCAGTGCTCTTGGCCGTGGCACGGAGGACCACCTGCAAGTGGACAGCCGGACAGGTGGCCACTTGGTGGCTCTGCCCCCTGACCTGCCCGGCCCATGTCCACACTCCAGTCCCGAGCATCCCGCGGGGTCAGTGGAGACCCAAGTAGGCCCCTGCCGGGGAGGAAGCCAGTGGACTCCTAAAACCTGACACCTCGCGGATAATTTATGTTCCGCTCGCATCCCAGAGCAGGGAGAAAAGTCCCAAGTGAAGGTCCTCTTCTGCTCCCAAGCCCCCAGCTGCTCAGCGCTCCACCGCCCTGGAAACACGGGAAGCTATCGGGGACGATAGGAAACTAGTAGAAACTCCGACAGAGATCTAAATCAAAGGGCGTAGGGAGGGACTACAGACAAACTGTCCAAAACGCTCAGTCATTTGCGTCCCTCCAGAGTGATGGCTTTGTAAAAAGCATTTACCTTCCAAATTGTTTGTAAAATGGCAATATTACTTTTAGAAGAGGAAAGTTGTTTTTAAAAAGAAGAATGTGAAGGCATGGAAACTGCTCGTTGGGATATATCCAAGGAAGGCCTTCCTCCCCTCCTCCCACCACAACACAGAAACTCCCTTGCTGCCCAAGTATCTGCACCCCCACCCCGTTATATGCCGGAAATTCCATCACTGGAGTCCTTTTAGTGAAACCTGGATGGTTATGAAATGTCCAAGGGAAAGTGGGGAGAGCATCATAAAAGCAAATACTTGGTGATTGTGTAGTTCCAGGGAATGCTCTGACATCTTCCCTCCTGATGCGCAGAAGTTAGGGCCTAGAAGACTGCCACTGTCTTCTTTCCCCCTCTCTTCCTGATCCCTTGCAGATACCTTACTACCTGACACAGCCCTCCCAGGCATCATGTCACCTCACAATGTCACAAACCTGGGCGCTCTTCCTGGAAATTGCCCTGAATGGGGCTGGAGCATATTGGGGTACAGCCAGCCTCTGCAAAGGGATGTGGAAAGACGGAGAATACCCTCATGCAGCAATAACTCCCAACTCATGGGAAGGAAGACAAGCTGAGAAGCAGCAATAAAGAGGAAGGGGCCTTGTGCTGGTGGCTCGATTGGTTAGAACATCGTCCCCGAGGTTCTGGGTTCCATCTCCCGTCAAGGCACATACAAGAATAATCAACGAATAAATGCATTAAAAAGTAGAGCAAGAAAGTGATCTCTCTCTCTCTCTCTCTCTCTCTCTCTCTCTCTCTCTCTCTCTCTCCTCTTTCTCCCCCTTCCCTCTCTCTCCCTCTCGCTCCCTCCCTCTCTCTCTCTCATCCCCCAAAGCTCCAGCCATTAGGAGCTGAGGCCTTTCACTGATGGTGACACTATAATGTAATCATTCAGACTGGCAACGAGGATGTGTTGCCGAACTACCGTGTGCAAACATTGTGCTGGTGTTGGGGTATCGCAGAGAACAGGACAGACTGTGCACTCCCCACTGCCCAAGTCTAGGACTAGACGAAGAAACAGGCACTTAGAACTTTGATTTGTCTACAGATGAAGCCAGGGTGCCAACAACCTCAAATTGGGAACTTGGGAGGCCTTGTGAGACCAAAAGGAAGACATCTTGGGTGAGGAAACTGAGGCTTAGCCTTCCAATTCCTCACTTCTGAGCCCGAATTCCTCAGCCCATGGAACTGCTATCATCAAATGCTTGTCTGTTTCATAGATCTCCTTGGCTGGGGCTGCACCCAATTACCCGTAGCTGACACATGTCTGAGACAGTCCGCCTACCCACAAGAACTCGTTGTGCACTGTGACGGCCCAGCTCCCTTGCCCTGATGAAACAAATGCTGGTGCCCCTCACATTCCAGAGCTGTCAAGGGCGACGGTGGCTTTGCTAGATCCTCCCCGCCCTAGCCTGCCTCCCATGCCAGCCCGCATCAGCCAGCGTCCCTCACTCACATGAGAACCCTCAGCTCATGTACAGCTTTGAAGAGGACTGACGTAAGAGTCTGCTTCACTGGCTGTCTTCCAAGGACTTAGCAACTGTGAATCGTTTGATGATCATAAGGTTTGAACATCTACAGGTATCCCTAAATGGCCCTTGCCTGCCAAAGAGGGCAGATTGGAGATGTCACCGAAGAAGCTTCATCGGCAGCCCCTGGACCGCTGAGCCTCAGATCAGTGAAGGAGGTCCGTTACATGTGCCTCCCTAAAGGGAGCCAACTTGGAAGAGGCCAGAACGTGGGGTGACCATGAGTCCACTTGACTTAGAATGTTTGCCCAGGCAGCTGCTGACTGTCCCTAAAGACCTGTGCCGGGGGTTGGGATGGGAGAGAAGTTGGGAGGAGGTAAGGGGTCTCTTAACTCCCCCAGCTTTGCCATAAGTTGGGAAATCGTGTGTGCGTGTGTTAATTGTTAGAGAGAATAAGGCCTGTCTTTCTTGTAGGCAAGTGGGGCTTTCCGTGTTGGACAAAAAACACATGCACACACAACGCACTGTAGGGGAAGGAATCTTTAGTCTTAGCTGAATGCACAATTATGCATTCTTTATTGCCTCCATATGAAAACCTCAGCCTCGCCAACGACAAAAGTGCAAACATCGTAGTGACCTCTCCTCCCACCAAGATTTCTGATGGCAAAACGACTCAGGAAAAATCCACTTGGGCTCTGGGTAATGGAGATGCAAATACTTGTCCTCCTCGCAGACCCTCTGGGAAATCCCCTTGCAGAATATTTTCTCAAACATGCTTGTTAGGGAGTAAGTCCAGCACACTCCTTGCAGGCCAGACAAGCCAGCACAGACTTTGAAGATGTTTTTTCCCTCTCAATTAGATTCAGCCTTTTCTCCCCGCCCCTCTTCCCAAAAGGTAACCTTTGTTTTAAAAAGGAAAGTACGAAATTGCATCTATACACATTCGCCACTTGAGAGGCTTCTAGAAAGGAGAGCACCGTGAAGGCTGCAACCATCGTGTCTAAAAATGAGAGAAATAAATACTGCCAAAGAAGCCTTGCTTACTTGTGTAAACAATCGAGTGTTCTAGGAAGTGACACATTGGGTAATTCTGTACAATGTGCTAAGAGGAAAACGGAAACGGGCCAGATTGGGTCTGAAGAAGAAATGGCTCATTGTTTGGCATTCTTCAAATGCTGTAATAATTACTGTTTTGGGCGCTTCTTATATATTGAAATAAGGCAAATCCACACACTTGGGAAGAGATTAGAGGTAATTCTTGCTAATTCCTGTCCTGCTGGTTTAGGGACTGCAAAGGAAGAGAGAAACACCAAGGTCCCTAACTCCACACCTCTCCTGAAGCTGTGGAATTGAAATGGGGAACGGGTGGGGTGATTCCTAGAGCCTTTATTTCACACCTTTATCTCTTTAACTTGAGACACTTATTTGACTTGTGATGGGAAAAGCCGTTGTTTAGATCTGGTGTGCGGACCGGTGGACTGGGAGCACTTTCCTCGAACGGGACTTCCTCGATTTGTGTAAATGCGCTCCGTCTGGGACAGAGGATTTTTCTCCTTTGCTCATCTCCCGTTGCAAAGAGATGCCGGTACTCCCAAAGAGGCAGCTGTGTGGCTAAGCCAGGCTGTCTGCGTTTGGTCCATTTTAGTGCATTATCCTCCTCGGCTTCTCAGAGCAGGGCCTTGTCCTTGGAGTGGGTCCATGGCCGTCATACTGGAGGCGGGCTCCACTTGTACCTGGGGGGTTAGAATCCAGATTTTTAAAACTGCTAGACCAACTTCTCTCCCACACTGAGAACCTCCTAGTCACCCACTTGCTTCATCTCCAGGTCTCCACTCCCAAAGCTACATTTTTACTCCTTTTCCTGCGCAACCCATGGGCTACGTTCAACAAAATGCTAAGGAGCCCATTGGAAATGGATTCCAGGCAAGCCGTCATTTCAGGAAGACACAGCTGCCATGAGCCAGCATACTACAAAATGCTTCCTCCTGGCTGCATTCTCTCCTGTTCAGGATTATGACTCTGGTCCCCTGTGTATTTGGAAAAACAGATTCTTAAACTGCAGACCTCTGCTTTCGGAGCCAAGCAGAGCAGCTTGGACGTCTCAGGCCTACGGAAACAAGCAGGAGGACTTAGCCAACACAGAAATGAGCAGTCTCTGGGTCATTAACAATTTTTTTTCATTTGATGACACTAGTGTTATAAATTAGTCTCTTTCGTAGCATGAATGAAACTGTTTTTGGAACACATGTAACTTCACTAGATCCTAGAGCAACAACCCGAGATGGTGGTTATATATCAGTGGTTGTCAACTGGGGCGACTGTGGCCCCCAGGGAACATTCGGCAGTGTCTGCAGACATTTTTAGTTGCCATGACTGGAGGGAGGGGTCCGACTGGCATCCCTTGTAGCTGAACTACCCCATGTGACCTCTGCAGTGGTCACGGTTCTCCAGAGAAACAGAGGTAACAGGGTGTGTGTGTGTGTGTGTGTGTGTGTAGCTCGAGATTTGTTATAAGGAATGTGCCCACTTGATTTTGAAGGCTGACAAGTCCCAAGATCTGCAGTCAGCAAACTGGAAACCCAAGACAGCCGATGGCATAGTTCCAGCCTCAGGCCCAGGAAGAGCTGATGTTTCAGGTCAAGTCCAAAGGCAGAAAACACTGATATCCCAGCTTGATCAATCAGGCAGGAGCAGGTCCCCCCCATTCACGGGAGAGGGAATCTTTCTGTTTCAATGGGGCCTTCCACTGACAGGGTGAAGCCCACCCACCTCGTCGGTCCTTTGTCCACTGTCTCACAGGTTCAGCCCATCCAGAAGCACCCTCATAGATGCACCCAGAGTCCCATTTGACCTAAGGTCTGGGCCCTCCGTGGCCGGGTCAGCTTGACGTATGAATGACCCATCACACCTCCCGACGCCATCACCAGCTGCTCTGTCTCTAGGACTCATTCCACTCACAGAGTGGCTCATACACCAGCACGGGCACTGCGGGGGAGCCGCCGAACGGCCCGGCCCAGCCCCGTGAGTTTGTGAGGCGCTGTATCGCACACACGGAAGGGGGCGGGCGTCAGGCATCTAAGAAAAGCCATCTGGGTAGTGTTCTCATTACTCAACGTCACAATCAATAGGGGCGTATTGGTAGCTAAGACGTGCCAAGCCCTAGCTGCGTCACCAAGCAAATGCTCACACTTGCTCTTCGAAAGCACATTTAAAAGCCTGGACCTATTTGTCCCTCAGCTTTAGGCCATGTCGCCATGAAGTTCGGCCAAGACTTACCTGGCACAGAAGCAGAAATGGGCCCAAAGCCAGCCCCAAGCCGACCGCACTGTAAGCAACATTGGAGTTTTGCCTGATTGGATGTTCCAGGTGTCCCCACTCAGGACTGGCTGCATAATTCGGAGTCTGTATTTTGTGGTCCAAAATGATAACATGGGCCCCTGTCTTAATCCATGCAGGCTGTTTTCACAGCACACCACACGTGGGTGGCTTAGAAACAACAGAACTTTATTTCTCACAGGTCTGGAGGCTGGAAGTCTGAGATCAAGGCATGGGCAGGGCTGATAGAGGACCCTCTTGTAGGTCACAGACTTCTGATTATGTCCTTACATGGTGGAAGGGGCAAGGGCGGCCTAAGAGGTCTCCCTTCAAAGAACATTGATCCCACCTTGGCCGCGTGGCTCAGTTGATTGGAGCCTCGTCCCGTACACCAAAAGGTTGTGGGTTTGATCCCCAGTCAGGGCACATTCCTAGGTTGTGGTTTCAATCACCTGTCAGGGCATGTATGAGAGGCAACCAGTCTATGTTTCTCTTTCTCTCTCTCTTGAAAATCAATAAACATATTTTTTATTTAAAAATCAATAAATAAAAGAACATGGGTTCATTCCTGAGGCCCCCACCATCATGACCTAAGTACCTGCCAAAAGCTCCCCTCAGAGAGCAAGGATGGGGGAGGGCAGGGACTACTCTGTAATTTGGAATACCTGAAAAAGTACGTGTTCCTGTTGAAATCACAAGAACAGGGTCACTGGGACATAAAGTACTTCTAAGGAAGAAAACACCACCACCTATGAGGCAATTTTGTTCTAAGATCCAAACCCAATCTCATTAAAGCATCTAGAAAGATTCCAAGGATTCCAAAGGTCTTATTAGCAGATAAAAGGGTATCTTAGGATTCTTGGAGTGCAAAGGTCTTTAGAGCTAGAGGGAAAGTACATACTTTGAGAATCACATAAATGCAAAATCCAATCCGGGGGTCAAGCTGCCCATCCTACAGCTGTCCCTGGGTACACGGGAAGAGTCAATAATGCGTACAGCTTCAAACTAAGGGTCAGAGTCTTCGGACCACCTCCTGGGAAGTAAAGTATTGTGGACATAGCAATCATTAATAGGCTTCAAGTGGCCCATTAGGGTCACTGGCAAGAATCTAGCTAGGGGCCAACCCCAACCCAGGCTGTGTGTGCAGGTCAGTCACAGAATGGCGACTGCCATCACCAGGAGGGTGAGTCTGAGTTCCAGGAGCATTTAGGAAAAGTACAGACGCTGTTACAGACTCCCAACTATAGGATTTGCATTTGAGGTGAAGGAGGAATGGGTGCATATTTGACATTTTTTGCATTTGTAAAGTTTCAAAGAATTTCTGAACTTTGAAAACCATTGTAAAGCGTGCAATTGGGTAATTAGTACAAACCTGTGATTGTAGTTGAAAACTAGTGTTATAGACAACAGTGGCACATTTTAAGAGAACTTAAGTGTCACTATATTTATGATTTATTGGATTTAAGTTATTTGTGCACTTGGAAGTATATTTGTTCATTGGGACAACTGAAGTGATTAAGAAGAGAGCTGAGTGCCGTACACTAAGAGTTTTAAATGTGCTTTAAAATTCACGGAAGTGTTGAATTAACTAAGTTTGCAAGTGGAATCAAGTATTTCCCAAAGGCCCCTTAAAAGTCATTGCTTTTATTCCTAGACTTAAAAATGAATTTTAAAACAAAGCATAATAAAGTTTCTAGGCTGAACTTAAAAGGTTAAAGGAAAACTGGGCATCTGAATTTGTACTTAAGTAAGTTGACTATCACATTTATAAAACTAAATAAATCTTTTTTTGTGCATACACACACCGCTTTGGAGAACTGTAATCACCACTTCTGAAGGGCTGTACAATGTCCAAATTACAGTGCTTACATGAAAATACCACGAGTCCATCTTTGCAACACTAATGTCGATAATATGATCAAATACCAATATTGTTTATCAAATACACATTCCCCCTAAACTCAGAAACCTTGCTCAGCCCTCCGGAGCCTGCTCAAAGCTGATAAGGTCTGATAAATTCCAGTTGCACTCCTCCTAACGCTCTCACCTTTCTGGTTTTGTGCGTGAGCCTGAATCTAATTTTCTGCCCTTGTCATGTTCTCATCCATTTATAGATTTGTGTGTGTGTGTGTGTGTGTGATCGGTTGTCATCTGAATACATTATTTCATCCCTGACTGATTTATGTTTCTTAGAAAGGACCAGCTTAACTCGAAGCCAATTTAACCAGGGGTGTTTGCCCCAGTGTGTGCTTTGGGAGGTACTGAACTCCAACTGATTGAATTACAATGCGGTCTGATTGTGCCCAACCATGGTGAGCGTCACACTCTGTGGTCCACAGAGCAGCACAATCAGGGCTCACTCCACACCTACGGAATCAGAATGTGCTTTTTAACAAGAGCCCCAGGTGATTCCCATGCACATTAAAGTTTAGGAAGCATGGGTCCAGACCAGAGTTCAGGCAGCAGCACTGTTATGGTAATCTTCTGTTGCTTCAGTTTCATGCTCAACAGAGTACATCGTGACGCTTACTTATTTTCCATGAAAAGCTGACAAGTTCCAATTCAATTCATTTCATAAACTGTCTCTACAAATCATTAAATTATGTATTTGTTACTGAGTTAATGCAAGTGGCCCTTGGGTGGTTAGAACATCAACATGTTACATTAATGGGTTGACAGAAGTCTTTGATAACATGGAAAGGGGCAGCGGGTATCAACTCTAATCATCGGAGGCCCTAGTACCCTAGGAACACTTCCATGAATTAACTAGCCGCTTCAGCTACCACCAGTTCTGGGTGGATTCAAGAACATCACAAACGCATTTCTGTTGGTCATATCAAGATAGAGGATCTGTTTGCCCTCATGTTGAACAAACGTACCTTGTGACTTACTTGCCCAGTCTAATACAGTAGACATGATGTTCTAGAAGTTCCATCCCCAGGCATAAGAGAACTGGCACTTCCACATTCTTGCGCTTAGAAGTCAGCTACCACGTAAGAAGCCTGAGTACTTTGAGTTCGCCATGCTAAAGGCCACCCAGGACAGTCATGTGAGAAGGAGACCTGAGAAGCCAAACTCTGTCAGTTAAGGCTCCTTATGCCTCCCATCCTGGACAGCTGTGCAGCCCAGTGCATGACTGCCACAAAAGCATCACTTAGTTGAGCCCTGACTGACCCACTGAATCATGGGAAAACAGCAAAATATCGTTTAAGCCATTGATTTCAAAGGTGATTTGTTACACATCAATACATATCTATCACAAATGCATAAACCAACCTACTTTCTAACAGGGAGCCCCTCCCCCTAAGACAGTGGCACGAGGAGGTAGTGGGGAGAGAAAAGCAATGAAAGCTGAAATACAGAAGAACAACTTAAAAACAGAAAGGGAGGATAATGCAGAAGAAATGTTGGCCTGCTTTGGCCTGGCAGGGTACCTCAGTTGGTTACAGCATCATCCCCATATGCCAAGGTTACAGGTTTGATTCTTGGTTAGGGTACATACAGAAATAAACCAATAAATACAGAAATAAATGGAACAACAAATTGATGTCTCTCTCTTTCTCTCTCTCAAAATTAATCAATAAATCAATCAATCAGTAAATGCTGGCCTGCTTTGATTTAAATATATGTTCCCAGATGTGACCAAGGGATGCCCTCACTTATTTTCTTTCTATAACTTTTGTTGAAGTATAGCTTACCCACAGGCAAATGCACAAATCATAAGCATGGACCTCAATGAATTTTCATGAAGTGAAGTCACACATCCAATGCCACTCAGATCAGCACTGGCAATGCCCCCTCATGGCCTCTTCCAGTCACCAAATGTACCTCACAGGGTGGCCACTCTCTTGACTTCTATCAGCCAAGGTGAGTTTTGCTTGTTTTAAAATGTTCTATCAATAGGATACTCACTACACATGTTTTTTTTGTTTGTTTGTTTTGTTTTGTATCTGGGTTCTTTTCTTCAACTTTATGTTTGTGAGATTTATTCATGTTGTTTGCAGTTGTAGTTCATTTGGTTTCAGTGATGGTCTGACTGTAAACATTTTAGGTGTTGCAGGCCATAGTCTCCATAGAAACTACTCATCTGCCCCTGTAGCTTAAAGCAGCCATAGACAACCTATTAAAGAGTGGATGCATTTGTGTGCCAATGAAACTGTCTTTATTGACCCTGAAATCTACATTTCATACCATTTTCATGTGTCACACAGTTTTATTTTTGTTTTTCTAACCAGTTAAAATGTTTAAAAAGTGTTTTCACACTTTATTTTTTATCTAACGAAATAGTAATTTTTTTTAAAGTTCCCAAATGTCAGACAGGGTGCAGGAAAATAGGAATTCACAGGGAATGTAAAGTGGGGCATTCTTTGGGGTTGGCAATGGGACATTATATATATCAAACACCTTAAAAATGTTCATACTCTGACCATTTCTAGGCTTTTCTCCAAAGAAAATAACCAAAGATGTGCATAAAGATTAATGGGCAAGGATATTCATCATAGCATTATTTATAATATTAAATAATTGAAAACAGACTACAACTTTCAGTTCTGGCAATTGGGCAGATTGAGTAATGCATCCCATGCCCCTCATATTTCTGCAAATACATAGACATGTTGTATAAAATATAATACAAATATGAAACACACAAACTAGCTAGAGAGGAATGTCAATTTCCTGGGTCAGAAGGAGACTGTATCCTAACATAGACCTTCACTATTAACGGCTGGGGTTTTAAAACCATCATAGGAATAAAGGATGTGACGTTGACCCAGCAAGACATATGAATGATCTGGTTTCTTCCCATCTTTGTCAGCATTTGGTGTTGCCACTATTTTTTAATTTTATTTTAGCCTTTCCAATAGTGCGTAATTATATCTCGTTGTAGTTTGAATTTGCATTTCCCAAATGGCTAATGATGTTAAACATCTTTTCATGTGTTTGCCATCTGTTTATCTTCTTCAGCGAAATGTCTCTTCATGTCTTTTGCTTGTTTCCTGATGGGATTGTTTGTTTTCTACTGTGAAGTTTTGAGAGTTAGCTTTAATTTGATCACCCCTGTAGTGAAGGCTTTGGGTTGTCTGTCTATCCGGCATCCGCTGACTCACCTTTCTACCTAAAAGCGTCCAAATGTCACTTGTGGTGGCCACCCTCCCCTCCTCCCCACCTCACAGCACGTTTCTGGAAGGAACAGCCAATTCCTCCTGCTTCAAGAATCAACTCAATAGGAGTACTCTGTTATCTTCTGCCTTATTGGTGATGTTTCCAGGAAAGCCAGGGTGACCCAACTCTAACCACTGAGAGACAAAGGGAATCTGATAGGAGGGCTTCTGGGAGAAGTTCCTTCTCTTTTTAAGATTGTTAATATTTCTCTCTTTCCCTTGACATTGTCAAGGTTGGCTGAGGCACTTGGGAATGGCTACAAATGTCTTGCTCCCAACATGATGAAAATAAGAACAGTGGAGAAGAGAAATGGCCACGTCCAGGACCATTGTGCCATCACGAAGCTGGTGATTCCACCAGCCTTGGAGACAGCCACATGTGGACTCCTGATGAACATGTCTATGAATCCTTACTGCCTGACCCAGAGGAGCCATGGTTCCTGACACTTGCAATCGCAGCCTTTGACACTCCTGCATGTTGTCATAGTGGAGCATTGTAGCTCCACTTTTTTAACCAACCCCCACACCCTGCTCCAATTAGTCACTACTAGCTCTTGCCATTTACCTTGAGCTAGCGGACGTATACAGAAGCCAGCATACAACAATTAGTCAATACACACATGGAACATTTACGATATGGACCAGGCGCAAGTACATACCGCAAGTCTGAATGCATATCAAAAAGCCACTATCCAACAGACCATCCCTCTGTAGGAAAGACAAGCCACAGTGCAAGAGAGGAAATCTGCAAAGCACCAAGCCATTCCCTGTGCCCAATTGCTTTTGTGCATCCCTGTCCTACCTCCACCTGTCCCACTGGCTCTGTGCCTGCGAGGCCAGCCGGTGTGAACTGAGTCAGGCCATGCCTTCCCCGCGGGTTTGCAGGTGGACGGCCCGGGGGAGTCCAGAAGGCAGGTGGTGTGCACTTACCACCCAGGCCCCCTCCCTATAGACAGAGCTGGCTGGGAGCTAAGGCACCCAGAAACTTAGCTCCTGTGAGCACAGTGCCAGTTCCCGGGCTCAGCTCACTTCTGTCACGTGAGAAACTACTAGGGCTCTAAGGTTGGCCCTCTTGCGAGCTGACCAGTCAGCCCAGCCAGTTTCAGGGACGTATCCTGACGGAAGGCACCAGAGCCCTGGTCAGAGACATGGGCCATTCCAGCAAGAAGCAGCAGCCAGAGTGATATCTTGAGTTGGTACCCAGCTTCCCAGCTCCCGCAGGGCTACGTGACATTTGCCTCATGTTCACCTGCTCGGGTGGGAGGAGGCAGCGGGGAGAGGATCAGGGTTAGGAAAGCCGGCTGTTATCAGAACTGCCTAAGGCCTGCCCATCCTCCCCTGCAGACGGATGCCGCCATCCGGAATGCAAGCAAATCTCCCGAGGGGCCGACGGGAGGGCTCTCCAGGTCTGTTTCCCCGGGAGGTGAGCAAAGGTCTCCCGGATGGGAAGGAGAAGGCTTTAGGATCCTGCAGTGTCTCCCCCGGGGGCCACGTTCTTTATCTTTATTGTGTCCACTATCTCCAGCGCTCAAGGCTGGTTCTTATCCAATCATCTTTGAACAAAGCTTCCCAGCGCCCTTTGCTCAGAAGAGCCAGGCCAGGCAGAAACGCCCAGAAACCCCGGGGGAATTGTTGCCCAATATTTGCCCAGCCCCTTCGGGCCGGAGGCAGTGAGCAATGCCACCTGCTCCCCACTGTGGACACTTCACTGCCCCTCCCTGATCGCCCCTCCTTGTCCCCGCTTTTGTAAGTAGCCCCTCCTTGAAGTTCACCTTAAATTACTCAGTTAGAGCACACCACGTGCTTCCTGTAGAGACCCCGTCTGAATCAGAAATATGTAAAAAAATATCTGTTGGCCAAGTCAGAAAAGACAGACAACCCAAGTGGATAATAAGCAAAGGTTACGGATTGGAAATGCTCAAAAGACAAAGCTTGCTGGATAATGAGCATGAAAAGATGCTTAACCTTGAAGCTGCTGAAAGAATGCCTCATACCACACCTAGGATGTGAGGAAATGGCACTCATTTCACGACTGGCTGGATTATACACTTGTTCTCTGAATGAGCTGTTCATTCTTCTCCAGGCACAGCCCCCGGACCAACCATGCACACCTGCCCTATCACGGGAGCAGTGGTTTCCAATGACTAGAAACAACCTAAACGAGTACTGATAGAGGGAGGTTAATAAATTATATTTATAGATGATAAAAGAGCAGGGAAAATTAACTAGGTCTGTATCAACAGGGGCAAATCCGGAACTCACGTTAAGTGAATAACGAATACGCACTCATAATTACATTTATGTGTAGAATTTAAGCACTTATTCCTATATTGTTTATGGAGCACACTTTTGAAATAAAGCCTGAGATCGATGGGAAAATTAAAAACCAACTCCAGCTTGGAGGTGGCCATAGGATGGAAAGATAGAAATCAATTGAATAGAGACGCCTTTAACTCTACCTGTAAACTTATCTTTCTTAAAAATAACTGAAGCAGCTCTGGCCGGTGGCTCAGTGGATAGGCGCCAGCCTGCAAACCCAAAGGTCGCTGGTTCTATTCCCAGCCAGGGCACATAACCAGGTTGCAAGCCAGGTCTCCAGCCAGGTCCCCAGCTGGAGGCAGGTGAACGGCAACCGTACATGGATGTTTCTCTCCTTTTCTTCCTCCCTCCCTGCTCTTTTCTCTAAAAATAATGAATAAACTCTTTTAAAAAAATAACTGAAGCGAAGGTGGTAAAAATTTAAATGTATCAAATATGAGTACTGATTAATTGGATGATTTCTATTTTCCCCTGTTCATGCATATTTTGTACATAGGAAAGCTTTTATAATTTAAAGCCAGTTTTAAAAGCCTAACTGGCCAATTTAAACCAGTTAAACAAGTTACAATGTGTCCACAGGCTGAAACACCAGGCAAACTTGAAAAACCACCATATATCGAATAATTTAGGGAAACAGGAACATGCTTAAGAGACAGTTGATGAGAAGGGTTACATTAGAAAAGAATTGCACACAGAGCACATTGGATTTCAAACTGTGCAGCTTCCTCTTTTCATCGCATAACTATACACATGAAGATAAAGACCAGATTGTCAACCTGGCCTAGATCTGAGCAATGTGACCACAGGTGATGTGTTTTCTCCTATATATAAACTTTTACAATAAATATATAATCATTTTATCAGAAAAATAAGCAATTTAAGGAATATTTTGTTTCTGCAAATAACAGGTCAAAATCACTGAATGAAATACATAAAACAGATTCAATTTCGCACTGAATGCCTTGAAACCATTTTTGCTATTTATTTCATGTGCTTATGCCGCCATCCAGTAGAAAAGTAGAGAAATGCCTTATGAATGTAGAATAGTAAAATCCAGATGTGTTCTTTATATATTGATAAGGATACCAGATATTATTCATAATTAATACATACTCATAATAGAAAATTTAGAGTACCCAGAAAAGTACAAATAATTTTAAAAACCACCAATATCCCACTTTGTCATCGGTTCAGCATTCTGAGTTCCTGGGAAGGAGAGATAGAAAGGTCAAGGTGCAGTTCTTCTGTATAAAGTCAACTTTTCTGTTAGTTTGGTGCTACACTTGAACTTGGTCTTGATACTTGATTCTTGCTTTGCTCTCATATCATCAAGACTCTTTTAAGAAAACATACTAGTAATTTGACTCTATTCAGAGACTACTTGCTTCAAGTTCTGTCTCCTGTGTTTGGTTTTTGTTTTGTTATTTGCTATGATGAAAAAATTTTTTCAACAAACATCACAATAAAATCACATAACTATCTTCATAGTGTAAATTTCAAACAGGGTCTCTTACTCAATGGCTACATGCATTTTAAAATTTAATAGATACTGCCCTGGCCAGGTAACTCAGTTGGTTATTGTCATCCCAATGCACCAAGGTTGTGGGTTTGATCCCCAGTCAGGGTACCTATAAGAATGATCCAATAGGTGTATAAATAAGTGGAACAGCAAATTGATGTTTCTCTCTCCAGCTCTCAATCTCTCTCTCTTACTCCCCATAGCTCTCCCTCTCCTTCCTCTCTCTAAAATCAAACAATAAAAAATTTAAAAACTTTAAAAATCACTGACCTATATAACAGACCAAATATTTCAGACTAAATACTTTGAAACCATTTTTGCTGTGTATTTCATGTGCTTATGCTGCCATCCAGTGGAGTAATAGAGGATGCTTTATGAATGTAGAATAATTTATAAAATCCAAATTTGTTCTTTACATAATAAAGGTACCAAATATAATTTGTTAAAACTTAATGCATGTTCATAATAAAAATTTTAGAGTATCCAGAAAAGTATAAAGATGGAATAAATGACCGATATATCACTTTGTCATCGGTTCAGCATTCTGAGTTCCTGGGCAGGGGAGATAGAAAGATCAAGGTGCGGTTGTTCTTCTGTATAAAGTCAACCTTTCTGTTATTTGGGTGCTACACTTGAACTTGGTTTTGTTTGGTTTTTTAAGATTTTATTTATTATCTTCAGAGGGAGCAGAAGGAAGAGACAGAGAGGGAGAGAGACATCAATGCATGGCTGCCCTTCACCTGCCCCCAGCCACGGACCCAGCTGGAGACCTGGCTTGCAACCTGGTTATGTGCCCTGGCTGGGAATCGAACCAGCGACCTTTGGGTTCGCAGGCTGGCACCTTATCTACTGCGCCACCAGCCAGGGCTGAACTTGGTTTTGATAGTTGATTCTTGCTTGGTTCACCTGTCATCAGCAAGATTCTTCTTAAAAAAAAAAAAAAAAAAGCAGTAATTTGACCCTGTTCAAAGACTTTGGTTACTTCAAGTTCTGTCTCTTGTGTTTGGTTTTTGTTTTGCTATTTCCTATGATGAAAACAACTCTTCAATGAACATCTTACACACATACATATATTAAATATATATGTATCAGTAAATTTATTCAACTATATTTATAGTGTAAATTTCAAACAGGGTCTTGCTCAATGGGTACATACATTTATAAATTTAATAGATATTGCCCTGGCCAGGTAGGTCACTTAAATAGAGCATCATCCTGACACATGAAGGTTGTGGGCTCAATACTCAGAAAGGGCACATACACAAATCAACCAATGATGCATAAATGAGTGGAACAAATCAACGTCTCCCTCCCTTTCGCTCTCTCTCAAATCAATCAATCAATAAAAATATTTAAAATTACTGAAATATACAATAGATGCATTCAATTTCACACCAAATACCCTGAAACCATTTTTGCTATTTATTTCCTGTGCTTATGCTGCCATCCAGTGGAAAAATAGAAGAATGCTTTATGAATGTAGAATAATTTCTAAAATCCAGATGAGTTGTTTACAGATCGATAAAGACACTAAATATAACTTATTAAAAAATAATGCATACTTGTAATAAAAATTTAGAGTATCCAGAAAAGTATAAAGAGGAAATAAATTACCAATATCTCACTTTGCCATTGGTTCAGCATTCTGAGTTCCTGGGCAGGAGAGATCAAAAGATCAAGGAGCAGGTGTTCTTCCCTATAGTCAACTTTTCTGCTATTTGGGTGCTAAACTTGAACTTGGTTTTGATAGTTGATTCTTGTTTGGCTCACCTGTCATTAAGCCTTTTATTTAAAAAAAAAAAAAAACAAAGAAACAAACAAAACAGTAATTTGACTCTGTTCAGAGGATTTGGTTACTTCAAGTTCTGTCTCTTATGGTTGGTTTTTGTTTTGATATTTCCTATGATGAAAACAACATTTCAATGAACATCTTACATAAAACTATATATGTGTGTGAGTGTGTGTGTGTATATAGTATATCAGTTAATTTACACAGCTATATTTATACTATAAATTTCAAACAAGGTCTTGCTCAATGGCTACATGCATTTACAAACCTAATAGATGTTGCCCTGGCCAGGTAGCTCAGTTACAGCATCACTGTGGGCTCAATCCCCAGAAAGGGCACATATATGAATCTCTCAGTGATGCATAAACAAGTGGAACAAATCAACCTCTCTCCCTCCCCTCTTTCTCTCCTCTCTCTCCCTCCCTCTTTCAAATCAATCAATAAAAATGTTTTAAATTACTGAACTATATCATAGATGCATTCAATTTGACACCAAATACCCTGAAACCATTTTTGCTATTTATTTCATGTGCTTATGCTGCCGCCTAGTGGAAGAATAGAGGAGTGCCTCATGGGTACAGGATGATTCCAGTTTCAAACCAAATACCCTGAAACTATTTTTGCTATTTGTTTCATGTGCTTCTGCTGCCATCCAGTGGAAAAATAGAGGAATGCTTTATTATTTTTTAAATATAGATTTTATTAATTATTTTTAGAGAAAAGGTCAGGGAGAGAGGAAGAAAGGGAGAGAAACATCAATGAATGGTTGCCTTTCACCTGCCTCGAGCTATGGACCTGGCTGGAGACCTGGCTTGCAACCAGAGTATGCGCCCTGACTGGGAATTGAACTGGTGACCTTTGGGTTCGCAGGCCGGTACCTTATCCATTGTGCCACCAGCCACGGCCAGGAGTACTTTATGAATGTAGAATAATTTATAAAATCCAGATGTGTTCTTTATATATTGATAGATATCAAATATACCTTATTAATAATTAACACATACTCATAATAGAAAATTCAGGATATCCATAGAAGTACAAGGAATGAGAAAATCACCAGTAATCTTATTTTGCCATTGGTTCAGCATTCTGAGTTCCTGGGCAGGGGAGATAGAAGGATCAAGGTGCAGTTCTTCTTCCATATAAAGTCAACTTCTCTGTTATTTGGGTGCTAAACTTGAACTTGGTCTTGATATTTGATACTTGAGTCTTGTTTTGCTCTCCTATCATCAAGATTCTTTTAGAAAAAATACTTAGTAGTATGAACCTGTTCAGAGATTGGTTGCTTCAAGTTCTGTCTCTTGTGTTTGGTTTTGTTTATGCTTTTGCTATGATATAAAAAATCAATTGCATGGCCCTGGCTGGTGTGGCTCAGTGGGTTGAACACCAGCCTGCAAATCCAAGTGTCACTGGTTCGATTCCCAGTCAGGGCACATACAAGAATCAGTCAGTAAATGCCTAAATAAGTGGAACAGCAAGTCATTGTTTTTCTCTCCAGCTCTCTATCTCTCTATCTCTCTGTCTCTCTCGCCTTCTCTCTCTCCCTCCTTCCCTCCCTCTCTCTCTCTCTCTCCTCTCAAATCAAACAATAAGTAAAAATTTTTTTTAATCACAACTATATAACAGGCACGTTTTATTTCAGACTGAATAACTTGAAACCACTTTTGCTATTTATTTGATGTGCTTATGCTGCCATCCAGTGGAAAAATAGAAGAGTGCGCCGTGGATGTAGAATAATTCGTTTCAGACCAAATACCCTGAAATTGTTTTTGCTATTTATTTCATGTGCTTATGCTGCCATCCAGTGGAGAAATAGAGGAATGCTTTATGAATGTAGAATAATTTATAAAATCCAAATTTGTTCTTTACATATTGATAAAGATACCAAATATAACTTATTAAAAATTAACACAGGCTCATAATGAAAAAATAGAGTATCCAGAAAAGTATAAAGGAGGAATAAATAACCAATATCTCACTTTGCCATTGGTTCAGCATTCTGAGTTCCTGGGCAGGGGAGATAGAAAGATCAAGGAGCAGGTGTTCTTCCTTATGAAGTCAACCTTTTTGTTATTTGGGTGTAAACCTTGAACTTGGTTTTGATAGTTGATCCTTGCTTGGGTCACCTGTCATCAAGCCTCTTTTCATAAATTACTAGTAATTTGACCCTGTTCAGAGACTTTGGTTACTTCAAGTTCTGTCTCTTGTGTTTGGTTTTTGTTTTGGTATTTATGATAAAAAAAAACATTTCAATGAATCTCTATATCTAACATATATGTGTACATATGCATATACATCAGTAAATTTACGTAACTATATTTATTGTGTAAATTTCAAACAGGGTCTTGCTCAATGGCTACATGCATTTATAAATTTAATAGATATTGCCCTGCCCAGGTAGCTCACTTAGTTGGAGCATAGTCCAGATATGTGCAGATTGAGGGCTTGATCCTCAGAAAAGACATATATAGGAATCAACCAACAATGAATAAGTGCAAGAACAAATCAATGCCTCTCTCTCTCTAGCTCTCTCCTTCCCACTTATTCTAAAATCAATCAATACCAAAGGCCGCAGGTTCGACTCGACTCCCCAGCCAGGGCACATACCCAGGTTGCCAGCCAGGTCTCCAGCCAGGTCTGTGGCTGGAGGCAGGCGAAAGGCAACCATACATTGATGTTCCTCTTCCTCTCTGCCTCTCTCCCTTCCCCTCTCTCTGGAAATAATAAATAAAATCTTTTTAATTAATTAATTAAAATAAAATCAATCAATAGATCAAAAATTTTACATAACTTCACTGATCTCTCTATGTATATAACAGATGCCTTCAATTTCAGACTAAATATCAAGTCATTTTTTAATATTTTATTTATTTATTTTTAGAGAGAGGGCAAGGGAGTGAGGAAGAAAGGGAAAGAAACATCAATGTACAATTATCTTTCACATGCCTCCAGCTGGGGACCTGGCTAAAGACCTGGCCTGCAACCCAGGTATGTGCCCTGAGTGGGAATTGAACTGGCAGCCCTTGGGTTCACAGGCTGGTGCTCAATCCACTAAGCCACACCAGCCAGGGCTCAAACCATTTTTGATATTTAGTTTATGTGCTTATGCTGCCATCCAGTGTAAAAACAGAATGCTTTATAATGAATTTGTAAAATCCTGATGTGTTCTTTATATATTGTTAAATATACCATAAATAACTTATTAAAATTAATGCATGCTCATTCTGGAAAATTTAGAGTACCCAGAAAACTATAAAGAAATAATAACAGCCCTGGCTGGTAGCACAGTGGATAAAGCGCCAGCCTGCGAACCCAAAGATCACAGGTTCAATTCCCCAGCCAGGGCACATAACCAGGTTGCAAACCAGGTCTCCAGTCAGGTCTGTGGCTGGAGGCAGGTGAAACGCAACCATACATTGATGTCTCTCTCCCTCTGTGCCTCTCTCCCTTCCCCTCTTTCTAAAAATAATGAAATAAAATCTTTAAAAATAAAAAAGAAATAATAACTCAGATTCCCAGCCAAGATGGAGGTGTAGGTACACATGCTCTGCTTCCTTCCCCAATCATAAGAAGGATTCCATCTACATGAAAACCAAAAACAAGCAGAACTACCAGAAAATCAAACTGCATGGAAGTCCAACAAACAAAGAAGTAATACTCATTCAGACAGGTGTGACAACTCTACCTAATACACGGAGGCAAACACGGGAGCCTGTCAGGTTGAGGAGACAAAGGCATGTGGCCCAAAAGAGGAAGCAGATCAAGGCTCCAGAGGGCGGACTAAGTGAGGAGGAGACGGCCAACCTAACAGATGTACACTTCAACACACTGGTGATCATGATGCTTGCAGAAATGACTGAGTACGGAAAATGCATAAGGGAAGAAGTGAACACTATACTAAGTGAAATGAAGAAAATCCACACAAAGCCAATGGCAAAGGGAAGGAAACAGGAAACATATCAACTATTTGGAACATAAGAAAGGAATAAATGAATGGGGGCTTAGGAACCTCTGAGACAACTTTAAACGTACCAACCTCCAAATCACAGGGGTGCCAAATGGAGAAGAGGAAGAGCAAGAAATTGAAAACTTATTTGAAAAAAACTATGAAAGAACACTTCCTTAATTTGGTGAAGGAAATAAATGTACAAGTCCAGGAAGTACAGAGAGTTCCAAACAAACTAGATCCAAAGGGGACCACATGAAGACACATCATAGTTAAAATGCCAAAGGTTAAAGATAAAGAGAGAATCTTAAAAGCAGCAAGAGAAAAGAAGAGTTACCCACAAAGGGATCACTAGAAGACTACCAGCTGATTTCTCAAAAGAAACTTTGCAGGCAAGAAGGGAGTGGCAAGAAGTATTTAAAGTGAAGAAAAGCAAGGACCTACAACCAAGATGACTCTATCCAGCAGAGCTGTCATTTAAAATGAAAGGACAGATAAAGTGCTTCCAAGACAAGGGGAAGAAAGGTATTCATAGCCCCGCACCTTGCAAAGAACCCAGCCTAAAATGTCAACAGTGCTGAGGTGGAGCAACCCTGCTCTAACCTAACCAGTTAGGATGTCTTCGAGGTCTCCAAGCTCTAAACGGGATGATCCTCTGTGAGCTTACTGAGAACCTCAGAGTTGCTTGGGTTCATTGGCACTGTACCTGTGTGCCCACACCCAAGATGCTGGCATTTTTCCCTGCCACTGAGCGTTGGCAGTCTACACAGAATATGTCTGCCTGCACGTTTCAGGACATGAAAAGCTTCAAAGAAAGGAACAGGTTTGCAGCAAAGAGACCAAGACAAGAATATAAGGTTCAGACACACCCTGGGAAACCAAGTCTGCTTTATTGGGAAGGGCTGAATGATGCCGACGATAGGACATGCACAGAACATGTCCTCAAGAAAACCAGCGCCCACAGCCATAGCAGAGCCGGCCCTTCATTCAGACCTTTTCTTTGGAATCTGTCAGCGAAGGCGTGGGCTCCACTTGACTCCCCTGGCTGATTGGACACCGTCCACCAGTTAATATCAGGCCACCGAGTAGTGAGAGGCCGGCAGACATAAGGCCGAGGGGCAACACATAGGAGATGTACTTGTGTTTTATCATTTCTTTCTGCACAGGAAATTCGGGGGGGAAGTTCAAGGTGGCCTTGCTGAAAATATCCATGGCGAAATTCCAGCTCACTGTGATCAGGATGCAAGCGCCGCTGAGGAAAAGAAACAAGGCTGCAATGTTGTAACAGGTTTGTAAGAAATCCGGGTAGGGGGCCTTGATCCAGGTAGCCCAGGCAGCCAGGCAGCCGAAAACCAGCGTGATGGGCATCATGAAGTTCGCCAGCAAGACCAGGTCCTGCCCGTAGTAGAGTTCATCCGGCACATCCCAGGTGTCATTCAACACAATGTGCGTGGGCATCTCAAACACATAGCCCGATATGTTAATTATTTGCATGTAATACATATCCCAAAGCCCAAGGTATATGAAGGGGATGCGGGTGCTGTGAAATTCCCACACATGCCATGATCTGCTGTTGGCTATGCCTAAGTTGATAACCCAGGACACACATGTAAGAAACAAGGCCAGCCTTTTGCAGAAGAAATTCAGTTGTTGGGGTTCATTGAAGACCAGGCACAGGCACCCCCGGTCCAGCCGGAAAGAACTAAAGGGAAAAAGAAACAGAGCCTCAGTGAGTCACGTGTGGAACACTACATATTTATACTTTAAGCTCCTTGTCTGTATGTTATACAGGTCACCCCTGTATAACATGGCGCTTCTATAACACAGTTTCCCTCTAACACTGTTGGAGAATTGGGGGAAACCCATGTACAACGCAGCATCCTAGAACACGGTTTCGCTCTAACATGGTTTGAGAATTAGGGAAACCCCTGAACAGCACAGAGTGTAATAAGAGTTTGAAGAGCAAAAATATCTCATTTGAACTTTTTCATGAATGGTGCTCAGTGGTGATGAAGAAAACATTATTTAATAGGTATTAATATGCTATATACGTTTGGTGAAAATGGCTTTAATAAGAGATTTCTCTTCATTATAACTATATAGTATCTTAAAACTTTTTTTGGAACCTAACTCCCTTTTTTGTACTCATTCTTTGTTTTGTGTAACGTGACATTTTTTAGAAATCTAACAACTGTGTTATATGGGGGTTACCTGTATTTCAGTGGTTTACATATGGATGTGTCTTCAGTGAGTGTTCTAAATAGTCGATATAAGACAAAAAGATGCTGAGATATCCGTGACCACGGAGACAGCACTGATTTGCAAGGCATTTAAAAAAAAAGATTTTATTTATTATTTTTAGAGAGAGGGGAAGGAAGAGAGGCAGAGAGGGAGAGAGACATCCATGTATGGTTGCCTTTCACCTGCCTCCAGCTATGGACCGGGCTGGAGACCTGGCTTGCAACCTGGTTATGTGCCCTGGCTGGGAATCCAACCAGCGACCTTTGGGTTTGTGGGCCAGCACCTTGTCCACTGTGCCACCAGCCAGGGCCTGCAAGACATTTTTGAAACACGCTCTGACAATTAACCTTCCTATAAAGTTCAAGTGTTCACACTTCTTCTCCAACAACTTCGATTCCAACCAAGAATACGGAGGCTTATAAAGATTGTGGAAATGGATGTGGAGAAATACGACTTTTGTCACCATTTATTATAGAGAAAACCTGGGAATAACCTAAATATTTATTAATAAAGGAATGCTGAAATAAATGATGCTACATCCAGGATTATACTGGCCATGACCAAGAAGGAACTGTCTGAAGAAATTTCTGTTTTATACCAAGAAGAGCACAAAGTGAATAATAATGTGATTGATATGAGCATTTGTGCCCAAAGAAAAACAGATACAATTTTCTTTAGATATACAAATATGTGCATACTTTTTTTTTTTTTTTTAATTTAAAAGAGTGGTCACCAAAGAAGTTGTTCTAGGCAGATCTGTTGAGAGGGGTAGACTTTCATTCTTATTTACATATTTTTCTGTAATTTGTATGGTTTTTAATGGAAACACACACAGACACGCACTTTTGTAATTAAAGATAAACATGACCTGGAAGATCTGTAATATGTTGTACCCAACCAATCACACCTGTTTACATTTTTACCCATTATCTGCTCCAAATTCCACCTTCAGGTGTTGGCTTCTTTTGGGTGCAAGTTAAAAATAGTCTGATGTGGCCCTGGTTGGTGTGGCTAAGTGGATGGAGCACTGGCCTGCAAACCCAAGTGTCATTGGTTTGATTCCCCAGCCAGGGCACAGAACCAGGTTACAAGCCAGGTCTCCAGCCAGGTCTCCAGCCAGGTCCCCAGCTGGAGGCAGGTGAAAGGCAACCCTACATGGATGCTTCTCTCCCTTTCTTCCTCCACCCCCTGCCCTTCTCTCTAAAAATAATAAAATCTTAATAATAATAATAATAAAATATTTTAAAATAATAAAATCAATGCTTAAAAAAATAGCCTGATGCAATTTGCATGAAGCAAATGCATTCGAGGAAGCAAACGCTAGATTGTGGACCAAGTTATTTCATTGTTGTTGTTTTGTTTTGTTTTGTTTTTTAATTCGAAGCCCTGGAAGTAGTTGCTGGGCTCATCAGAAAATAGTGTGTGCCCTGGCTGGTAGCACAGTGGTTAAGGCGCCAGCCTGGGAACCCAAAGGTCGCAGGTTCGATTCCCCAGCCAGGGCACATAACCAGGTTGCAAACCAGGTCTCCAGTCAGGTCTGTGGCTGGAGGCAGGTGAAAGGCAACCATACATTGATGTCTCTCTCCCTCTCTGCCTCTCTAGAGACCCTTCCCCTCTTTCTAAAAATGATGAAATAAAATCTTTAAAAAAGAAAGAAAGAAATAAAGAAAATAGTGTGTCCAGGGCTTCCCTCTGCTGATGAACACAAAGGAGTGAGGTGGGGTCTGGTCAGAGGGGATGCCTTAGGCACCCGCCCACACACAAGTCAGAGCCCTCCAAAGTCTACCCTGTGCTGGGAAGCTGAATACTGACTCTTGCACAGTCTGGGCCATGTGCCTTGTAACTTCACAAGGCCAGCAGCCCCATACTGGGGAAGTTCCCAGACCGAGACGGGGTGAGGGTGACGGCCAATGTGATGACCTCCCTCTGCAGGTGTCACATGTGGTTGCTTATGGAGGAGGACGGAGGGAGTGGGGCCCGAGGAACAGAGCTTCAACAGATTGAGTGTGTCAGAAAGGAGTGTGTCATATTTTCAGGAAAGCATGCCAGCATGCAGGACATCTTGGGGGGTTTGTGCCTGCAGCTGGAGGGGTGGGAACATTTTTCCCTGAAGGCGACATTTGAAACACTCCATGTATCTTATTGAAAATTTTTACCAGCTAGCTCTGGCTGGTGTGGCTCAGTGGATAGGCTCTGGCCTGCGAACCCAAAGGTCACTGGTTCGATTCCCAGCCAGGGTACATACCCAGGTTGCAAGCCAGGTCTCCAGCCAGGTCCCCAGCTGGAGGCAGGTGAAAGGCAACGCTACATGGATGTTTCTCTCCCTTTCTTCCTCCCTCCCTGCCCTTCTCTCTAAAAATAATAAATGAATAAAATATTTTTTAAAAATTTTACCAGTTTTTGATGCGGAAGGCAGACCAGAGCCCAGCAGACATTGTTGGCAACAGGAGAAAATGTTGAGCAGGAAGGGGGAAGGTCCAGCCCAAAAGGCGACGACACACCTACAGTAGAAGAGATACGGTTAGGTGGATGGATGGGCTCTGAACAGAGCCCCTCAAGGAAGACTTGTTCCACACGTATATTGAATTTTGTATAGATCCTGCCCCAGGGCAAACACCTTCTACATAGTAACACAGGCAGCCCTGGCTGGCGTGGCTCAGTAGATTGAGAGAACCAAAGAGTCTGGTTCGATTCCCAGTCGGGGCACATGCCTGGCTTGCGGGCCAGGTCCCCAGTTGGGGGCGTGTGAGAGGCAACCATATGTTGATGTCTCTCTCCCTCTCTGTCTGCCTCCCTTCCCCTTGCTCTAAAAATAAATAAATAAAATCTTTAAAAAATAGTAACACACGTGGGGAGGGGGACAGAGGGGAGCAAAAAGGGGATGGATGTAATACAACAACAATAAAATTAAAAATAGTAACACATGAAGTGCTCATGATTGTCCTCTGGTAGATATATAGTTATGTTCCCCATTTCATAGAAGACAAAACTGAGTGCAGAGAGGTTACAGATATTCCTCAAGGTCCCCCAGATATAAATGCCAAAGCTCTTGCTGGTGAGACACAGCTTTCTGGCCATCCTAATAGTGGGTGACAGTCCCATCCAGAGACCACCAACAAGAAGACAACTCTGCCCTGAGTGGTGCGGCTCAGTGGATTGGGCATCATCCCGTCAAGCAAAAGGTCACCGAGTCAATGCTCAGTCATGCCACGGCACATGCCTAGGTTGTGGGTTCGGTCCCTGGTCCAGGCGCATACAAGCAGCCACTGATCGCTGTTTCTCTCCCTCTCTTTCTCCTTCCCTTCTCCTCTCTCTCAAAAGAAATAAATAAGTTATTTTAAAACAAATGAAGGCAAGAGACCATGTGGTCTCTTCAACTTCTGCCTCCAGCCCAAGTACCCTGGGCCACCCTCCAGCTCTTGCTTACCTTGAAAGGGTCTCTAGGTGGGGGGCAGGAGGGCAGGAGGGCAGGAGGGTGAAGAGAAAGAGTGAAAAAATATCCCACCAGGGCTTACAATACCCTCAAGGGACATGCGTAGGACACATTCCCTTGCCTCGGTCCTGTAAAAAAATTAAGTGAGTAGCCCTTTAAAAATCTCCCCAAAAAGTCCTTCAGAAGGTCTTGAAATTCTTCGGCCTGCAAGCCCAACACAGATGCTGCCGTGGTGGTTGGACCCCTTGCATTTTTTTAAAGATTTTATTTATTTACTTTCAGAGAGAGGGAAAAGGAGGGAGGAAGAGGGAGAGAAACATCAGTGTTTGACTGCCCTTTGGATGCCCCAACGGGGAACCTGGCCTGCAACCCAGGCATGTGCTCTGACCGGAAATCAAACCGGCAACCCTTTGGTTCGCAGGCCGGCACTCAATCTACTGAGCCACACCAGCCAGGGCCATTTCTTTTAGTACTCACCTGAGGATATGTTTATTGATTGAGGGCGGGAATCAACGTGACAGACAGACATTGATCAGTTGCCTCTGGTACACACCCCTACTGGAACCCAACCTGCAATATAGGTAACGTGCAGGACTGGGAATCAAACTCACGACCTTTTGGTTTGTGGGATGACGCGCCAACCAGCTGGGCTGCCCAGCCAGGGCTGCCTTTGCTTTTTGTGTCTAAAGCCTTTAAGATCCATCACCTTGCTCCGTGTTGACACTGAAGGTGGAAGAGGATCAGAAGACCCTTTTTCATGGTTCAAACCAGTTCCTTCCCTTCCTCCTGCGATCACCAGCTGGATGACATGCAGCCTTTGGCACAATAATGGTTCGAGTCACCTTCATCATAAGCTTGTCTCCCAAGGGCATTTCTTCCCCAAGTAACCTGTCGTTTGGTCGACGTAAGGAACACACATCTTCTTTCAACCCTACATGTCAGGTTGGCCTTAAATAGAGCTACTGTAGGGTGCGATTTCATTGAGGAAGATGAGATGAGTATCTAAACGCTATTGTTTGAGCCATTCTTACAGTTGCACAGACAACAGGCCAGCCCTGCAGGTCCCAACGGGACTCAGCCTGCAGCTCCTTCCACACACGTGCCAAGGGAGCCAGGCTCTCCCACTAAGTGTGAAAGGGTGGGCGTTCCTCCCAGTTCTAAGGACATTATGCAAATAATGGCCAGTAGGGAAGGGACATTTACTAAAGAATGCTATCACAAAATGTCCGCCAGGAAGGAAGAATCTGCTTGCTGCCTGCAAATCAGTTCATTGCAGCATTATTTACAACAGCCAAGATCTGCAAACAGGCTGAGTGTCCATCAGTAGGTGAATGGATATAAATGCTGTGGTACACTTACACAATGGAATACTACGCAGCCATGAAAAGGTGATCTTACCTTCCGCAACAGCATGGATGGACCTGGAAAGCATTGTGCTCAGTGAAATAAGCCAGAGAAAGACAAATACCATATAATGTCACGTATACGTGGAATCTAATGAACAAAATAATCTGATGAACAAAATAGAAGGAAAGACATGGATACATGGAACAGACAGCTGTCAGAGGGGAAAGAAGAGGGGGAAGTGAATGAAAGAAGGTGATGGGGTAGTGGAGGTGGGCAAAGGAAGAAAAATGGGAATGGAAAGAGACATCCTAGCAGAGTACCCAGCCCAGCTGGGGCCATAGGCAGAGCCTTGAGAACCCAAATTTAAATAACTGACCAGACATCTGAGAAACATTGTTTTCAAACAGTGAGCTCTCACAGACTTGCATGTGCTTTGAGAAAAAGGACATTTCATGTCAGCCCTCTGGTTTCTCTCCTGGGAACATCACGTGACCCTCCACGTGTGACTCAGACATTAAATGGAGCACATTTCATTTCTAACCTACAAATGACTTTCCTTTCATCATCTGTTTAGTTCTGAGAGTCGTTTAAAACACCGGAAGCGCTGGGAGCCATCACGGAGAAGTCTGTGGCATGTATATGTTACGTCTTCCAAGTTCTCAATAGAATGCTGTGGGAGGTAGGCAGGTGTCACATGAAAGACACCCAATTAATATTTACTAAAAAGAAGCCATCGGTGAGTGAAGGAGCTGGTGGTCCTTGTCTCTCCTGAGTTGGCCCGAAGGGTAACTTTGGAACAAAATCAATTGAGGGTGTTAGAGGTGCTTACAATTTACCCAGAATGTTAGGTGGACCACAGGAGAAGTTTGAGAGAAAAATACATTTTCCCCCACAAGGCCACACAACCTATTGCACGGGGAACAGAGAGGCCCTAGGTGAGAATCTTTATTGTAAGGACAAGAGGTCGTTTCAAAGCTTTGTTTATTGATTTCTTTGTGAGAGAGCCGAGGGGAGAGAGAGAGGGAGAGATTGATCGGCAGCTCCACTTACTGATGCATTCATTGGTTGATTCTTGCCTGTGTCCTGACTGGAGGCCGGGCGTGGGTCAAACCCATGACATTGGCACATGGCAACGATACTCCACCAGCCGAGCCACCCAGCTGGGGCCTTTTTGTCCATTTTAAACTGCTTGTTCTTTTTCTCTAGCTAGCAAGCGTGCATTATCTGACATGTTCTATTTTTCTTCAAGCCTCTGATGCTCCAAGCAATTGCTGGACCCTTTTCAAAAGTCTGATCCTTGAGCAACTTCAGCTAAATGGTTGCATCCTTCAACAGGGTGTTTGGTTGACTGCACTGTGCAAATGGAACCAAGTGTTTTTCACCGGGATGTAACTGATCTCCGAGGAAAATAAGGAGTTAGAGAAAGGGAAAGCGTAGTGAATTCCTGCCTGCACTCAGAAGCTTTGCCCTGTTAACCGGGTTGGGGAGTTGACACAGTACTGAGGCTGCTGGGTGATTTTGCAGGGAACTGAGGAAGCAAGAGAACTCCTTGCCTCGCTAATTACGACTCCGTTACAGCATCTTAGCGTGTCTCACGCTAGCAGCAATTCCCGGTCACGAGAAAACTTGGTTTGTATACTTTTCCTCCCATGTGCATTTCACTACAAACTTTTTGACTTCAAAAAGCAGTGACATCTTTAAAAAGAAAAACAGTGATATCTTTAGGCCTGTTGCACAGCCAATGATGAGATTTGCTTTACATAATTATTCCAGTGTTCTACCTAGCACCACATTATTCTGGATGCAGATAAATTTCTAGACTGGTGAAAAATAAGTACATTGGCCAACACCAAAGATTAACAAGGGCATTTTCCCTCCTTAGGCTAGAAATTTAACAACTAGAGGGGGGAAATGATGCCCTTGCCTTGCCTTTTTTAGTATGAGCTGAATTGCAGAATAACTGTGTAGTCATACTTGATCAGGGGAGGTTGTGGGTTTTTGGGGTTTCGTTTTGTGTGTGTGTGTGTGTGTGTGTGTGTGTGTGTGTGTTACAAAAGCCTCCCAGCTAATGATCTGGCAAGAATATTCACATTAGAAGGTAACCAACCACTTGTAACTTCAGCACATAACTGATTCAGTCAACGGCCCTTCAGGTGGAAGATGGATGAAATTTATGAGAGGGATTGGGCTGTTACCTCATGGATCCACCTGTCAATCTTTTTTTTAATACTTATTTTCAGAAAGGCGAAGGGAGAGAGAAAGGAAGAGAAATATGAATGTGTGGTTGCCTCTCCCACACCCCCAACTAGGGACCCGGCCCGCAACCCAGGCATGTGCCCTGACTGGGAATCGAACCAGTGACCCTTTGGTTCGCAGGCCAGCGCTCAATCCACTGAGCCCCACCAGCCAGGACTCACCTACCAATCTTAACATCATGATAAAGGACAGTTATCATTTGTCATTGGTATAATGCACTTCTTTACAACCGGGCACCATCTTCAAAATACTCTTCCTCAAAGGGTTGACCTGGAATCTAATCAAACCTTGAGGGGCAATAAATTTAAAGACAGGGCAATTGACTCACTTTCTTCTGCAAATTCGTCTCCCCCCCCCCCCCCCCTTTTTTTTAAAAAAAAAAAAAAAAAAAAGACAAAGGGGGTGTGGTATGGGAGTGTCCTCAGTGAAAAAAAAAACAAAAACCATAGAACACCTTTTAGGGTACTGAAGAATTGTGAAAAGAAATTGGTGATAACAAGACATAATTGTTCATTCTTAAGGTATAGTGGTTATGCAAGGAAATATCTGTTTTTTGTAAGACAGTAATACTGAAGTGCACATGGATGAAGAAAAATGCCTGGGGTCCCTGGGAATGCCCCTGCCCGCGTGGCCTCATCCTGTGAACTTAAAGGTCTCGGGTTCAATTCGCATGCCTGGGTTGTAGGTTCAGTCCCCAGTCGGGGCGCCTACGGAAAGCAATGCATCGATGTTGCTCTCTGCCATTGATGTTTCTCTCCCTCGGTTTCTCCCTCCCTTCCCCACCCCCGCTAAAATCTAAAATAACAGATTGAAAACAAAACGAAGTCCTTTGGAAAAAGAAAAATAGATTAAAAGTGGGGAAGAAAGAAGAAAGGGAAAATGGGAGACTTGGTCATTGCTGGGTCTGGTGATGGGTGCGGGGGGAATTCCTTGTACTGTTGCACTTTTTTCCCATGCTGGAAAGTTGCATTCGACAGGCGGATGTCCTGTGACCATGTCCTGTGACCGGCGTGGCACAGAAACTAAGGTCAGCTGTGTTTCGCCCAAGTTGAAAAGGGACATGTGAGGCTCGCAGGAACTCTTATGAGTCACCCCACCATAATGAAAAGTTCAGATTCAGACAGGAGGGGCAGCTGGTCTTTTGCAATTTGTTTTATTTATTTTCTCAGCGAAGAGTGCCTTGACCAGCCCAGAAGGCAAATTCATGCCCAGAGGACAGGGCCACATGGCACCATGGTCTCGCGTCCTTGGAAGCGTGTCCTAGGACATCCCGATCGTGCTTGCTGCGAACTCCCAGTGCGGCTGGACTGGCAGAGCCAAGGCCTAGGGGCGGTCAGACCCCGCAGCTGGCGGGGTGCACCCGGCCGCACCGGGCGCGCGGGCAGGACAGGGAGAGCAGCGCGCTCAACAGCAGGAGGGAGGCGGCCAGCCCGGCCACGGTCGAGGCGCTGCCCACCTCCTGGGCCTGGGGCTGCACCGGCACGGCGAAGGCGGGCGGGAACGCGACGCCCTGGGCCGTCACCACGCAGCGGTAGTTCCAGACCACCACAGCCAAGATGCAGACCCCCGCCGTGAGGTTCAGGATCCCTGCGGCGGCGAAGAGGTTCCGGGCGGTTTCCCGCTGGGGGTTCCCCACATACACATGCCTCAGCCCGAACACGATGAGCCCCTTGCCCAGGAGGCCCAGGATGCTGGCGGCCAGCAGGACGCTTTGAGCGACACGAATACCGGTGGGCAGGGAGGTGTCTCTGTAGGTGTACAGGTGACACGCGATATCCTTGGCGTAGGGGCTGTGGTGGTAAACGCAGACTCTCCACATGCCCACGCAGGCCAGGCCAGGGGCGAAGGGCAGCGCGTGGTCCACGTGCCACACCCGCCACTCCGCGAGGCCCATGGAGGTCATGGACAACATCCAGCCCACGGTGGCGACCGCGAAACCTGCCACCTGGCAGTGGGCGGTGCTGACGAGCAAGCTCATGGCAGCCACATCCCCAGGGGAACTGCAAACCAATATAGGGCATCATCAGAGTGGCACCCACAGGCCGGAAGGGCCCCGCGAGCGAGCAGCCAAGCGCCATGTTGCAGAATGGCGACATCAGACCCTCGCGCTCTGCACTCAGCACTCCACCCGTCGGGGTGTGGACTCAGCCAACCGTGCCAAGGGCCCTTGACCAATATTTACCGAAAACCTTCCCGCGACCAAACTTTTCATATGACCCTTTCTTTGTGCAGACACAAGATCTGCCACCAATATTTAGTGACAGACGGTCATTGTAGCATGGATGGCAAGATTAAAAAAAAAAAAAAAAAGAGGAACCACTTCCAGTGCGACCACCACCGGGCCTGGGTAAATAATTTATGCTAAGACGAGGCCCATCCCAAAGAGGTCCGCCCTGCCAACTGTTTTCATTATAGGGACATTGGCTCGACACTTTGGACACAGACCTTTCAGGCATACCCCAGAGCCAACACTACAGGCATGGCTGGAACCCCTGGGGGTGGGCGGTTTCATGTGCGGCCCTGCTCACCCTGCCTCACGTTCTCCAGGTTTATGCGTGTATGGGTGAACGCTGGACCAGGGTGCGTTTACTCATTTGTCAGTTCTGGGGTGCGTGCCCTGGTTCTACATCCTGGCTCTTAAGGAATAACACTGGCCCTGGCTGGTAGCACAGTGGACAAGGCGCTGGCCTGTGAACCCAAAGGTCGCAGGTTCAATTCCCCAGCCAGGGCACATAACCAGGTTGCAAACCAGGTCTCCAGTCAGGTCTGTGGCTGGAGGCAGGTGAAAGGCAGCCATACACTGATGTCTCTCTCCCTCTCTGCCTGTCTCCCTTCCCCTCTTTCTAAAAATAATGAAATAAAATCTTAAAAAAAAAAAAAAGGAATAACACTGCAATGAACATTGGCATATAAAAGCCTGTGTGAGCATACATGTTCTCATTTGCGGGGGAGGGGTACCTAGGAGCGAGACCTGTGGGTCATACCGCGTGTGTTTAACTTTGAACGAGGCACGAAGGGGCTTCTAGAAGTAGGTGCCCTTTCATGATCACTGTAGGAGCTGCTCCTCAGCAGCTGCCTAGGGTCCCACCAGCTCTGGGTGCAGTTCCATGGCCTCCACATTTCTCCGCCATTGGACAGCGTTCGTCTTTTTTGCCAGCAGTCACTCTTGTTGCCATCAAAGCATTGTGGGACTGAAAGGAAGATGGTCACGCTGCTTGGAGCACAAGTAGCAGGTCTCAAAGTGGTCAGGGACAATGGGACCGTGGATAGAGAGAGAACTGGATGTTTCGGGGCTAATGGAGAAAGATGTTTTAACTGGGCCGGAGGGGTTGTGGGTTTTGTTTGTTTGTTTGCTTGTTTAGCTGTTTGTCTTGTGAACAATTGTACACATATAGAAAAGCACAGAGAATCTAAGGGTGCCACCAAGATGGACGCTGCCACCCCTCTGCTTAAGAGATATGAGATCATCACCTCCTTGCTTGTCTTTAGTTCTTTACCTCAGCATTTTGGTTCAGTTCTGCCTGATTTTCAAGACAGGCATGATGGTGTCAATGTTCCTCAGTGGCTTCCTTCAGCCAGCACGGGGTTCATGACCACAGATTATGATTTTTTTTTAAAGATTTTTTTCTTTTTGTTAGAGACCCTCTCTAAGGGAGAAGGAGGGAAAAAGAGGAGAGAAGCATCAACATGAGAAAGAAACATCAATTAGGCCCTGGCTGGTGGCACAGAGGATAAGGCCCAGACTGTGAACCCAAAGGTCACTGGTTCAATTCCCAGCCAGGGCACATCACCAGGTTGCAACCCAGGTCTCCAGCCAGGTCTGTAGCTGGAGGCAGGTGAAAGGCAACCATGCATTGATGTCTCTCTCCCTCTCTCCCTTCCCCTCTCTCTAAAAATAAAATAAATAATTTTTAAAAAAGAAAAAGAAACATCAATTGGGGGACCCCCAACTGGGGACTGAACCTGAAACCTAGGCCTGTACCCTGACTGGGGGGTCGAACCTGCAACCTTTGGTATATGGAATGGTATTCCCAACTAATGGAGCCACCTGGCTGGGACTGGATGCATGTTTTAGTTTTTCTTGGGTACATACCTAGGAGCAGAATTGCTGGGCTAAGGGGCAAGCACTTTGCATTTAGAGGAGCACCCACCCACCATTTCCCAAAGTGGCTACACCACCGACAATCCCATCGGCCACATCTCCACCCACGCAATACTTCTCACTGCTTGTCTGTCTGGCTTTGGTAGCTGCATAGCTGCAGTCATATGGCCTCCCACTGTGCAGGAGCCTTGGGGTTGAGGGGCACTTTAAAACTGATCTTTTTTTTTTTCTTAGATTTTATTATTTCCAGAGAGAGGAAGAGAGAGAGGCAGAGAGGAAGAAAGACATCCATGTACGGTTGCCTTTCACCTGCCTCCAGCTACAGACCTGGCTGGACCCTGGCTTGCAACCTGGTTATGTGTCCTGGCTGGGAATCGAACCAGTGACCTTAGGGTTCGCAGGTCAGTGCCTTATCTACTGTGCTACTTACTAGCCAGGGCTTGAAAATTATCTTAACACATGGTTGGCCAGTCACAAAAATACTCATGTTTTTAAGCCCAAAGATGTTGACCAGTGACAAGTCAACACAGGCTTCCACTGGCACAAGCTTTTGCTATAAGATGGCTGGTCAATTATAGTCTTCTGCTTCTTTTCTGGCCTCATGAAGGTTAAACACCAAGGATCTAAGCAGACTCTGGCTCCTAACCCGAGAAGTCTGGTGACATCCATCCTTTGAACTCAGCCCAGCTCTAGGAACTCTGAAACGGCTTCCCTAAGATGGAGACCCTGTTTGTGGGGCATCCCGGGAGATGCTGGACCCCACTACCATGGGCAATACAGACCTCATACATCGCCTGAGTTCTAAGGGGTCCCAGGCTCAGACAAGCATCTCTAGAAACTAAGGGTGGGGTAGAAGCACAAGGCTGCCTCTTCTCAAGGATGCTCAGACTTTTGCCCCACTAGACAAGGACATTAAATTGGAGGGGTCCTGATGTCAGACAATGGAAGAGCATAAAAGAGAAAGGGGAACAGGATCGAGAAGACACTGGCAGAGAAGCAGCCGGGAGAGGCGGTCTGGGTTGAGTGCGAACAGGAACTTGAAAGAGGGCAGTCAATACCAATCACCTAGAAGAATGAGGCTGGCTGATGCATGACAGTACGAAGGTGTGCTGTGCGCAGGCAGCAGGACAAAGACAGAATGTGCCAGGTTTCGAGTGGGGCTCGAGGGCCCATTGGGAAGGGCATGGTGGTCAGTGACTGGTTAGGTCCCTCCACCTTCTTCTACCTTCACAGGAGAGTCTCGTTCACATGCAGCTGTTGGAACCTATGTCAGAAGAGACCCAGGAATGGGGATCGAAACCTAAGACAGATCCAGCCCATAATCATTGAGAAGGAGCAAAACAAACACCGTGTGGCCAGGGAGTCTAAATACAATCAAGAAGGGCCGAGGAAACAACAGAGCCCACGAACGAATTCCCCTGAGACCTAGCAATCCCGTTTATAGACGTAGGCCGAAAAGACGTGAAAGCAGGGAGGCAAACAGGTACCTGCACCCGCATGTTCATAGCAGCATTATTCACAGCAGCCCTGTGTGAGGTGGAAAGCACCCCTGTCACCATCAACAGATATAGGGGTACAGAAGGTAGGTCTGTTCGCACAAGGGACTACTCTGCGGCCATGAAAAGGAACATTTTCATCCATGCTCTGGCGTGCATGGGGGGGTGAACATATCCTGCCCAGTGAAATAAGGCAGTAACAGACAAACGTCACCATTCCACTTATACGAGGTGCCTAGACCAGTCAGAGTCATGGACACAGAAAGCAACTATGGTTGCCAGGGACTGGTGGGGGGTGGGGTGCTGGGGAGTCGGGGGACAATGGGGACAGTTTCAGTTTGGGAAGATGAGCCAGTTCTGGACACGATGGTAGCACAGCATAACGAAGGTCCTTACTAACACTAAAGATGGAAATAAGGAACATTTCTCTATTTTAGGACAACAGAACCCACCTAACAAAGCAGGCTGAGTGTCCAGTGACCGGTGGCAGGTGTCCACGCTGCAGGCGACTAGCCAGGGGCACAGCCCCGCCTCTCCAGGGGGTCCTCCTGGTGTAGACTTCTGACCGCCAGCCGATGCAGGTCTCAGCCACACGTTGGGCCACCAAGGCCTGTTCCACAGGTTCCGGTCTGTCACCACATTCCGCCCCCCCATTCTCCTGCCCATGAAGACTGTTGCTGGGCCCCCAGCACCATGACAACACCCGCTTTTATTGAGGACCACTCCTGGCTTCTTTGCTGGACTATGTCCCCCTCTTTGTCACCTTTTCAGGGTGGGAGAGGCTCAGTCCTGGCCCATCAGAGTCTGCTGGGCTTGAGCCCTGTCTTCTCATTACGCGCTCTTGTTCCCCAGAAATAGTCCCCCAACTTATTATCACCTGGACCTCATGGCAGCTTCAAAACAGCCACGTCAGTATCCATGCAGGTGTCAGCAGAAGTGGTACATGATGGGCAGGGCTCATTTAGGAAAGATTGGTGACAGGTGACACATTAGGAAAGGCACCCTTCATGTGTGGGAACATGAGCTCCCCGTTGAACCTTGGATAGTAAGCCAGTTATTAGAACAGGGTGCACGTGACACCAGACAGGAGGGAATATGCCAGGTAAGTCCTCGATGTCAGAAACTGGCTTGCTAAGATGGGGGTAGTGGTGAACGGGGTTTTTAGAGGAAGTGAGGCCCATGGGGTCAGCTCTCGCCAGCATGAGAACTAACTTTCACATGGGGGTCCAGTTCCCCTGCCATCTCTCGCTTCCAGTTTCTACGATAAGGAAGTTATTCTAAGCAAATGAATGGAGCTGCGTACTAAGATGTACATAAAAAAACCGCATCGGCCCTGGCTGGTATGGCTCAGTGGATAGAGCGCTGGCCTACAAACCAAAGGGTTACCAGTTCGATTCCCAGTCAGGACACATGCCTGAGTTGCAGGCCAGGTCCCCAGCTAGGGTCGCGCAAGAAGCCACCAGACATGGATGTTTCGCTCCCTTTCTTTCTCCCTCCCTTCCCCTCTCTCTGAAAATAAATAAAATCTTTTAAGAAAAACCCACACCGAAAGAACTTCATAACAGGTTACAATGGGGACAAATAGAAAAAGAATCCTAAAACCCCTATTTAGAGGATAAGTTCAGTAAACCACTTTATGTCTTTATAATGCCATATCACACCAGAGTTCAACATGATGTTGAAGAATAATTAGGGGGAAAGCCTTTCATGGCGTTAGTACAAAGCAGGTTTCAAAAATATGTGATCCACACAACCAGGTTGCAAGCCAAGTCTCCAGCCAGGTCCACAGCTGGGGGCAGGTGAAAGGCAACCACACATGGACATTTCTTCCTCTTTCTTCCTCCCTCCCTGCCCTTCTCTCTAAAAATAATGAATCAAATCTTTGAGAGAGAGAGAGAGAGAGAGATGTTGGTTGGTGTTTCATGTATTAAAATTTGTAAATGCAGGGTGGAAGACATACCATATAATCTCATCCGAGGTTAAATGTGTTTGGGAAACCCTGAGCAGAAATTCAATGGAGTCCTCACCCAAGGACATGCTTATTGATTTTTAGAGAGAGCGGAAGGGAGGGAGACAGAGAGAGAAACATCGATGTGAGACAGAAACATCAATGGGTAGCCTCCCATACACACCCTGACAGGGGGCAGAATCTGCAGCCCAGGCACTGTGCCCTGGCTGGGAATTGAATCCATGACCTTTTGGTTTATAGGACCACGTTCCACCTAACGGCACCACCTGTCCAGGGCAGCTAGGCTGCTTCATTGCTGGCTTACTTGGAAACCTGACCTCTGAAAATCTCTGGGGAAGAAATACAGGAAGTCCTCACTTCACACCATCGGCAGGTTCTCAGAAACTGTAACTAGAAGGTCAGTGACGTGTAACGAAACCAATTTCACCAACCACCAGCTAACTGCCATAAACCAAAGTTTCTACATCGTTCTGTTCACAAAAACATGGCCAAATAGCGAAGGCAAGACTCCAAATAAGCCTAAATGAAACACTGAAATAAACATGAGCAGCACATCCCTTCAAGAAAGGTAAATAAGCCCTGGCTTGCTGCACAGCGGATAAGGCGAACCCAAAGGTCGCTGGTTCGATTCCCCAGCCAGAGCACATAACCAGGTTGCAAACCAGGTCTCCAGTCAGGTCTGTGGCTGGAGGCAGGTGAAACGCAACCATACATGGATGTGTCTCTCTCCCTCTCTGCCTCTCTCCCTTCCCCTCTTTCTGAAAATAATGAAATAAAATCTTATAAAATATATATATATATATATATGTGTGTGTGCTTACATTAAAAAAAAAGGTAAATAAAGACAAGTCTGAAATGATCTCCCAGCCAGATTCCAGCTCAGGGTCAAGATGGCTGGGGCCCTTCCCACTAGCTCAGGGCAGGACCCAGCTGGACAGCTACCCTTCCATTGCATGGCCACTCAGCTGCACAATGCTGGTGACCAGGTGGACAGCAGAGGTTACCCCATGGGCATACCTTTGAGATGTGGGAAGATGCCACAGGAGCGGAGGAAGCCCACAGACATGGTAAGAACATGAAACCTCACACAGACAGTGGCTCTGGCTAGGAATTTCTTTTTAAACAGACCTGTTCATTTATTTGCATTCCTTAGTCCCCATAGAAGTCTAGATAGAGATGTCAAAACATTTGACTGCTTTATACCCTTAACAACAATACTTTTAAAATAAAACTGGATTCATAGTTTTCCAGTTAGTTGTTCCATTCCCCTGCTCCACTGCTCCCCCCGGCCCCGCCCTCCCCACCCCTGTACCCAGAGTCAATCCCCACATGCTGTCCACGTCCATGGGTCAGTTATACTAGTTCCTTGACTAAACTGTCCCCCTTCTTCCCCCTACCTCTCCTTCCCCTTTGGTTGCCATCAGTCTGCTCCTTGTTTCCATGCCTCTGGTTCTATTTTGCTTATTTGTTTTGTTCGTTGGTTTCTTTATTGGGTGAGAGCATACGGTATTTGTCTTTCACCGCCTGACTTCCTTCATTCAGCACAATACTCCGCAGTGCCATCCATGCTGCTTCTGCTGCGTAGTATTCCGCTGTGCGAATGGACCAGTGTCTGGGTCCACTCATCTGCTAAAGGGCGCTGAGGCTGTTTCCAGCACTTGGCTGTGGTGGACAGCGCTGCTCTGCACACGGGGGTGCACAGTTCTCCTCAGCTGGTGTTGCAGGATGCCAGGAGGCAATTTTTAAAAAATCTCATCGATGCTAGAATGAAATGGGCCTCCTTGAGGACCTGCCACACACAAGCTGACAGGCTCCGCGGTGAGAAATACAGGCCTGACCCACGCTCTGCGATGAGTCATGTTCACTGGCTCCTGCGGCTGCTCAAGGATCAGGGCTCTTTTCCAAAGATTTTATTTGTTTCAGAGGGGAGGGGAGGAGAGGGGTGGGGAGAGAGAGGGAGAGAAAGAAACATCAACGTAAGAAAGAAACATCAATCGGTTGCCTGCCTCCCACACGTGCCCCGGCAGAGGACTGAACCCGCAGCCCAGGCTCGGGCCCTGACCAGGAATTGAACCGGTGACTTTTTGCTCTGTGGGATGTTGCCCAACCCACTGAGCCACAGCGACCAGGGCGCATCAGAACGCTGCCTTCGAATTCCTCTGACCTTCCCAGGTGGAAGAGGCCAAAGGAAAACTGCCTTAAAATGGAAACAAAAAAAGTTTTCCTTTTTACGTTTCAGACATCCAAAAGAAGTTGCCACGTGCAGGAAGAGCTCCACACCTTCTCCCCGCAGACTTCCCACCTGGAAAGCGTCGACGCGGCCCCAGCGACATGGACAGCACCCCGACGGCGGCACACCATCGGCATGACCCCCAGACCCGCTTCCGGTCACTGCCGCCACCCGACGACCATCCTTCTGCACAGACGTTCCTAGGGGCAGCTGTCTGCTGACTGGCAGGTGCCTGCCTGTCGTCCAGTTTGGAACCTGACGTCGGTTTACCTGTCACCACTTTTCACCACCTTGGCACCTTCCGAGAGAACTGGTCAGTTTTCTGAGATGTGTCCTTGGCAAGGCCTTCTCCAAAGGGAGGTCGTGTCTGTCTCCCAGGCCCCACCTCCAGGGTCCACGTCTCGTTCCTGGGGCCACCACTGGCGCAGACAGCACCCTGTGACATGGTTGCATAATGCTCTTTGGGGAGTTTTTTTTTTTAAGATTTTATTTCATTATTTTTAGAGAAAGGGGAAGGGAAAGAGGCTGAGAGGGAGAGAGACATCCATGTATGGTTGCGTTTCACCTGCCTCCAGCCACAGACCTGGCTGGAGACCTGGCTTGCAACCTGGTTATGTGCCCTGGCTGGGGAATTGAACCTGCGACCTTTGGGTTCGCAGGCCGGCGCCTTAGCCACTGTGCTACCAGCCAGGGATACTTTCCATATTTTTAATGGAACATACAGACAAGAGGCGAGGCTGGGAGGGTACAGGCCAGGGCAGGACAACACGCAGCACTGAACACGGGGTGATGTGTCCCTATATGCTAGACTGTCTCTGTACCCAACTCAGTGGGTCCCAAACAAGTCTGATGGCTCATACCAAAGTGCAGACAACCCCCGGTCCGCCGGAGCACACAGCAGCTTGGGGACATCACCCTGCAGAGCGTCATCCACAGGCCACACAGCAGCTTGGGGACCACACCCTGCGTAGCGCCATCCACAGGCCACAGGGAGCAGGCCTCACAGCTGTGCAGCCTGCCGTCACAGTCCCTGGAACTCATGTGATCATCTCAGGCCTGGAAAAAGCTGAGCTCAGCGGTCTTTGCAGAGCCAAACCAGCAAGAAAACACGTGTGCTCTGCCCATGATTTGAATACGCAACTGCATTCATTTCTTCCCATCCTGAATAGTCACTCTTCTACCACCTAAGCTTCTGGTCCCACAGACATGCTTCGTAAGGAGCATTTCTTTCCCATCCCACCGACCACGGGCAGCCACGGTCTCTTGCGGGGCTGGGGGTCAGAGGTGGGGAAGGGGCGGTGGCAAAAACAGAGGGATACAGGCTCCCACGTTCTGACCCATGTTTTCATGACATGCTCACACCGCAGCTCACTCCATCTCATGCGCGCTCTCCTCCAAATGCAAGGGGGGAAACTGAGGCTTGGCCAGCCTGAGCCGTGGCTGATGGAGGAGACCCTGCTCCAGGAACTCGGGTTCCGGGTCAGGTCAGAGCCACCCTGCACTAGTGTCCCCGGTACGCGCGGTGGAGTTCACGGGTGGTCCTCGCTCCTCACCTCTCAGAGCCCACACATGGCCCACACGCGGGACAGTTCTTCCCACGGAAGGGGTGCAGCCCATCCCACCCCTCTGACCTGGGGCTCGGCCACGGAACGCACTTCGGCAGTGGGAGCTCTGCAGGCGCGACAGGAGCAGAGATGTGACAGGCACCTCCTGGCCTGCACCTGCTGGCCTGCATGTTCACAAGCTCAAGAAATCCTTCACCCTGGATTCCCATGGCAACAGGTGACCTGTGCCCCACCCCGTCCCCAACATTTCCGGGTAACGAATGGACCAGCTGGATGCACTGACGGGCATGACGACTTACACAGAGATCACCCGTCGTGCCATGAATGAATAAAGTTCAGGAACCCGACCTATGGGGAGGATGTTCTGACTTCAGAAAAGCAGTCATCGTGTAGATAAATCACAGACACGCGCCGTGCACTCCAAGACACTATTTATTTCAGGACAGTCAGGCAGGGTGATGTGCTGAGAGGTAAGTGACGGGTGTGACACCCCGGCATGTTTTCCACAGTGAACCGCAGGCATGGAGCCGGCCCCAACAGCATGTCACAGCTGAGTTACACCGCAGGCTCAGGGCCACTCCCCACCCCCCAAGAATGCCAAGGGCCGGACAGTAGCACCAGATGGGTTTTCTAGGCAACAAGATAACTATACACAAAGATACGTATGTTCATGGATTCGCCGGACCCTCGGCTGGACCCCGATACCCAGACACGGAAGACCCAATCAGGAGCAGCGCTACATATCACTATGCACGAGAGAGTCCTCAGGAGACATCAAGAGAGAGGACACTGACACACACGTTCTATTATTCACAGTTGACACACACGTCAAGAAAACCATCACAATACTGTATAGAGGGGGGGGAAGGAATCACAGAGAAAAGCTTCATCTTAGTTAAAAACCAGGGGGCACAGGAACGAGCGTGGTCATCTCCCCAAGGCCCGGAGATGGAGGGGGGCCCACGACCGGCCGCCTGGGTCTTTCCTGACGTGTCCGGTTTTCACAGCCAGCGACCGCGGGGAAAGGAGGCCACTTCGTCGGCAGGTGTTTTCAAGTCATGTAGAGCTTAACTTAGTAGGAACGAACGTGCCCAGAAAGGAGTGGGTCTTTTTGGCATGGATGGGTTGCCAAAAACAGGTGTTATTGCCTATGTTGCCAAAGTTTGCCCTTCCTAACCCCTGCGTGGAGCAGAAGGGCAGCAGCACCGGGGTCTGGTCACCCCCTCTGGCTCTGGAAGTATCAGACTGGACGAATGTCCAAAGACATTCGCGTGCATGTGTTTTGATAAGGCTGTGGCCACTGCGGACAAAGAGACGTCTCCCCACCTCTTGGAAAAGGTCTCTTAGGGGAATAAGGGGAGTTGGGTGTTGAAATGAGCCTCCTTCCTCAAAGAGCTGTCCAACCGTGACCTTGACAGGAACTCCTCCAAGGGGTTCTGCTTCGTGCTACCCATGCACCTAACCCGACAGGCATCCGTAAAGAGAGATACCAGCTCCGCAAGCATTTAGGTGAAGGCCAGCAAGCTACACGCACTGGTGGTTCAACCTCTATTAGCCACGCACAGATCCTCTTTGGTGAAATCTCTGGCCCACATTTCAACTGGCCGGTTGGGTTTTTACAGAGTTGTTGAAACATTCCGGAGACCCTTTCTTTGCCACATACGTGATGTGCCAGTATTTTCTCCCAGTCTGTGACCTGTCAACTAGAAATTGATAGGGTTGTTTTTGTTCTGGGTTGCTTTATTTTTTAAGCGAATGGACTTACTCTAGAATCCTGGCATTTCAACCCATCCAAGCACAGGCTCCGTCACCTCGGTGGGCAGGTTGTAGAGCCGTGGGGACTTCTGAAAAACCAGAGGCAGGGTTCTTACAGTACACGGATCAGAGCCCTCATGGTACCCTGGCCGACTGCAAGCGGCAAAAACAGAACAGGGGCCAGTTACCGCGAACGACCATACGCACACCCAATCCACGTTTCAGGGGAAACGCAACTTAAATATTCCATGGGTCTCAGGAGACAAATATGCGGCAAGCACAGGACAACTGGACGCACGTCTCCCCAAGTCCTTCGTGCCGCAGGACGCCGCCCGGCCTGTGGAACCAGGGGAGGTGGACTGAAAGGCACCGGCTTCGTGCGTGGGGGTTCGCAACTTCCACGGCGAGTTGAGGAGGCGTGAACCCAACATTGGAGGTTACGCACTTCACAGTTGGTTTTCAACCACTTGGACAGTATTCACCTTTACAACATGTTAATAAATTAGCATCATCATCATCATCACGGTTTGTGCTAGGTCAGGGGGACATCGTTACATGAGAGGGACAACAAAGGTTAACAGCGTTGGATGGATGCGGATAAAACAGGGCGGCCTGCGGCCCGGCCGAATCACAAGACAAGATGTGGGAGGGGTGCCCCTTGCGTGCAGCTCCCAGGGGCAGATGCGCTCGGTTGATTCCCGAGAGGCAGGACACCCCAACCACGGCCAACGAGCCCCTGCAGGCGCCCTACCGGCCCGCAGCCCGAGGTCTGGGCCGCAGAAGCCCACCATGCGCCACTGACCGGTGCTGCACCAGCTTTCGTGCCAAGGACAACAGGCGAAAGGGAGCCCATCAGCTCAACATTCAGAAGGGAAACCAGAAGCTGCCATCGACCATGCCAAACCCACGTGGCAGCTATTGCTTCTCACAGCTGTTTCACTGCGGGAGGGCTCGTGTTATAGGACATACACAGACGGGCTGGCGTGGCACCTGCACCCCGGGCGCCCCGCCCCAAGGCCAGCTGGCGCCCCGCCCCGGGACGCGCCCGTCACTTGCCCCGCTCGGGCTGAAGGCTGTCCAGCAGGCACCGCAGCTGCTCCTCGCCCAAGTGGATCTTGTCCTCCAGCTCCCGCTGCTCGATGATGAGGGCCGACTTCATCTTCACGAAGTGCTCGTAGTCCGCCAGGCTCTCGTCCCGCAGGTGGCTGGCCAGGATGTCAAGCACGACGCGCTCCCGCCGGTCCAGGTTCTCCTTCAGCTCCCTGGCATCTTCGTGCTGCTGGATGAGGACCCGCTGCTTCTCCAACAACGATTGCTGGGGACAGAGGGAGGCGAGGTGCTCTTAAGGGCCAGGGTGGAAGCGGGGGCTCCGGCCACGACCCTGAGGACACTGGCCGCTCCGAGGCCAGCATGGCACTACAGAGAACACGCGAGGAGTGAGCTCTCGGCTCTGGAAGGCCCGGCCCAGCCCGGCCCTCGGCCTCCCGCCAGCGCTCTTGGGCCTCTGCCACCTCCATGGCTCCCAGTGGCTAACAGAAGCCTCCCTGACTGGGATAAGAACAAGTAAGACCCTGAAAATAACAAAAGTTGGAGATGGTCCTAAGGTGGAAGGGACTTATGGATCCCCCCCCCCCACCTGCCTTTCCATGACAATATGGTGGCAAAAGGAATCTATTCTGAACACTTTGGGGGGCAGGGTTTCTAAGCCCTTCTGGCAGGAGAAGGAGCCTGCAGCGGGGCTGGTAGAAGAGGACCCAGGGCACAGGGGTGAGGGTGTAGGGGAGACAAGACGTGCAGGATGGGGGGGTAGTCCCTCGCTCCTGACCAGGGTCCTGCTCTGGACATACTGACCTCCCCATCCCAACACACGGCACTCACAGCCGCCCTCTGTGCCTGCAGAACATGCGCCTTGGTTCCCCATGTCCCCCAGGGTCACGAAGGTGGACAAAGGAAGACACAAATGCAATTCCAATGCCTGGGTGGGGGAGCTGAGAGCAGCCGGAACTCCTGTCCTTGGTGCGACTCTCTCATTTTCACTTGGGTGTCACAGAGGCTGCCTGTTACGCGGGTGCCTGGGCGGAGGGCTGTCAGCCCCCCGCTGCCTTGCCCCTGGGCCACGGTGAGCCACAGGCCACTGTCTAGGGGGTGGCCGCACCCTACACCACGCCAGCACGGTGAGAGCTCAGTCCAGGCGGGCTGCCCCTCAGCAGCGTCTGCGAACAGAGCAGCTTCAGGGGTGTCCAGGATGTGCTGCCCGCTCCTGGGGGCCACCTACACCTCAGGTGCTTGCCAAACAAAGGTGCAGCATCCTTGGGCGGAAAGAGGCGAGCTAGGCCAATCACTTCCAAGCCCACGTGGAAGGAGGTGGTAGCGAATTCTAGAAACCCAGTTCGGGTGGTTTGGTGCTGCAGACACGGGGTGCGGGGAGAACTCCATGAGCGCAGTCAAGTGAAGGAGCTTCGCAGGCCTCCTTCCGCCTGTTACCTCGTCCGCAGGCCTGTCTCTGGACACGCAGCTCCCCCAGGCCTGCAGCCGGCGCTCGTCCACGACTGGCTACACTGGGCCCTGGCTGGCACCTGAAGGGGTGACGCTCTGCCAGCCAGGGCCAGCCATCTGCTCCCGGGATGCCGGGGGGCGAGACCGATGGAGCCTCTTATTCCTCCATCACGGGGACAGAGGCCCTACCGTTTCCGCAGCCTCTGGTCAGGCGGCTGTGCGGGGCCTCAGGGCACTCAAACCCCCAGGACAACCTCCCCCGACCCCCGACCAGGCCCACCTCGGGGCACACGTACCCGGTCACCAGGAGAAGCGCTGTCGTCCAGGTTATTGAGGGCGTTCTCCACCCGGGCCAGGCGCCCCGACAGGGACAGCAGGAGGTTCACCACTTTGTCCAAGTCGCCGATGAACATACGGAACTTGTCGAACTCGTTGGGCTTGCAGACGTCCTTGACCATGGCCTCCACCTCGTCCCCGAGCGCGTGGTTGGCCTGGATGTCTTCCAGCAGGCTCTCGCGGGCTTCCCGGAGCACCTGCAGCTTGCGGCCGATGCTGGCGATGAGCTCCTGCTGCGGGCACAGGGCGCAGGCACCCGCTCATCATCGGCCCCCGCCCCCAGCTGCACCCCCGCCCCCAGCTGCACCCTGCCTTCCAGCCACTTCCGCAGCAGCAGGGTCTCCCCATCGGGGACTCGGCCCCATCAAATCACAGAGGAGGTGCAAGACCGGGGCAACGATAACGATGCCCGCTGAAACCACTAGCTTCTCATTTAGACGTCAGACAAACCTATTCCCATTCTCCCAATGCTGTATCAGATTCTGAAGAGCTTGACGCCCTCTGGGCTAGTCATGCTATACCTCATCTCACCCGGAATCTCTGCAGAAGAGGTCTGGGTCCAGGTGGGAATTTGTGCATCCTACCTCGGGAGTTCCCAATGTAAAGATTTACACGCACAGTGGGTATGGAGCCTCATGTCCAGTACCAAACCCCACGATTAACGCATCCTCTACCTAGAATTGGCCATTAAAAATTAAGACAAGGTCCTGCCTGGTGGCACAGTGGATAAGGGGCCTGCCTGTGAACCCAAAGGTTGCTGGTTCGATTCCCCAGCCAGGGCACATCACCAGGCCTCCAGCCAGGTCCATAGCTGGAGGCAGGAAGGAGAAAGGCAACCATACATGGATGTCTCCCTCCTTCTCGCCCTCTCTCCCTCCCCATCTCTCTAAAAATAATAAATAAAATTAAAAAAAAAAATTAAGACCAGCCCTGGCCATGTGGCTTAGTTCACCGGAGCTTCATTCTGCACATCAAAAAAGGCTACAGGTGCAATTCCTGGTTGGGGTGCATACAGGAGGTAGTGGATGGGTGTTTGTCTTGCACATTGATGATCTCTCTCCCCTCTCTCTCTTAAAATTAAAAAAATAAAACAAACAATAAACATATTCTCTCTCTCTTCCACTCGCCAAATAAATAAATAAAATGAACAATGAACATACCTTCTGGTGACTAATAAAAAGGAATATTGATGGACTTAAATGAACAATCTTTTAGAATAATTGACTGATTTCAACTTGACCAAAATACAAACAAATGACTAATGTGGTAAATTAGATAGAGCATAAAATTCACCATCTCACCTGCTTTTAAACAGTGGCATTACGTGCATTCATGCAACCATCACCACTGTCCACGTCTAGGAATTTTTCATTCTCCCAAACAGAAACTTGGACTATCAAACACTAACTCCTCATTCTCCTCTCCTGCCAGCCTTTTTGCATGATTCATCTCCAAAGAGCAAAAATGAAAACATAAAATGCATAAGCCCTTGAAATCAGCCACCGACCCAAAGGGAAGCAGCAGCGAATGGCCTGATTTGACCCGCCTCCTCCACCATCGGACTTCCGAAAAATTATAAGAAAGGCTCCAAACCACGCCAGCAGGTGAGCCTCACCCCAGAAAACGCACCAGAATACAATAAACAGGACCCCAAACTAGCAGTCACCCGGCCTGGCCTGTACGATTCCTCTTTGACATTTCCTTTCTTAATTCCTTGCAGCAAAGAGCTATTCACTTGCCAAATTAAAAGTGACTTTTTTTTTTTAGGCACGGTTCATATTTCTCTTGGACATGCCTCTCTATCCTGTGGGCAAGCACCCAGTGGCACTTTCGAACCATGAGCAGCACAAGCTGACTTTCAACTTAACCTCTGCAAAGGTCCGGTCCCCAAAATAATTAATTAATGAGTAGATTGGTATTTTTCACAAAAGGCCTTTGGACAGCGCATGCGGGACGTTCCCAGAATGCTGGTTCCGTTCGGTCCCCTCCCTCTCCTGCTGCTCTCTTGCCCCAGGTCCGGAACACACCATCCATACTCTTGTCTGAGAGTCATGGTCTTCGGTCACGTCTCCACCCCTGTGAGCAGAGTCCTTCTTGTGAAACGCAGGGAGTCACCCAGATTTCATAGCTGCGGTTTGCTGACGAGCCGTGAGGATTTAAAGCCGGTTAATGCAAGGTCCGTCCCGCAAGTGTCAGCCACGCAAACTGTTTTAATTATATAGAAGTTGGCTCAATACTTTCAGGAGAGACCATGTACAGTAGTTTTGACATGGACGTGGACACCAGTAATCGGGTCTGCACCACGACCACATGGCCACCTGCTAGACACGCCAACTTTGCCTCCAATCCACCCTCCTTCCTGTCCATTTGGCTCTGCCCATTGGTCTCTGCTGCTTCACCAACAGGCCACAAGGCTCCTACCCCAGGACCTTTGCTTGGTGGACCCCTCCTTGGCATGTGCAGGCCCCCACAGGGTGGTGCACCCTCAGCCGCATGCCAGGACTCTGTGCGATGACCCCTCCTGCAATGAGGCAGCTATGTCTCCTTCCTGCCCTTCACCGTGTTGGAATTCATGCACCACCTGACCTATTACAGTTTACCAACTTCCTCTATAAAGGGCAAGACAGTCAAACGAAAGAGAATGGTGCCTACAGACTTAATTTTGTTTTTAAACCCTCCTCCAAGGACACTTTTCATTGCTGGTGGCGGGGGGGCGTGTAGCAGGCAAACAGACATCAATATAACAGAGAAACATCCACTGGTTGCCTCTAACAGGCTCCCGACCAGGGAGCGACCTGGAAGCTGGGCGTGTGCCCTGACCGGGAAAGGAACCCCCAACCTTCTGGTCTACCAGATGCTCCTCTAATCAACTGGGCCAGGACCCACTTTAGCTAATTGGCCAGGGGGTCTTTTTACAAAAGGATGGCAGAGGTCCTGAGAAGGACCCAGTTTAAAACAGATGGCCCTAGCGTCACTGTCCTGCACAAACGCCCCGACACGCGGCACAGGGCCCGGGAGGGGGTGAAGGTACGCGCCAGCGCACCCCCGCCTGCCTGCGAGCACGCTCGTGTCCTGAGTCCCGCGTGCCTACCTTCTTCACGGACAGGTCGTGGTCCAAGTCACTCCCCGAATCCTCTTCGGGCTCCTGCTGCCCCTGCAGATCCTTCATCTTGATCAGCAGCTCCGCCTTCGGGGCCGAGGTGCTGTAGTAGGTGGAGTTGGTGGCCAAGGACACGGCGGGCGCACTCGGCTCCTCTCGCCTGGGTCAAAACGGCAGGTCGGTGAGCCACGAGCTGCTCCCTCGCTCTCACCCACCGTCAGCCTGGCCCCTGGGACCCGGCGGACTGACACCACCCAGGGCGCTGGCGCAGCCAAAGCAGGAGACGCAGGTGGCAAGGGGGCACGAACCATGCCCGGTCAGGGGCACAGTCACATAAGACCTATGACGCATGGTTCCTCCAGGGCGGAAACGTCAGTAAGCCGGGATAAGTGAACTCCCGTGCCGGGAGGGTGTAACAGGGCAGAGGAACGGGTTTCCCCGCAGCGCCCGAGGCCTAGGAAGGTGGCCGCCGGTGAGACACGCCCTGCACCCTCCACGACAGTGGTCTCGCTCGGGTCCCTGTTCCGCTCCGTGCGTCTTGTCTAACCGCGAGCACCCGCAAAGGAACGCAAGGCGCACCGCATCTTGGCGGGCACAAGGCTGCAGGAGGGGCGAAGGGTGCCCGCCACCTAACCTTGTCCTTCACCCCAACGGGCACACAGGCGCACCCCTCGCTGGTAAACGTGTCTAGCATGTATAAGCCGTCACTTCCGGGACAGAGATCCCACCCCAGCCCTGTGCGATGGGGGCAGGTCCCGCGTGAGCACGGCAGGATATGCAGAAGGAAGTGTCCCAGTTGGGGACAAGAATGGCTGTGTCAGGACGCCCTGCAGGGCACCGCTGCGCTATCTGAAGGAGCGGGACGGCAGGCATCACCAGAGGCCACCCGCCGCGAGCAGAGAAGACCCAGAAGCACCACGTCTTGGCCAGACCCCCAGGCCACTGTGCCCAGGGACCGGCCCGAAATACCTGACCTTCTTCATGAGGGTCCCAAAGGGGCAAACCCAGTGAGGAGGCACCAGGGCCGGACACCCACCCCCTGAAAAGCAAGCAGGGCAACACGGGACACCTAAGCCCGCCCCTGGCCTTTCAACCGTCATGCTGCCAGCAGAACCGCGCCCCCAGCCCAGCAAGACCCGGCCCCGCAGAGGGGCGGCTACTCACTTCTCCTCCATGGTTCTGGGCGAGGGGTCCTTGGGCAGCAGCTTCCTCCGCTGCTGAGCCTCCTCCAGCAGGTGCTCGTCCTTGGGGAAGATGCCCTCCATCAGGTCCATGGTGGTCCTCATCTTCACGCTGGGGTGCAGGATGTCCGCCAGGGACTTGTCCTTGCCCACGATCTCCCGGGCCAGCTCCTCCGACTTGAGGTCCTCGGCGGTGCGGTCCCGGGCTTTCGCGTAGCCGAGCGCGGGCGGAGAGGCGCGGCCGGCGGGGGCCCCGGGGGGCTGGGCGCGGGGCTCGGCCTCGGCGCCGGGGCGGCTGTACAGGCAGAAGCGCGAGTAGGACTGCTCCGAGGTGCTCAGCGTCTTGATCTGGTCGCGCTCCAGCCCGCTGGGCAGCGCGGGCGGCTCGTTGGCGCGGGCCAGGCCCTGGCGGCTCTCCTTCTCCGGCTGGCTTTCCGAGTGCACGATCTTGATGGGCACCATCTTCACCGTGGTGTTCTCGATCACCCGCTCGATCCTGCAAGAGATGAGCCGGCTGAGAAAGGCCAAGGCTGCCCGGGCCGGACTCCCAGCCGGGCGCAGAGACCGGAGGGGTGTCACTGCTCTGGTCCGCCCTACAGGTGAAGCTGCCCTGCGCCTGCCTGGCGAGCTGGTGCAGAAGAGCATCACCACACATGGGGCACACTGCTTCTGGATTACTTGCCCTCACTTACTAAACTCACACGTCTCCCTTGCTTTGTTTTTGCTTTTTATCCTCACGCAAGGATGCCTTTACTGCTTTTATTTATTTATTAAAGATGTTATGTCTTAGAGAGAGGGGAAGGGAGAAAGGCAGAGAGGGAGGGAAGCATCCATGCATTGGTTGCCTTTCACCTGCCTCCAGCTACGGACCTGGCTGCAGACCTGGCTTGCAATCTGGTTATGTGCCCTGGCTAGGAATCGAACCAGCAACCTTCGTTATTTACTTTTTAGACAATTTAAAACATGTTATTTATTTCATTTTGAGAAAGGAGAAGGGACAAAGACAGGGCAAGAAACATCCATGTCACAAACACCCCAACCACCTACCTGGCCTGCAACTCAGGCATGTGCCCTGACCTGAAATCCAACTGGTGACCCTTTGCTTCACAGGCCAGCGGTCAATCCACTGAGCCACACAAGCCAGGGCTCTTTACTGATTTTAGAGCATGAAAACGAGAGTGCAAGAGCGAGAGGAGAAAGAGAGGTACATCAATCCATTGTCTCCCATATGCACCCTGACTGGGGATCGAACCTGCAACCTAGGTATGGACTCAGATAGGAATTTAACCCACAACCGTTTGGTGCATGAGTCCGCACTCCAAACAACTGAACCATCCGGCCAGAGCCATGCTTTTCCTTAAAAAAAAAAAAAGAAGAAGAAAAGAAAAAAGAAAGAAAGAAAAGAAAAGGAAAGAAAGAAAAAAGTTTCTTAGTACAAGACACTCCAGAGGTCCCTGGAGCACCCCCAGGAAAGAGAGAAAACATGGAAAGAAGTAATCTGGCCAATACAGTGGGGCTTCATTCCGGACACCCCAAATGGCAGCTGGTGTCCTCAGCTGCCCCTCGCTGGACCGCACCCCAGGAGGCCCTGCGGCCGGACAGCCAGTAGGAAAAAAAGCCGGCCAGTATTTTTAAAAGGACATCGTGGAGGACGAGCGCCATCTAGTGGTGTCCAGGAAGGAAGGCAAGTCAAAACCAAAACCTGCCAGTTGCAGGGTGAGCTTTCTCGTTCACAAGGGTGTGGTGTGCAGCCTGAAATGCAACAACTGTATGTTCCCTTCTCACCCAGTGGAAACCCGTGAAGAGCAGACATGTTTAGCCCTGGCGTGGCTCAGTGGATGGAGCTGCGGCCTGCGAACTGAAGGGTTGCTGGTTCGACTCCCAGTCAGGGCACATGCCTGGGTTGCAGGCCAGGACCCCAGCTGTGGGTGTGTGAGAGGCAACCATATATTGTTGTTTCCCTCCCTCTCTTCCTCCGTCCCTTCCCCTCTCCCCGCAAATGAATAAAATCTTTAAAAGGGGGGCGGGGATAAAAGAGCAGAGCTTCTTAATAAAGGTGTTTGTATTCCAGCCTCATCACGCCACCTTCCTGGCCAAAAGCCTAATAACCAGGAAGTCTTGGCTTGGGGGGAGAGGGGCGGGGGGAAGGGGGAAAGGGGGTGGGGGAGGGGGCGGTTCCTCAGCTACTGGAGCATCAACCCGTGCAAAAGGTTGCGGGTTCATTTCCCAGTCAGAGCTCATAGGTTCCAGGCTCCATCCCAGGTCGGGGCATGTATGGGAGGCAACCCGTGGATCGTCTTCTCTCTCTTCACCTTTCTCTCTCTCTAAAATCGATAAGCATGTCCTTGGGTGAAGATTTAAAGTATTTTTTTAAAGGCTAACTATGCAGAAAATCCCACTGAAGCCACCGGGGGGACACAACTTCCCAGCAAAAACATCTCTTCCCGAAAACCGTCCCAACTTCCGCACAAAGAGTTTGAGAAATGTTCACTTCCAAATGAGCAGGAACGGAAGGTTAGACCTTACCGCAGGCAGATCGTGTCAAATCCTAATCGAAAGGCACCCAGGGGCAAAGCCCCTTGACCTCTACTGGACTCAGTGGCCCTTGGAGGCCACCTCCCTGCAGGTGAGTCCCCTGCTACCCCAGCGGCCAGCCCCCAGCATCACACGGTCCCTCCAGCTCCATGGACACAGCCAGTCCCTGGAGCCCACCTGCCTGCACGCCACTCCAGCCCAGGGCCACTCCATTCCGCATGCAGGAGGCCCCATCAGACACCACGATGCTCCAGGTCACTGACAGTAAATATCCTGGCCCCAGCTCTTGCACACAGCCAGGCGCAGAAACAACTTCCGAGAAGGTGCCCGAGGACCCAAGTGGACCCCTCTCCACTGCATGCAGAATAGATGACAACTCGCCACTCCTCCCACGTCTCACTTCTTCACCGGCAGGCAGTCAAGGACAGGCCGAAATGTCCAGCGTCAAGAGATTCTGCCCCAGACCGGTATCTCCATGGGCACCACCGACCGAAATGCCTGAAATGCCGGCACCCGCGAGGAGGAACAAAAGCCATGTTCCTCCTGCTTTCTGACAAGATGCACGCCGCTTAACTGTCGGCCATGAAAAGGTCTGGACAAACGCAAGTATTAGACAGTACGAAACACCCCGATTTCACTACAGCAGGTTCCGATCACAAACAAGATGCACGGGAGAAGCACAGTGCTACTCCAGAGATGCCTGGGGGTTTCTCTGTCCCAAGGGGTGGGGGGCTTGGGTGAAGGGGGGGGGAAGGAGAGGCCATGACCCCCTTCTACATCGTGTGGGCCGGGGCAGCTCCCCAGCGAGTGAGAACCCCTGGAGCTGGGGCGCCACTCCATGTGAGTCTGCAGGGCCAACCGGAAACCCAGTGTCCCCAGCGCAAGCTCCGCTCCTGCAGCACCAGGGAAACGCGCGCCACGTACCGTCCGCGGTGGGAAAGGCGAGAGGCCAGCGCGCCGGGGCAGTACCTTGTCACACTGTCGTCCTGGATGAGCAGGGGAGGTTTGTCCGTCAGCTTCTGCGGGGCAAACTGAGGAGAAGGGGAGCGCGAGGTCTCCATGGCGGACGGCCGCGGGGACACGAGCTTGGAAGAGAGCGGGTCTTCCCGCTTCGGACAGGCTGCGGGCTCCTCTACATGCTGCCCGTCCCGCTCCCCGGTGGCCTCCGGGGTGCCCGCGTGCGGGGCGCCGGAGCTCAGCCTGCCTGCCGAGGCTTGCGGGCTGCGGGAGAGGGACTGGCGGGCGGCGCGCGCCTCGTCCCCGGCCTCAGCGGCCGGCGCAGCGGGGAGCTGCCCGGGCGGAGCCGCCGCAGGTGCGCCCGTGGGGGTGGCACCGGCTGGGCCCCTGAAATGCCGGGGCTCACGCTTGGGGGGTGGCGGCCTCTGCGGGGCAGGTCTCTTGGGCAGCGACGTGGCACTCGCGGGTCGCGGGACCTGCCCTCGCGCGTGCGGAGCCGCGAGGCCGCCCTGCGCCTGGGGTTCTGGGCCCAGCGGCGGTGTCGGCGGGAGGGCAGGCGGCGGGTCCTCCGAGTATCTGTAATCGCACGGCAGGGTCCCGGCTCTGCTGCGGCCCGCCTGGGGCACCTCCGGAGCTTGCGGAGCACGAGGCGACTCTGCGCCGGGGGCCGGCGGCGCGGCGGCCCTGTGTGCACCTGCGCTACCGTCTGGACACCAGGGGTCCGCGGGTCTGGAGGAAGAGAATAAAAATGAGCGACCGATTCCCACACGGAACCCACGGGCATTCTCCAGCGCCCGTCCCCACGGCAATTCCTAACACAAGGCCTTGGGGGCAAATGCACGCGGGACCCCATCAAGCCGCATGTGGGTGGGCATGTCGTACAACTGCGTGCGAGGCATTCAACACACGCGCACCCATGTTAAATTCTGACGCGCATACCTGTAAAACACAAACTGCGTCTGCGAGCAAAACCCCAAAGGGACACATGTTATAAAACAAGGTGTGACAAATTTCACACACCGCTCTATTCAGAGGCATTTATTTCATGTTGCAACTTTTTGTGGCTGATTTCAGGAAATGGCCGTACACGAAGGGAAAGAACGCTCTAAGACCGGCTGCAAATTAGTGTATTAATAAAACCATTAAAATCAGTAGTGCACTACCAAAAAGGAAAGACAGCCTTGCTTTTGCAAATCGCAATGACTTCATAATGATCTTGTCATATTCTTACCCATTTCCACAGCCACCATCCGCTTTCTTTCCATGTTATGTCCCTGTGCATGTCTTTACAGGCACATACATACACACAAACATGCCTGCAAAACCACACACACGTGCTCCACGCACCTGTTTATCTGTGCCGCAGCTACCACAGCACAACAGCTGTCACAAATCCAGGGGCCACACTCTCCCTTCTGGCACACAGAGCAGTAAAATGAGCCTGGGACCAACTCTTGCCATAAAGGCAAGAGGTGTTTTCCGCCGGGAAGACCAGCTCTGAGTTGTTGAAGGAGACTAACCAGGGCAGCGGATACAGAAAGAGCAGGTAAAGCACCTGTAACCTACAACTAACCACCAGGTTAGGGCACGTTGCCCTGACCACCAGCGCCCCCTTGTGGCCCAGGCATGAGCCTGCCACCTGGGACCCGATACCTGGCCCGGGCGGTGTACAGGTGTCCCAACCCCACCTAGGCCACTGCACAGCATGTCTGGTGCCAGGGCCATGTCCCCCTTGCTCTGCCCTCAGGAAAAAAGCCCCCTCCAGCTTCAGTGGATGCTCTATAGCAGAAGTCAGACATCACGCCCCTCGTCAGCCTGCTGGGCCTGCACTGCCCACCCAGCACTCAGGACCCTGCCCCCAACCAAAAACTGGAATTCCTCAGCATGGAACATGGAAGGCACATGGGCCCTGCAGGGGGCGGTCCTTCACAAACCCCTCTGCAGTCAGGGGGGAAACGGCTCCAACCCATTTTAGCACATGTCCCCAAGCATGCAACTGCATGCCTTTTAAGAAAAAGAGTGCCCTGGTTGGTGTGACTCAGTGGATTGAGCTCCAGCCTGAGAACCCAAAAGTTGCTGGTTCGATTCCCAGTCAGGGCACAGAACCAGGTTGCAAGCCAGGTCTCCAGCCAGGTCCCCAGCTGGAGGCAGGTGAAAGGCAAGCACACATTGATGTTTCTCTCCCTTTCTTCTTCCCTCCCTTCCCCGCTCTCTGAAGATAATAAATAAAAATCTTAAAAAAAAAATTATCTGGAGAGGTAAAGCGTTACACTTCAAAGTATCCCAAAACCACACAGAAAAATGTAACAAATATCAGAGGCTTTTCTACCCTCCCAGGAAAGAAGTTACCCTTTCCAACTTTGTTTCCAGCATTTGTAACAAAGAAATACAATATTGCAGGTACCCAAGTATTTTTTTAGTCTTGCTTCCCCAGTTGCTTTGCTCCCACTTAGAACCCGTGCCCTGGAGGGGTTATTTTTACTTTTTATTATTTTTGTTATTTTTACTTTTTATTATTTTTTTATTTATTATTTTCAGAGAGAAGGGCAGGGAGGGAGGAAGAAAGGGAGAGAAACATCCATATATGGTTGCCTTTCACCTGCCTCCAGCTGGGAACCTGGCTGGAGACCTGGCTTGCAACCTGGTTATGTGCCCTGGCTGGGAATCGAACCAGCGACCTTTGGGTTCGCAGGCCGGAGCCTTATCCACTGTGCCACCAGCCAGGGGCATTGTTATTTTCATATGTTGGTATTAAAGCTTGAGAGACCACACAGTTAAACCTCAAGTCTCCATGATGTAGAGCCAAACACCTTGTGTTCACAGCCAATCGTGTGACCTCAGTCGGTCCCACCTGCCCGTCCAGTTTTCTTCAAGTGCGTTCTGCAGGGAAGTACACTTGAGAGTTTCAGATGAAGGCAATCCTAATGGCCGACCAGCCATGCAGTCGGCGGGGGTGGAACCTTTCCTCCCCAGTCTCTCACCTCCTGCTTTTCTACCTTTTTGGATGTGAATATGAAAAGCTCCTGCTGAAGTTTTCTTTCACTTGGCAAGTCCCTGCCAAACGAGATCATGGAGGGGAAGGACTGGTACCAGCACCGACTGGTACCAGGCCTGGAAGGACCAAACTTAGCCCTAAAACCAGAAACGGTCATCAAACCCTGGGTCCAGGGACGTGGCCCTCGGCCTCTACTTGCTGACAAGGCACATGATAATTTTTTTAAGGCAAACAACCTGGACTGCTATAGCTCAATCAATACTTAAAAATTAAAAATGCAAGCATGTAAATTGCTTGTACTCTGAAGAGGATGCTAAGGAAGACACAGAATAGAAAAGACTATTTACATGGAGGGGTGGATCCAAGGAGTTTTTCAAGCTGCATTTTTTCTCTCTTCTGGCCTCTTTTTAGCCGCTAGAGGGAGCACTGGACCCTTGAGACGGTCCCTGTGTGAAGGCTCCAAAAGCTGTCACTGGAAGTGGATACAATTAGAAGGAGTGGCCGTGAAAAGTATTTTTTTTCCATGGCAGTCATTCCTCTACCTCAGTTTTGGTTTTAGAGGCATCCGTGCTGTGCAGTGTGTCTAACAGGTATCATCTACTGTTGATACTAATAACGTAAAAGCTACAAATGTCAGGGCACAGGTCACAGGAAATGTCTGGACCTTAGTTCTTGTCCCTGTATCTACATACCTTTAGGTTTTCCTTTTCCATTTTTCTTTCTTTTTTTTCCTTTTTAAGAGAGGGTGAGAAACATCGATGTGTGGTTGCCTCTCTTACAGCCCCAAATGAGGACCAGGCCACAACCCAGGCATGTGCCCTGACTGGGAATCGAACCTGCGACCCTTTGGTTCACAGGCTGGTGCCAGGGCTAGTTTTTTTCTTTAAAAAAAAAAAAAAAAAAAAAAAAAAAATTGTTTGGATTTTAAGAAACTTAGCTATGGATCTAGAAGGTTTTCACATCATCCAGTATTTTCAACCCCATTCCCCATACCTCAGCACAAGCTATCACTTATACCCCATACAATTCCCTTCATTTGAGGACTAAATGTAGCGAGTGGCCCCCACAATTATGCCTAACGACAATTGCAGCCCTGGGTGTGCCTGCACCTAAAACTCCTGTCAAGGCAGTGTTCTCATCCACAAGGTGGCCGACTTGACACAGCAGGTGTAGAGGATTTACACTCTGAAACCACGTGTCACACCACACTGAAACTATGGTGGGGAAGGACCCCACTTCAGCAAATCAGAGTGACTCTTGGGACAGCTTTTGGAAGGCATAGCCACCTCGCAGCCATGTTCCCGGAGGGTCCAAGCGTTCTGTGTGATGCCCTTTCCAATCCTGCTCTCTGCTCCCCTAGGAGCTCTCAGCGATCCAGGCCAGGCTTCCCTAGTCCTACCCAAGCCTCCGGGCACCCCTCAGTGGCCTCTGTGGCTGCAACATACCTTTAGCTAAAGGCCCTTCCCTGTCACTGATGCCTTGTGGTCCTCATAGCTCAGGTTTGACACACATTCTGCAGACTGAGTCACATGGTCACCGACCCTGGCTGCAGGGGATTCGTTCTGTGAAGTCAAAGGTCCCTGGTCAGGGCGCGTACAAGAGGCCACCCATGAAATGTTTCTCTCTGACATGAATGTTTCTCTCCCTCTTTTTCTCTCTTCTTTCCCCTTGCTTTAAAAAGTACTTTTTACAGGCTCTGGCTGGTAGCACAGCGGATAAGGCGCCGGCCGCAAACCCAAAGGTGGCAGGTTTGATTCCCCAGCCAGGGCACATAACCAGGTTGCAAACCAGGTCTCCAGTCAGGTCTGTGGTTGGAGGCAGGTGAAACGCAACCATACATGGATGTCTCTCTCCCTGTCTCTCTCCCTTCCCCTCTTTCTAAAAATAATGAAATAAAATCTTTTTTAAAAAAGTAAATAATAAAAAATAAAATAAAAACAAAATACTTTTTAAAAAAAGGCTTTGGAGCTTTTGTTCTCCTAGACCGGATGACAAGAACCCTTTCTTCTTCTGCACCCCCGAGAGGTTTCACCTCTCCTGTTGGTCCCCAAACTGTATTTAATTCATCGCTGTCATTTTCCTGTAAAAATTTTTAAATGCTTATTCATTTTAGAGAGAGAGAGAGAGAAACATCAACGTGAGCGAGAAGCATCAATTAGTTGCCTTCCATATGTGCCCCAACTGGGGCTTGAATTGCAGCTCAGGCATGTGCCCTGGCTGGGAATCGAACCAGCGACCTTTTGGTGAACAGGACATGGTCTCAGCAGGTGAGCCACCAGCCAGGACAGGTGTCTTCCTTTTTATCACAACTGCATGTAAACCCCAAACCATGATAATCACACGTCTCGGATTATGCTCTGGTGACTGTCCCTCAGCTGAACCGTACTTGGGAAATGGGTTATTTACCCAGTAGACTCTAGATATTTCGTGTACGTGTAAGGTAACATTATATGCTGGACTACTACATGTCTGACACACATCTGTTGTGTGATGTGTATGTGTACCTATGAACATATGCCTATATACGCATGCATGTGTTTGTTAAGTGTTTAGTATGTATTTTTGAAAGATTTTCTTTATTTTTAGAGAGAGGGGAAGGAATAGAGAAAAGAGGAAGAGAAGCATCAATGTGCAGCTGCCTCTAGTGCACCCCCAACTGGGGACCAGGTCCATAACCCAGGCGTGTGCCGGGACAGGGAATCAAACCGATGACCTTTCAGTTCATAGATGACACCCAACCCAGTGGGCCAAACCAGCCACGGCTGAATGTTCGATATCTACCATCAGTTATCCCACCTCTGATGGCCTCCAAGTACGTCTAAGGTCACACTGGCTACGTTTCTTTTTAACAGAGACATTAAATAAGAAACGTCACGCACATCACTCCAGAGACAGCTGCGCTGTTAGCAGCAGCCTTTCGGAGTCCTCAGCACAGCCCCCGCCGTGGGTGCACCGCAGCCCTCAGCCCCCTGCTCCCAGAAAACGAGTCTGCTGCCGGCAGCGCCCTTTATTTGCAAATGCATCTCAGGGATACTGCGCGCGTGTCTCAGAGATTTATGTCTTCATTCATTCGTCGGGAATGCGGACAGACCAGGAGCCAAACACCGCTCCCCGGGGGGCTGCGTGCGTGATTTTTTAAGGGGAAATTCAAGTCCTGCCTTCTCTTCCAGGCAATCAAAAATCATTACGGCTAACAGGGACTCAGGAACCATTGCGTTCAAATCCGTTGTTTTATGGAGGAAGAAAGGGAGGGACACAGGCAAGTGGCGGTCTCCCAGCCCTCCAGGCCCGAGGTGCCCGTGCTGGAATGAATCCCTTGCCGGCACTGCTGCCCCACTGGGCACACGGCGTGCAAGCTGATGAGCGTGCAGGCTCAGCCAGCCGCTTGGCGCAGGTCTGCAGGGAGCCACGCTTCTCTGTCACATCAAAGTGGGGGAAGAGTCCGCAGAAACCCACCCGACTGAGCAACCCGCGTGTGTGCCAGGGTCGCCCCATACAAAAGCAGTCATGGGAACCCAGTCCCTAAGGCTGGTCTGCTTACTGCAAAAAAGAACCTGCTACCCGTGTTGGAAGGACCAAGGTACGTACATCGTCAAAAGGCTTTGTGAACGTTAAGGCGTTAACACAAAGGATCTTGCAAATATTATTTAAAGATGGAACAACTGACAACGGTAGGGTCTCTCCAGACATGCAGGAGGTCTGAGTCTCTCATAAACACCCTGACCACCCAACCCCTGCAGGCAAAGACGGCTAGAAAACACAGGCACCCAGGGGCCAGGGAAAGACACATAGCGCCCGCCCTGCTTTCTACTGCTTCCCCACCTGGGTCTTCTTCAATCTCAATGCACTAAAGAGGTACAGGCAAGCCCTGACTGGTGTGGCTCAGCAGATTGAGTGCCAGCCTGCAAACCCAAGGGCTGCCGGTTCGATTCCCAGTCAGGAAACATACCTGGGTTGCAGGCCAGGTCCCCAGTTGAGGGTGCATGAGAGGCAACTACACATGGATGTTTCTGTGCCTCTCTTATCCCTCCCTTCCCCTCTTTAAAAATAAATGAATAAAATCTTTAAAAAAAAGAATAGGTACAGGCTTAAAGGTGGTGACAGGCAGGAAAATGTGCTCTGACGGCCATGTACAATATCAGATTCTCGAGGTGGACTTGAGGCACGTGGCAGCCCCTGCTAAGCCAGCGGCCGTTTGGAAGCCTTCGGCAACAGCATCTGTTGCCCACCTCACTGCCGCTGGGCTGCAGGAGCCTTTGTAAGACTGCTGTCACGCATGTTATGAAGCAGAATGCCCCTGCGGCCCCTTCAGCGGTGTGTGTGTGTGTGTGAACACACATGCGTGGGCATGCACATGCCAGAAAGTGTAACATTTCCTACTATGCACGACAAAAGCATAGAGCTGTCCCTCTATCATCCATGAAGCACTTTTCTGCAACACAGTCATTTAAAGAAAAAAACAAACAAACAAAAAAGTCCAGCCTATACCCTCCAAGATCCTGCTTTGCAAAGAAACAACCACCATGCCAGCCATTCATCGCATCTATACCCAGTCGTCAGCTACTTCATGACATGCAAAAACAGTATTTTTCATTCCGTAAGTCTGTAAGCGAGGCGGAACGCCGCAGCTGTTTAATTATGTGCCACCCGGTGGGTTTCTGAAAACCTTTCTTCAAAGGGCTTTTCCTACTTACCTTTCACCTGGCACCGCCAGCCAAGGTGCACTTCACAATGACTCCTCCCCCTGCAAGTGGGCACATGCAGAGCCAGTGTGTGTACATGTGTGTGCACAGGGATGGATGCCGCAGTTTGCCGGGGGGCACGCATCCTCCCCCCACGCACGCGGGAGCACCCTTGAGCAAAGACACTTCCATCTTATAGGAATACGGCCAAAAATAATTACCATCTGTCCTTCTGACAGACTACAGAGGGAAAAAAACCCACCGCAAAATGACAGCACATGCACCGCAAAATTCAGCATGCCTCCAAACGGTCACCATCATAGCAAGGACAGCAAACTCTAAAAGCCAGAAAAGGCTCGGAAGCACAGAGTCCATTTTCCCCACTTGCATTTTCCAGGGCACGGAGCCCGCTGTGTGAGAATTCACCCACAGAGCATTTTGTTCATGACTGAACATGCAGCCCTCATTTTTTTTTTTTTTCTCATTTTGATGCAGCTGACTCACCATTTCCTTTCAATATCCCCGTGCAATGCCCCCGTGGTAAAAGTGCTCCAATTTCTCGCTGCCACGGAAAAGGACATGGCAGGAAGCGCGGAAGAACGGGTCCTCCGCGCGCCGTGGACACCCTCAGCCAGCCTCGCGGGCACCGCTCCACAGGGGTGGGGGTGGGGGGAGGCTGCCCATCTCCCAGCAGCAGCCGCCAGCACAGCAAGGCCCCAGCCACCCCAGCGCCCACAGGCACTGCCTTCTAGCCGCAGGGCCCAAGCAGAGCTGCAAAGCAGCGCGGATCAACCCGCGCTCAGGCAGTCGCCACGCGCACGCGGGCACACGCGCCCCGCAGAGCGCGCGCCGGGCATCAGCACCCTGGCGCGCGCGGTCTTTCCTCTGCAGGGGGAACAATAGCCCGGAGAATGCGCGCAGCTGTCCGCAGGTCTCCCCCACGGCGCTCGCAGCTGACAGCCGGCTCACGCAGACAGGAGGACAAAAGAGGCACCGCGAGGACCAACCCCCAACACCCGGCCAAGGCGGCAGGCACCCCGGCCCGTCCTGGAGATGCTCCCCGAGGCTCGCAGGGCTGTCTTACCAGGCTGCCTGCGTGCTGCACGGGCGAAGCGCTTCCTTCAGGGCCCTTCAGGGCCCCGCAGCCCCCCGGCTGCCGCAGCCCCGTGGACCCCCGCCTGCAGCTGAGAGCCTCCGAGCCATGCTCACCCCGCCAACCTGTCTGTGCCTGCTGCCTTGCAACAGGCAGGTTCGTGCAAGCTCGGAGCACGCGCTCACCCGTAACTCAGCCGCCCTCAGATTGCGTGGCACTCCCCTGCCAACTCCTGACCCCTGGGGGACGCTCCCGCAGCTCCTGCCTCCCCAAGGCCCCCGCGCTTGAACCTGCGGAGGTGCCCTTCTACACCCAAGGCTTGGGTGTTCTCCTTCACATCAGCCATGGCTTTCTCTCCGTGCACCACGCTACATAACTAACTGTAAAACGCCCGTCAAACACACAGCCCCGCTTCACAACCCCAGAGAGCCAGAGAGCACAACCAAGTTTAAAGAGAAACGCATTGAGCATCTATGTCTCCAGCCCCTGACGCACTCCTTAGGAATGCGCTCCAGCCAACAAGGAACAAAGTATCCTTCTCCGGAAGTTTCACTGGGGACAAGGCACTCAGCAGAGCCGGCAAAGAAGGGGCGGCCTGACCCTGACCTTCGCAATCTGTCCCTCACAATGCTCTGTATTGAAAATCCGCCCAGTTCCACCACTGCCACCCCTCTGCAGCTGAGAGCTGTGTCTGGTTCTCCTCCCAGGAAGTGGCCCTCCCCCGGGTCCCTTATAGCCCCTTCCCCCTGGACAGCCCCCCATGCCCAGCCCTGCTCTTAACCTCCAGGATGGACTTTGTTTTCAACCGGCTTCTGTCCAATTCTTGTCCATTCACAGCAGTTATTTCTGACCGCAGTGGCAGGGGCTGGTTTGCAGGGGCTCTGGTATTTCTGCTGTTTTAGGAACAGTGCCTTTTCCATGTATTCCCCACCCCACCCCTCCTTGCTCTTCAGCACCGTGCTGCTCCATGAATCCATTAAACATTTAAGGAAGTCCGTGAAGAAAACGGCTATGGGTCCCCTATCATCCAGGCACATGAGTTAATTAATTAGCATGCTTTGGGGTGGTGATACATCGCACGGAAAAAGAAAGGATTTCAACCTGTCTTGGAAGCCCACAATTCTTTCTACTACTTCCCTCCCCTCCCTTCCTTCCTTCTTCCCTCCCTCTCTCCCGCCCCTTTCCTTTTCTTTCCTTCTGGTCAGTCCTTGCTTCCTTTGGGCACCCTTTCAAAGGTGATTTTAGGTTTGGGAAAAGCCAAAAGCCACAGGGCACCAAATCTGGGCTGTAGGGGGCGCTGAGTCACCTAGGTGATTTGATGTTTCTCCAAAAAACTACACCAGATGTGATGCATGAGCAGGGCCCACTGTCATGAGGAAGCGGCCCATCACCAGCTGCCCATCACTGCAGCCTTCTAATCATCCGAATAGTTTCCACAGGGAAGCGTTCAAGCTTCATGCAAAATGGGATGCAGAGTCGTTGCTCTACTCACGGACTCATTTTGAATGCAACAACCACACAGTACGCATGCTCACTCAACAGCATCTTCTGTCCCCACCGATTAGTACAGTGAAGTCATCATTGTTCACATATGTGCATTCCAGTCCCCTTTCCTTGGCTGCCAGGTTACATCAACGCTGAGCAAACTGTTCTTGTTATATTAACATTAGGTAGACCTTTTCTCGACAGACCTCGCACATACACATACACCTACGTAAACCACAAGCCTGCAGACCCCAGGTACAGACTTCTTCCAACAGCTGCTGCTTCTCATCTGTGAATGCCCTGAGGTCCGCAAGCACTCCCAATGCAGAGGCTGCTGCCATGGGAGCAATCTCCCCACTAACCCCTATCCACCAAGTCACTTCTCAGGGAAAACTCATGGGAAGGTGACCCTCAGCTGGGTTTTCCGCTGGCTTATAAATAGGAAAGAGCATCTTCCCCCAAAGACCCGGATGTCCTACGGGTTCCGTTTTGTGGCTGTGACTGGGATTCCGGCTATACAGCCATCCTCACCCTTCTTCGCCATCTGTCTCGATGAAACGCACCCCTGCAGGTCTGCACCAGCCCCTGGCACAGGCGGGGCGGAAGTGGCTGGAAGGTGGTAAAGAACTGGGAACCGGCCAGTGCCTCCAGCTGCCAGCTCCACCCCCAGATCCCCTTTCAGCACGGGCTCCAGGGCCTCCCGGACACACAGTCCTCAGCCAAGACTCTCAGACTGGAGCAGCCAGAATCACGCATGGGGGTGGGGAAGAGGACAGAGGGGAGTAAAAAGGGGATGGATGTAACATTAAAAATAAGTTTAAAAAAAAAAAATCACACATGGAGTAACTCCGCTTCCTTACAAAGGTCAAACACGGTTCCAGAGAGACACCCCCGCTGCCCGGCTGGGGATGGGAAGGGAGTGTGACCAAGGACAGGGCCTACAGACCCTCACAGGTCTGAGCAAGCACTGCATCTTACTCCAACATGCAAGGACAAGCCACTGAATGGTGCGGGAGGGGACAGCTGTCACCTGACTGACAGTCCCATACTCAAACACTAGTTGCTCACCAGCTGGGGGAAGAAAGGGTGGCAGGGGCCAGGCGTCAGGGAGGTGCAGCTGCCGGGTCCTGGGCACACAGGTGGGGGGGACACCAGAGTCTGCAGGCCCAGCTCAGGGAGGGGGGACTGGGAGGCTCCCGCTTATGCAGCAAGGTGCACGGAAGAGCATGGCTCAGAGCAGGGCTCCAGCAGGGAGGGTGCCAGCCACCCAGGTAAGGAGGCCAGCGGGCCGCAAGGGGGCAGCACCCAGAGACCCTACCAGGGGCCCACCCATCTGCAAGAGATGCAGCAGCAGGAGGCCAGGCTTCCAAGGCGAGGCGCCGGGCAGACGGCGACAGCAAGCGTCAGGGTGCAGTTCCACACAGCCGAAGAGTCCCCAGAGAGGCATCGCCCTGCTGGTGTTGTCGTGGGAGCTCTTTATATACCTTGGAGGTCAAACCCCTTTCCAATGTATCAAGTATGTTCTCCCAGGCGGTTGGTTCCCTTTTCACTTTGGTGACCGTTCCTTTAGCCATGCGGAATCTTATTAGTTTTAGTCCTACTTGTGCGTTCTTTCCTTTGTTTCCCTTGAGCAACTAATCTTCCCTTGATGCTCTTCGGTCATCTCAACAAAGTACACGAAAACACATTTTTGTAACCATGCGCTCTGCATGTCAGATCTGCCAGCGACACCATTTACATAGTTTTTAAAATTGTCTTTATTTTTAGAGAAAGGAGAATGGAGAGAGAAAGAGCAGAAGATAGACGTCCATGTGTGGCTGCCTCTCCCACGCCCCCAACTGGGGACCTGGCCTGCAGCCCGGGCATGGGCCCTGACCGGGAATCGAACTGGGGACCCTTTCTTTCACAGGCGGAGGTTCAATCCACTAAACCACACCAACCAGGGCTAATTTATATTCTTTATACAGGCGTGTTTATATTACTTTAAACTTACGTGAAGTCTCTGAGCATCCTGCCATCTCTGTATTTACTTTTTTGGGTTTCTTGTCCGCTTTTGTTTTGTTTTGTGAGTAAAAGACTGCCCTTTGCCTGAATGTCCCTTTCTTTTACTATCAAATTTACTGTTTCAGGGCAGGGCTTCTTGCCAACCCTTCTCTGAAAAAAACGCGGCACGCCACTTCTCAACATTTCCACCCTGGCATTCCACTGTGGCTTGCCGCGCTCTCGCAACACCCACAATTCTGAAGATTGCTGGGTTTGTAGCTCAAAAGCAGAACGCTTCTGGAACTAATTTCTGCAGCACGGTGACGCACACGAAGGCAGGGCCACGGCCCAGGGAGCCCTCCCGCTTCCTCTCAACCCCCTCACTGTGGACCTGACCACTAACAACGCACAATACGTACATCCCAGCTGTTCGATGGGACTCCGCTCACGACAGGGGAGCTCAGCCCGAAGTGCCACGTGAACCCTCCGTAGCTTTAATGACACGCCGGTGGCCACAGGCCGCACCCGCAGCACGCCCTCCAGCCCGGCCTGGCCCCGGATCCCCAGGAATAAAGCTGTAATTGTGCTCCTCGCCCTCTGTAGGTGGATTGTGCACCCGCCTTTCCTTCTCACCCCGGGTTTCAGGCTTGCGGCGGTGCTCAGTGCTAAGTCACTCGCTTCCTGCGCAAACAGGCGGACCACCACCCCTGGGTCCCACAGCCCCAGGAGCACCGGTCCCCTCCTGAGAGGCCAACAGCACTCAGTTTCAAGGCAAATGAAGTCAGACTCCACTCCATCACGCTCTCAAAGCAAACCTTTAGCTTGGGTATTCCTGCCAGGGGAGCTGGAATTGGAAGGTTAGCGTCTAACTTGACTATTGCACGGTCCCCAGAGATTCACGTGTGAGAAACATGGGCACGTGGAGGTGCTACTGTACACCTTTATTCCCATTCCCCCATCAAGCCTTTTATTATTTTTTAAAAATACTTTATTTATTATTTTTTAGAGAGAGGAAAAGAGGGAGAGAAACATCCATGTAGGGTTGCCCTTCACCTGCCTCCAGCTACGGACCTGGCTGGAGACCTGGCTTGTAACCTGGTTATGTGCCCTGGCTGGGAATCGAACCAGTGACCTTTGGGTTCACAGGCCGGTGCCCCATCCACTGAGCCACCAGCCAGGGCTCCATCAAGCTTTTTTAATAGGGTTAAGCAACGCTTCTGCAGGGCCCTGTCCCTTCCGCCCCACCTCCTACTCGTACAACACTGTATCAATGTAAACTCTTCCACTAGGATGAAACAGCTACACTTGCAACACCTGACAACTGCGGCCACCCACATTCCCACAGATGCTCTGATCTTTCCTGGGGAGCCAACAGGACTCCCCGTCTAGGATGAAGCTGAAAATTAACTCATTTAAACGCGTGCAATTTAGAGAGGCTCGCCCCGTTCCTTTGGCGGCCACTGGGCTTGGGGGACAGCGCCCCAGCAAGCCAGCTGCGGCCGAGGCTGGGACAGGGCCTTCCGCCGGCACCCGGAATAAAGCCGTCCATTCAAGTGCACGGCACTGGGTTTCCCCCGCGGACAGAAAACACAGCAGCCATTCTCAGAACGGAAAACAGCGCGGTGGCATGAGAAGCCTTGGCTGCCCTTGGGACTCCTGCCCGGGCAGGATGTGGGGCCGCGGCTCTGCCCAAGATGCGGGGGGAGGGGTGGCCCGTACCCCGACACACTGGCATGCCCCGTGAGCAGCCTCTTCGGGTTTCGCCGAAACCAGACGCCTGACCCTTGTTCACCGGGCATCTGCCCACCCGAAAGAAGCCCACCCCCAGCAGGTTCCTGGATAACCGGCATCCCAAAGCCACCTACCTGGGGGCGGGGCATGGCTCCTCCACCCGGACTGCGCAGAAGGGCGCTCCGTGCTCGCCGGGGTCCTCCGCTCGCCGCGCCGGCTGGATGGCAGCTTCCTGCCGAGGGCAGCACAGGGACACCTGAGTCATCAGGCCGCCTTCTTCAAGACATCTGTTATTACGAACCCCGTCATTGTGGGTTCGCCCGCGAGGGGGCGATGACGCAGCGTGCTGTCCCCTACCGACGCGCGGCCAGCTCCTTCTGCAAAGGGCTGCACCACCAACACGACCTAACCAGATGCTGTGTCCGCTGCACCCGGTCTTGAAAGCCGTGGGGCAGAACTGGCCTCCAAAGACCAAATCCAAATCTAACGCAGCCCAGCTGCTCAGGACTCACGGTGGCAGAGCCTCGTGTCCCAGGACATTCCTGAACCTGGGACTCCTGTCTTCTGAGTGAGCATGGCCTTCCCCACAGTCATGCGGCCCAGGCCACAGGCCACGGCACCGGCCAGGCAGAAACCAGCGCTCCCGAAGCCCACAGACCTTCCAGCCCCTGGACTCTGTGGGGCCGGGCCCCTCTCTCCTTCACATGCACACACTCCCATGCAAAAATCATACTGCTAGTTCTTCTTCTTTTTTAAAGATTTTATTTACCTATTTTTAGAAAGAAGGGAAGGGAGGAAGGAAGAGAAGAAGACAAATAGCAATGTGTGGTTGCCTCCCGTGCCCCAAAGTGGGGACCTGGCCTGCCACCCAGGCACGTACCCTGACTGGGAATCGAACCAGCGACCCTTTGGTTTGCAGGCCACCACTCAATCCACTGAGCCACACCAGCCAGGGCGTCTGGTTCTTTTTAAGAGACTGCACCTGTGCTGCTGCAAATGGTTTCTTGGGTGTACAGAAATTCAGGTTCAAAATCCAGAAAAAGCAGAGAGACAAGGAGAAAGGAACTACCTATGGTGAAGTATGGACACAGATAGATAGCTTGGTAGAAAGGTTCATGTCCAGTTTTAGCATCAAAACTGACCTTAGGAAAGTGTGATGCTGCCCTGGCTGGTGGCTCAGTGGATAGGCACCGGCCTGCAAACCTAAAGGTCGCTGGTTCGATTCCCTAGTCAAAGCACATAACCAGGTTGCAAGCCAGGTCTCCAGTCAGGTCCCCAGCTGGAGGCAGGTGAAAAGCAACCATACACGGAATGTTTCCCTCCCTTTCTTCCTCCATCCCTTTTCCTCTCTCTAAAAATAATGAGGCCCTGGTTGGTGGCACAATGGATAAGGTGCCAGCCTGCAAACCCAGAGGTTGCTGGTTCGATTCCCAGCCAGGGCAACATAATCAGGTTGCAAGCCAGGTCTCCAGCCAGGTCCATACCTGCAGGCAGGTGAAAGGCAACCATACATTGATGTTTCTCTCCCTCTCTGCCTCTCTCCCCTCCCTTCTCTATGAAAAATAATAAAAATCTTTTTAAAATTAAAAAAATAAAGAAAGAAAATGAATAAAATCTTTTTTTTTTTTTTTTTTTTAAAGTGCAGCCCTGGCTGGTAGCACAGTGGATAAGGTGCTGGCCTGTGAACCCAAAGGTCGCAGGTTCGATTCCCCAGCCAGGGCACACAACCAGGTTGCAAACCAGGTCTCCAGTCAGGTCTGTGGCTGGAGGCAGGTGAAACGCAACCATACATTGATATCTTTCTCCCTCTCTGCCTCTCTCCCCTTCTTTCTAAAAATAATAAAATAAAATAGTCTTAAAAAAAAAAGTGCAATGCTCTATACTGCAAGGTATTGCTTTTAATTACATTTGCCCCAGAGAAATCTTTTTAAAAATTCCAGGAAAAAAAATATACATTAGCCCTAGCTGGTGTGGCTTAGTATACTGAGCACTGGCCTGTGAACCGAAGGGCCGCTGGTTCAATTCTCAGTCAGGGCACATGCCTGGGTTGTGGGCCAGGTCCCCAGTTGGGGGCGCACAAGAGGTAGCCACATGTGGATGCTTCTCTCCCTCTCTTTCTCCCTTTCTTCCCCTCTCTCTAAAATAAGTAAAACCTTTCCATTTAAAAACAAACAAATAAACAAATAAGAATACCAAAAACAAGAGATACTAAAAATATTAAGGGGCATCCATGGTTGACAAGTGGCTACCTTTCATTTTCTTAGGCCTTGACGTAAAACACCACTTTTCAGAGAAGAACTTACCATTTCCTACATTTTCCTCCCAGTTCTTTGCTTTGCCTTAAGGCGGAGAACAAGCCGATGAGGGGAAAGGCAGCAGAAGCCAGAAATCACAGCAACCGGGGCGGGGAACTCAAAGGTGAAATGGCAGCACTTAAAACTGGCTGGCTGGCCCCCTAGGTTGGAGCCTCCTCCCTGCACCCAAAAGGCACGCGGTTTTGCTCTGAGCTTGAGGTGCATGAGGAGGCAACTGGTAGATGTTTTTCTTTCACGTGGATTGTTCTCCCCCCAGCCCCTGCTTCCTCCCTCTGAAACCAATCAATTCACATCCTCAGATGAGGATGAAAGAACCATCGTGGACTTCCCGATTGGCCCCTGCTGCGTAAGCCCAGGGTGGAGGGACCAGTGCGCGCCCAGGCTCCAGGGGCCGGACAGAGGCCATCCCGACACTGGGCCATGACATTCTGGGGGTGTTCCAGACTCGCCGCCCCCGTCCCTGTGCCCGCACTGCTCACCTGCGGGTAGAGGTCGGTGGAAGGGGACGAGCGGGACCGCTCGTGAACATGCCGCAGCCTCTCGCGAGGGCCCAGGCTCGCGTCCAGGATGTCATCAGCCGAGTGGTACCTCCCGGACGCCCTGGCTTCGGCGCCTCTCCTCTGCCTCCTCCAGGAGGCCTGGTACTCCGCAAAGGTCCCGAGCCGCTGCGGCGCCTCCAACGGCCCCCCTTTCCTGGGACCACCGGTGTTTTCTCCGAAGGAGGTGGTGCGGGTTCTCTCCGGAGGCGGAGACTCGGCGCCCTGGGCCCCCTGGCCCGCGGCCCGCAGCCTCTCCCGCTTCTCCCTTGGGCCTCCCGGGAGCACGTGCCTGGGGCTGGCCCTTGGCAGAACCGGCCTGCTGGTTTCCTCGAAAAACTTCCACCTGTCTGCAAACGTCCCCACCGTGTCCTCGGGGTGGGGGCCAGGGCGGCGACCCTCTGAGAGCCCCACCTCGTTCATCTTCTCCGGCTCCGAGTAGGACTTCAGCTTCTGCTCCACCGTGAACCGTCTGCGGCCCCCAATGCGGGCCACGGGGGGTGCGCCGCCTCCAGCCGAGGGTGGCCTGGCCGGGCCCGCCTCCCAGGCATGGGGCAGGGTGTTGGGTTCCGGGCTGGGTTCCGGGCGGTGGCTCCCGGGCCGGGGGTCTGGTGATCCGGCGTAACAGTCCACAGGGCCCGGGTCCAGGTCGCGGCGCTTAAATGACGTGGCCCTCAGGACGCGGGCTTGGGCCTCCTTCAGGTGGTCCTTGTAGGTGCCCAGGAAAGATGGGTCTGGGGTGGCGGTCCCCTGCCAGCCGCCCCCGGCGTCCCCTTCAGCCTCGCAGGGCCCAGCCAGCGCCACGGTGCTCTTGCTCTTCTGCAGCTTGGCCCGCCGCTGCTGGATCTCGTTCCGCAGGGTGGTGGCGAACCGGCCGCTCCTCCGCGTGGGCTTGCCCACCTGCGCATCGAAGGCCGGGGGCCTCTCTGGGCCCCCCGCCTGGCATTCCAGGGCGGGCCGCGGGGTTCCCTCTTGGGTCAGCGAGTGCAACATGGGCGTCCTGTGAGCGGAGATCTTGCCGCTTTCCCCGCTGGCCCACTTGAGGCCATCAGCCACTTTCTTCACGCCGGCGCGGTCGCCTTGGCTGGCCCTGGGCAGCTCCTCCAGCCCCGACGGGGGGCCCCTGACTCCTCTGTCACCTGGGTCACCCCTGTCCCCATCTGGGGCTTCCACAGCCTCCCGGTGCTGGGGGCGTGGACAGCAGGCTTTCTGGCCCACCAGGGACGTGGCCGGATGTTCAAGGGCGCCCAGAAGCGAGCCACCCCGCCCGGAAGCGTCACCGAGCGGCAGTGCCAGAGGGCTCCCCGGAGGGCCCTGTCTTGGGCTCTCAGAGTGGCAGTGACCCTGCCCACTCCTATCCCCGTGGCAGTCGGCAGCGCTGGGCCACCTGGCCTGAGAGGGGCTGGTGTCCGGGAAGCGCTGGGTGGGAGCCTCTGGATGAACCCCGGCCAGGGCCCCACAAGGCCGCTCTCCAGGCAGCACTGCGGCCCCGGGGGCCTCCTGGACGAAGGGACCCCCATCGCTGTGCTGGCGCAGGTGCTGGCACCTGTAGGAAGACGGTGGGCAACGCACGTCTGTGCTGGACACGGAGGCCTGGAGCTGGCTGGGGGCCCCGTGGTGGGCGGACGGCCACCCGCTCTCCTGGCCCGAGCTCCCGGGTCTCCTGCCGTCCCCGGAGCGCGCCAGCCTCCGTGCAGGCGGGTCCGCGGGCTCCGCTCTCCAGTCGCCACGGGGCTGAGCCCGGGTCACGCCCGCCGGCTGCGGTCGGGTGGCCGCCTCGGAGAACGGGGGACCGGGAGCCTTGTCGTGGCTCTTGGTGGCCGCGAAGCTGTCGCTGCGGAGAGGGGGCAGGGGCGGGGGAGGGGAAGCAGGGGCTTTCTTCTTCTCCGGAACGTACCAGACGGGCCCGAAACTGGATTTTCCCGACGTGGGCAGCTTGGGTTCCGGCCCGTCCTCTGGCCTGGGGCTCCCACTGCCATCTCGGGGCACCCTGGGCGCCCAGGGCCCGAGCCGGTCCTCCGGGCCCTGAGGGTCCTGCCGGCCGGTGCTGCTGCCCGGCCGGGAGGCCTCCCACAGGCCCACTTTGTAGAGGATGTTCTCGGCAGACGAGGCGTCGGCCTTGGGCAAGGTGTGGTCGGGCGTGCTGCAGCCGGTGGAGAAGGAGCCGTAGGCCGAGTCCCGCTTGCTACGGCCGCCCAGGCGGTCGATGCTGCTGTTGGACTTGGCAGCGGAGAGGTGGCCGGTGGCGTGGGGCTGGGAGGGCTGGTCCAAGCTGTCCACGCTGCCCAGGGAGCTGAAGTGGCCGGAGCTGCGCTGCAGGTTCGGCAGCTCCCATGCGCCTGACAGGTCCTGGGAGGATGAGCTGGAGACCAGAGGAAACACAGGGACAGCTGGCTTTAGAGTCACGTCTGTGCAAAGGACCGGGGGCTGGGCCGCCAATACAGGGGCCCAGCACAGAAACGCCACAGTGCTGGCGTGTCCTGGAGCGGGACCACCTGACCCAAACGTGGGTGTGGCCCGCCTGGGTGCCAGCCTTTCAAAGACCCGCTGTGCCAGGCCTGCTGGCTCGTCACCAGAGGCAAGGACAGCACTGGGTACACAGAAGCCAGGAGCAAAAAACACTTTCAGGTTTTCTAATGGTTGCAGGCAAAGGGGCAGTACAAGATCGAAAGAATAATTCTCATGACCCACGAACTTGATACAAGGTTCAAATCCTCCTGGTCATAAACCAAGCTGGCTAGTGCAAGTCACACCCGCTTGCTGGCATGGGGCTTGGGAGCATGACAGGTGGGTGGCCGAAGAAGGAACGTTCAGAAAAGCAGTAACAGCCCACGGAACACGAGGGTGGGTGACTCCAGTGACAGACTTTATCTGTGTCACCAAACACAGGCATGCGTGGTGCCTGATCAAACCATGCAGAGATCCTCGGTGGCTCCGTGAACGCCCCAAACCCGGGTCCCAGACTTGGATGAGGTTGAAGGGGAAGAAACAAAAAATTGGGTGTATGACAAGTAGGGCGATGCACGGTGAACTCCAGAAGAAATTCTTCTGTGAGGTTGTAACCGTGGAGTGGTGTATCCAGGCATGTGAGGTGTTCCTTAAGCTCAACAGAGATTACGCTTCAAGGTTAAAAACACTACTAACAAACAGAAACCCCCTGGCTGTGTCAGGTTGGAGAGGACTGGGTGAGAATGGAAACCAGGAGAGAAGAGAGAACACCGGGCAGGGAGCGGGCCAAGTCATCCAAAGGACAGAGGTTTGAGTTGCCCACCCTTTCCTGTAAGGACAGGCCAGGGAGCCCCTGCAGGTACGGGCCATGTCCTGTCCACCCTCCCACCAGCGGTCCTGAGCTTTGTCCATGAGAGTCCATGTCCAAGGGCATACGAACATGCTGGAGTAGGCGGACAGGGCCGCACCCCTGTGGCCTTCATCAGGAAACCAGCCAATGGGCCTTCTCGGGGACCTTGGGCAGCCAGGAGCTCAGTACTGAGCTCAAAGGCCCTTTTCACTGAGGTTGTACCACTTAGTGGGCAGCCTGTGGTTGTTCCAAAGTACCTCAGGCTCCCATTCCCGTGACGTCTTGTCACTTTAAAAGGCTAAGGCTGTAGCGGGCACGTACCGCCTTCACAGCACAGCAGACTAGTACCATCAGCCAAAAACTGACTTGGCCTGGTCATGTTAGCCCCAAACACACACAAATACAGGCACAACCACATGTATATGATGCCCACTTGCATGCACGCAACACAGGGGTAGACAAAGGCACACGTGGATACATATATGTACGTGCACAGTGATGTGCGCATGCATGCAGAATGAAATGCAGACAGTCGTGTACACCCACACGTGCATACATGTACACACACATGCACATGTAGAAAGGTGTGCATGCGTATGTATGTTCACATATGCACATATAAATGCAGACACATGCATGTGCGCAGCAATATGCATGGATACTCACACATGCATAAACAAGCATACACAAAAACATACAGGTATGCATCCGCACCCACACCGGCATGCACGTACATACGCATATACAAATGCACATGTAGAAACACGTGTGCGCGCAGACATGCACACACTCACATATGCATGCATATATAATAGGCAAAGACTAGTGTGTAAAATGCACGCACATACACACATTCAAGGACACCTAGAAACATGTGCATACATGTGCACACACACAAAAGCCACCCTACCCCAGCTGCTATTGCTGTCACCCTTCTCACAGGACACTCGTGAGGACACTGGCCACTAACTTGAGGTGGCTAGTCAGTGCTCTGTGACCACGATGAGCAGGAGCCTCTTCAAACTGCGCCACCCAGATGCTACCCTGTGATCACCTGGCATTGGCTTTCTGACCCTGAGATGCGGGCAGCAGGCAGGCCAGGCCAACCAGCACCCAGGCAGATCACCCCCGGAGCCGGGGGCTTCCCCACCCCGCCAGCAGCCCCTGGGGGAGCTCGCACCATCCACCTGCTCCACCCGTGCCCCTCCGGCCTTTCCACCTGCAGGTCGGCAGCTCCACACGAGGCGGGGACCACGGGTGGCTCGGAACCCGCTCAGCTGGCCCCAGGGAACCCAGCCCGAGAGTCGGGACCCACCCTTTCAACAAAGTGAAAAGCCAGCCGCTCATTCTCCCTCCTGCAGTTCTGCGGGTTGAACCCGCACTCCCGCCTGCCTCGGGAGTGAATCCGAGAGCCCTGCCAGCAAGGGTGTTCGACGACAGGATCCGAAACAGAAATCACTGGCACGACAGGGGTTAGACTGCTGGCAGCGCGGCGGGCTACCCACCCTGGGGGGAAGCGCGCCTACCTGGCGTGGTGTCGGCCGTGCCAGGAAGGGCAGGCGCCGGCGGAGGACAGCGGACAGGCAGGTGTCTCGGGCTGGCTGTCAGAGAACTTGGTGGCATGCCAGGAGTGAGGCCTCCAGCTCAGCTCGTTCCTCCTGAAAAACAAGGTAGATGGTTCGGGGATGTCCCGTAGGGCCCAGCTTCGCGCCCAGGCTGCAGACGCGTCACGGCTGCGCGTCCGGGATAGATTGCGGGCGCTTCTGCTCATCCCCGGGCACCGAGGTCTTTTAAACTTCGGTGACGCCAACGCGCAATGAGGATCAGAGGCTCCAAGAGGTGAGCCAGCGGCCCTTCGTCTCCAAATGTGTGCTAGCAAGTAAACCTGGCCCTGCCCTCGCACACGGACGACACACGCAGCCCCCTGGCTTTCCCGTTTCCGCACGGCTCCACGCAGGCCCTCAGCTCGCTCCCGTGGGTGGTCTGTTCGCTTTCTGGCCACACCTGCCCAGGTGCGGCAGGTGTGCCCAGCCAGGAATCCCGCCACCTGCCGTGTAAACATAACAGAGCCTCCAGGCGCCCCTGCCACATCCAGGCCTTCGGTTTAGCACAGAGTGACCTCCTGAGGGGCGCTGACCATGCAGCCTCGGTGGGTACTGGCCGGAGATCCAACTTTCCCCCGCAGCAGGCAAAAGCACGAAAGACCACCACGCAGTAAAGACTACGAGAGGGGAAAACTGCAGAGCATTCCGGAGGTAAACCGCCTGCCAACTTCGATCCTGAACGAGGAACAGTGTCTGCGGGGACAGGACGTAGAACGCGTGCCCTGTGCGACAGATCTTCATGAAGGACAGCACAGACCGGACCAAGGCCTCACACACATTGTCCGAGGCGGTACCTGATGGGACATGTCAAGAGCTGCATGAGGAAGGTCCTGGCCAGAGCATTTCGGGCTCAGGTGGCTTTCTCTGCACTCCAGTGGCCACCACGGCTGTCACCTTCCTTTAGAGTTAACGAGGGAAGGAAACCAGTGAGGCTGAGTCGAACAGAAGGCAGGGAGGAAAAGCGGCTTCCGGGGAAAATGCCTTATACGCGGTTATGCTGCATGGCCCCTTTTCTGTCCTGTCCCTGGGACACCTGGGCTGGGGTTATCTGACCAGCACTGCAGGGGTCAATGTTGTTCTTCCTTTTAGGAAGCTAACACACAGGTCCACGTCTCTGTGTCAAGGATACACAGTTGCCCTGGCCGCGTGGCTCAGTGGGTTGGAGCATTGTCCTGCGCACCAAAAGGCTGCAGGTTCCATCCCTGGTCGATCCATGTCAATCTCTCACATCCATGCTTCTGTCTCTCCTGTTCTCTGTCTCTAAAATCAGTAAACATATCCTTGGGTGGGGATTTTTTAGGTTTTATTTATTTAGTTTTAGAGACAGGAGAGCAGTGGGAGGAAGAATGGGAGACACCTGTCCATGTATGGTGGCCTTTCACCTGCCTCCGGCCACGGACCTGGCTGAAGTCCTGGCCTGCAACCTGGCTACGGTGCCCTGACTGGGAATCGAACCAGCAACACGTGGGTTCGCAGGCTGGCGCCAATCCAGGGATTTTTAAAAATTAAATAAAAAGGCACGCTCAACAGATACAGTACTAATCAGGGCTTCTTAAAAAGAGAATAAACAAAAGATAGGCTCACACCTACCTACAAGACACAAGCAAGGACTCCAGAACCCCTGGGGACAGTGAAATTTTCCTAAAATAGACGTGTTTTTGTCAAGCGCTGGGGCGGTCCTAGCACACAATGCGCGCATCTGCGGATGACAGCAGAGGTCCCTGTGGATTTGTGCGCAAGCTGCCCAGCCCCGAAAGAGCTGAATTTGCAACGATAAGAGGTGGAAGACCATTCAGCAGCTGCCAGCTGGTCACTGTCACCATCCGAGGACGCCGCTTTCCAGGGACACAGAGGTCTGGTGCCACCTAGCGTCCTCACAGAGGCATTGCCCCTTCGGTCGGTTTCACAGGCAGGTTTGAGATCCTTCTGTGCCCAACACAGAGGTGCTTCTTCCGCACATGATCCCCAGTCGGGGGCGGGGGGGGGGTCGTTAAACCACCAGTCCCTGGAGATGTGGAGGCCGGAAGGAGCCCACGGATGGGGCCACAGACGTGCCGGGACAGGGGAATAAAACTCCCTGCCCTGGGAGACCTGGGAGACCACCGCCAGGCTGTCCTTGTGCCAGTACCACCCTGCCACCTCAGAACCGTGCACATCGTAAGTGAACAACGCAGCCGGCCGACAGGGCACAGCCACCTGAACGGTCATCAGCCGGGGGAGGCCTGACCAGGCCTGGCTGGGAGCCGCAGCGTGGGAGCCATCTCGCCTGAATGAATGCACAGGAGAGCCACTTCTTAGGCAGACCGGGAAGGGAGGGCTGCGGGAGCGGCACATCCCTCATTCCAGCCCCGGGGGGAGCAGAGCGCCGCTGGAACCAGACAGAGCTTTGGGCAGGGACCCCAGAGGCAACCGGTGATGGGGTGATGGGGTGCATGGGAGCTGGGAGCAACGGGATCTGTCCACAGCCACACCCCCACGAGATGCACCCCTGCAGGCGCCCCGGGCACGCCCTGGACTAGGTTAGAGCATCTTATTCTACCAGTGTCTGTCCAGCTCACTGTAGAAAACACGGAGCACCTTGTCCGGGTCCCGTTGGGAAAGCGTCCAGGCTTGGAGCCCCGGGCAGGCCAGGAGAAGCCTGTACGACCTGACCAGAAAACCAGGAAAGCTGGGTGCAGGCAGGCCTCCATGCTGTAGCCAGGGGCCCCCGTGGGAGTGTGGCCCGTAGGAACATCCCATTCCCGTATGACCTTTGGAGCTTGCTTTGTGCTATTGTACCAGCAGCCGCAGGTTTTCCTTTTGACTTTAAATGAACACACCCTGACCTGAGGAAGACCTCAGCAGTTCCTCCCCTTGCTGTTACTGAATACTATTAGTTTTCGGCAGTTAGCACAGTTTACCACTGATGACAGACTACAAGCCCTTAAGCTGCCCGCTTTCAGTAAAAGATCTGGGAGAACTGCAGGCAGGCCTTGAGGCCCTGGGCCACTAGCCGGCCTTCACCTACACCCACCCAGCACTGGAATACTGGAAAGTATTCACTGCATCTGAGGCACCGAGGGATCTCTGCGGGTCGGGGGATCCCACAGCGCTTAAAAGTTGGGAGACCTGCCTGGCCTGACTGACCAGGCCAGTGAGTCAGCATCATTCCGATACTCAATCCGCAGGTCGGGGGTCTGACCCCCAATCAGGGCACAGGCGGGAGTTAACCAATAACACCTAAATAAATGGAACAGTAAAATGAGGTCTGGGTGTGTCTCTCTCTTCAGTCACCAACAGAAACAACTTGTAATGAAAAAGAAAGATCAGTAAGACAGAGGGGAATCGTAAATGATGGGTAACCGAGAACACATCTCTCTCTATACGTTTCTCTGTAGCTGTTTGTACATGGTGGAGTCTGTCCTGCCCCTAGGGTAGGTCTTCTTCCTTCTGTGGCCAGAGGTGTTGTGAGTGCCCCCCGCCTTGCCGTGGCCTCTGGTAGAAAATACACCCTGTAATTAGCACTCAGAGTCCTTTCCCTAATTATGAAAGAGCCATGGTATTGACCCTTCACAGGAGGTTTTCCGGTGTTCTGGATAAAATCGTTTGTTCTAATGAGGGCTCCCTGTGAAACTTTTCCCTCAAACTGCACACCAACACTATCTAAATTTACTTCTATTCTTAAAAATAATTCTAAGGTGATCATACATGTGGGCACTCAAGAAAGAGGTAGCTTTGGTCAGTGGGCATTCAATGCAATAGATGACGTATCATAGAATTGTACACTTGAAACCTATATGTAACATTTTCTTAACCAATGTCACCCTAATAACTTTAATTAAAATAATAACCTTATATGCTAGGTAGTCTTCTTTTTTTGAAGGAAGGGCAGGGTTTAGATCACAAATCCATAACAACACTAGGATAGCACTCAGAGCTAAGAACAACAGATCTAGATAACAAATTTCATTTTAAGAAATCAGTTAAAGCGAGTGCTTTCATGAAATATTTGTCGTTCACATAAAGAACAGAGCTTCTCCTCCAAAAACAAAAATTAAAAAAGTCCCAAGAGTGCTGGGTTATTTTCCTAACATTTTCTCTGTCTTCTTCTTGTTCTTTTTTTTAAGATTCTATTTCTTTATTTTTCGAGAGGGGAAGGGAAAGGAGAAAAGCAGGAAGAGAAACATCAATGTGTGGCTGCCTCTTATGTGCCCCCAAATGGGGGACCTGGCCTGCAACCCAGGTATGTGCCCTGACTGGGAGTCGAACCAGCGACCCTTTGGTTCCCAAGCCAGCGTGCAATCCACTGAGCCACACGAGCCAGGGCACAACCTTTTCAAATGAAACAAATGGGCACAGCCTCACAAAATAAACAAGGGCTGCATTTAGTCCTGATGAGCTTGGGTGAAGCATCGGACCACCACCTAGGAGGCTAAGGTGGTGAATGTGGGGGCTGGGCAGCCCTGCTCCTGCCCACGACCCCTCCTGCCCCTCCCCCACACTCCCTTTCCTTGCATCCTCTCCAGGATCATTGACAAGGAGGTCCCACCTTGTCCCTCCTCCCCCTGCAGGGGCCACTGAGCCACCAGCACCCAGCGGTGTGAGTTTCACCGCTAGCCTGGCCTGCTTCTGACACAGGGGTCGTGCATGTGCAGACACAGGTCAAAGCACTGTAGGCACGGTTATGTACACTTAGCAAAGGAAACCTCCACCCCCTGGCAGCCTTTTAGGAAGCTCTCCAAGGCCAAGAGTCCCCCACTCCCATCCCAGAGGCCGCCAGGCAATGCTGCCCAGGAGGCTATCACAACTCGACAAAACCCACAGTCCTAACAGATGACAGTCAGGCAGTTCCTGCCTTGACACATGGAGAGGATGAAAGGAAAATTCCCAAATGATCCAAGTGGCTGAAACGGGCACAAGACACCAACACCAAGCCAACGCCAGGGTCAGCAGAATCCCCCCAGGATGAAAGCGAGGGGTTTCCTGGCCCCAGGCCAGCCAGCATTGCCTCACCCCACCCCCCAGCCATCTGCCCCAGCTCAGGCAAGTGCATTCGGGCCTCTGGAGTTCCGTCCAGCAGCTTGAACAGAAGACCGCAGGGAAAAGAACTCAGGCAGAACTGCAGTGCAATTTCGGTTCTTTCCTACTCACTTTTATAGTCATCACAACAAGAAATCTGCTCACATGAGGAAAATAGCACCAGCAGCCTGGGAAAGGCTTTGTGCAAACCACCTGCGTTCACAGCGGTGCCTCAATTGTGTCCAAGGGCACCCACATGCTCTCCTGGCTGCGTCCCAACCGAGTAGATTGTTTGCAAAGAAAGGTAGGATGCCCACGCTTGCAACCATTATGTAACTAATTACATTATGTAACTAATTATAAGTAGCCGGAAGGATTAGCAGCAGGGAGTCTTATCTGTAACAACAAAGAAACAAAAATAAATGAAACATTGTCTGCATGTGTTCATGTCTTACAAACCATCAGGTTTCCCCAGTAAATGTGGCAAACATCATTTGTGTGCCTGGCCATGAAAAAAACCACCTTTTCACCAGTCTCTTGAATAAGAAACATCTCACATAATTAGGAGATTCATCTGATTAGGTGCTTACGCCATACACAAAGTCTAAATCGGAACACGAGCAACTTTTCCCAAAATAAGACAATTCTCTTCTACACATTTGCTTTTTCTCTCCTGGTTTTAATCAAACCTACACTGTTCTCATCACAAGAAAACTATCTGCAACTCTGCGTGGTAATGGATGGTAACGATGTTAACGAGACTCATGACGATCACTTTGCAATAAGCACATACACTGAGTCACTATGTTGTACACCTGAGGCTAATATGTATCCGTTATACCTCAATTTTTAGAAAATGGAAAATAGCCCAAACAAGTCAGGACGTCTATCCAGCATAAACCTGTTGCCTTTCTCTGTTTCATCAAGAAAATAGGCACAACAGCAATTGACCATAATCTCCAAAATGCTCCAAATACGAACTTGCATGAAACTAAAACGCATGATCTCAAACCAGCCTCTCAAAGCACCGACTTTTGCCGGCACCCCCACTATCCTCGCCTTCCTTCAGAGCAAAGCCTGCTTCTGGCCCCAGTAGGAGCTCCGGGAGGACACCTACTAGACTCACCCAATGATGCATTAGTGGGTGGAACAACACACCTCTTTCCCCCTTCTCTTCCCCCCCCTTTCTCTCTTCCCCCACCCCTTCCTCTCCCTCTCAGGTCAATGAACCAGTAAAGGAAAATGCTAACTAATCCATGAGACAAAAGAAAAAATGGCCATATTTAAGGAGAGAAATACATGCGGACAAAGAAGGCGTGTTACCAATTTAAGAGTAGCCACTCTGCAAGCACCCATCGGTGCCTTCATGATAAGGGGAATGATGGAAGTTCCTTTGCAGTTTTGGATCCTTACAGCCCAGCTTACTGCCAGTCCAGCTCGTTCCACATATTACTAAGAACACCTGGACCAGAGAAGCATTCTCTAACACCACCTTTACAGGGGCCTGGGGGTGTGGCACGCAAAAGGGATTCTGCACAATGGCTCCGTCAACCCTTCAGGACGGACAGTTAAGCCCTCAAGTGGAAGAGCACTTCAGCCCCTGGGAGGTTCGTCAGCTAGCAGCTTGGACCACCTTCGCCCCTCCTCCCCATGCCCTGGATTCTGTGCTTTGAACACAAACAACTCAGATGGTCTATTTTTACTGCATATCCCTTTAGGGTGTTCCGCTAGTTCAAAAACACTCTAAGTACAGGGAATGCGGCCTCACTTGACTCCCAACGACAAAAGTGCCCATTGAAATAACAGAACCATTCTCCCACCTGTCACACTCACAGAGAGAACCAAACCTACGTCACAGAAAATGAAATGTTACTCTTAGAATCAGCCATAGTCAGCATTCCAACATCTGCCCAAAGAGTCATTCTTTCTTTTCTTGATCATAGCGCAATGAAGAATCCTCTGGCCCTGGCTGGTGGCACAGTGGATAAGGCTCCGGCCTGCAAACCCAAAGGTCGCTGGTTCGATTCCCAGCCAGGGCACAGAACCAGGTTGTAAGCCAGGTCTCCAGCCAGGTCCGTGGCTGGAGGCAGGTGAAAAGCAACCACACATTGGAATTTCTGTTTCTGCCTCTCGCCCTTCCCCTCTCTCTGAAAATAATAAATACAATATTTTAAAAACAATATGCAAGTGAGGATTTTTTTACAAATCCAAGACGCTCGATACTTTGTGCTATTGCAAAGCTAAGACACTATGATAACAGTGGACTTTAACCACGGTGAAGATGGTAAATGTGTTATCTTAGGGCAATTAAAACTTCTTTTTTAATAGGACAAAGCTGCAAATGCAGGTACGTGTGCTCCATTTGACTTTACAAGCAGCCTCCCCTGTCAGTCAATGCTGGCAGCACTGGATAGTGTGGATGCTTCTCACTCATCCCCATCATCTGCTGCTGCTCAGTGGCTCCGGCCCCAGGAACAAATCATTTGTAGTCGCGTCAGCACCCTCCATTCAGTCCGTGTTTTCCCACTATCTCACCAGCAGGCGGCGCTGCTGCTCCACAAGATAACTTGCCCGTCACAACCGGCTTAGCAGGTCTCTCATTTTTAAATAAACATATAGTAGATTTCTAGTTAAACATCTTCTCACATGCTAGTTTCCTATTTATGCTTCTCTTTCAGGGACTGCCAATGGGTGTCCTTCATCCCATTCCTTTATGCCTATGACTGCTATGCCAACCTTGTTATTATTTATGCACCTGCTTTTGGGACCCATCCTAGAGTAAGACCCGGCTTTGGCCAACATCTTGTTTTACCTTGTGAAATGCAGCAGTGAAGAGATTTCTTGTCTCCCGACTCTGTCCCCCAGGTGTTATTGACTGTCTATGGGACTGGCTGCTGCCTCCAGAGACTGGGCCAGGTCACACTGTCCCTGTCACATCCTCAGAGATGTGCACCCAGGTGCCATTCCACTCAACTGGTTCACTAAACCCCCGTCCTTCATGTGCCCCTGGGTACCCACACTACTGCAAGCAGCCCCCAGTTTGCCTGGGTGTCACCTAAGCCAGCACCTTCCCCGCAAAAGAGACAATTTTGTCCCCGCAGTAAGGTGACAAGCTGGCTCGGTGTTTGGGGGGCCCTAGCAGGCAGACAACAGGGGATACAGAAGAAGAGGGGTCCGCAGTCACCCTGGGGGCTGGGTAGCAATTCCTAGAGCTGCTTTCTAACGCCTGTCTTACCATCATTTCCAGCATGGGGCTACCTCTACCTGAATCATGTGACAATGCGTGTGCTGCATCAGTAAGGCGACCACAACAAAATGATATGATGCCACCACGCCTCTAAGATCCATCCTCCCCAAAGGGCTCTGAAACTGCCTCTGAGACTTTGCTCTTCTGATTTACAGGGAGGCTGGCCTATGCCCCTTACAAATCAGGTTGCTAAGGCAATTTGGCAAAGAATGAACTTTTTTCTTCTTTATGAACCCCTTCCTTCAAAGGTTATTTTGGTGCCTTCCCTCCAAGAAAATAAAATGAAATAAAATAAAGTTCTATTGGAATTTGTCTTCAAGTTGGCATTAGAAACTTGAAGCCCTGGCTGGAGTGGCTCAGTGGATTGAGCACTGGCCTGTGAACCCAATAAGTCACCAGTTCAATTCCTAGTCAGGGCACATACCCGAGTTGCAAGCCAGGTCTCCAGCCAGGTCCCCATGTGGATGTTTCTCGCCCTTTCTTCCTTGTTCCCTTGCCCTCTCTCTTACAATAATGAATAAAATTTTTAAAAATAAATAATTGAAGTGCTTTAGTCCATTTATTATTTTTTTTTTAAAGTTTACAGTCAGCCTGGGAAAGCCTGCACTAATCCCAGTTTCTTTTTTCGAAAGGCATGATTTCCTGTGACTTAGCCAAGTACAACCATGCACGGTGCAGAATGATTGCCAGTATACGGAAGCAAGTCACAGGTACCTCTGTGGTATTCCAGAACACTGCCGTAGCTCCTGCGTATACAAACATCGAGTCCTTAATTTCACTTTCCAGCCTCTTCCACTCATCCAAACTTTCCTCCACAGTCCAACTCCTAGGTACCAGCCGCTTGCCCCCTCAGACCCGAGCGCAGCTTCGGGAATACCTACCTAGTAGCCACTCTCTCCCTCTACCTGCAGTTAAGTCCTATTCCCGGCATAAAAGCCCAAAGCCCAGGTGCCCTGCCACCTGGTGGAAGCAACAGGCAAGAGCCTATCAGTTCATTTGGAACATTAGCACGGGGTTTTCTCTCTGCCAGGAAAATAACTTACCCTTGGCCATAGAAAGGCCCACCCGTTCAGACTCACTTAAGAAATCAAAATAAACAGCGAGAGGTGACAGAAGGCAACTTTTCAGGTTGTTAATGCTTACGCCTCCATCCCTGGCCCAGAGATGACAATCCTACGTGCCTGTGGGTGCACCTCCCCGCCAACCTGTGCGCGCGCACACGCAATTTAAGTCCACATCAGGACTGCCCAGCCGTCCCAGGTGGCTGTCCCACTCCGTCAGGTGTGCGCCGGTCCGCACACAGCAGGCGGCCCAGGGCTTACCTTCTTACCACCAGCTTCAGGGTCTTGTGGGACCCCTTCACCAGGCAAATGGCTTCCTGCCGGAACCCTGAGAGCCCAATGTCATTGATGCCCACGATCTCGTCTCCGGCCAGTAACTTGTCCACGGCTGCGGCTTTACCTCCTTCCTCGATCTGCAACGGAGAAGCGTGTGCAGTGAGCGCCCCGGACTCCGCCTGGAATAGAACAGCCACCCACCCACGGCCGCGTGGCCGCCCCCAGGTCCCTAAGGACAGAGAGGGACCTGCGGGCCCCGGAGGCTGCGCAGTGGCTCCGGGGCGAGTCGGCCAGGACGCGCCGCCACTCACGGGGCAGCGCAGAGGACCACGCAACACTCCAACCACGCAGCCAGGCCAGCGGAGCCCGAGACACCATTCATTTTCCCAACCTCCTGCATCCAGTCGATCACGACGGGTCGCTTATTCTTCACTCATGGTGGCTCATGCTTTCATCCTGTACCTGGCTGCATGACTTAGTGACCGCTTTCCTGAGACGGAATTCACACCGCTCTCTCGCGAAAATGCATCCAGACGCGTGCAGCCATCAACCGTCAACGCCAGGCTGTGTCGCTAGCCCCAAAGAAACCGCAAGTCCCTTCCCCCTCCTCCCGGGAACCCCACTAGCTGCTCTCTCTCTGGCTTTGCGCAGTGTGGGCATCCCCCGTAAAAGACATTACGCAGCGTTACCCTGTGCGTTCAGCTTCTTGCACGCACCGTGTTGGCGTGTGTTCACAATCCACCCACACGGAGCGTGTGCCGGCGCTTCACGCCTTTTTTATGGCTCAAGAACACGGAATACCACGTTCCTCCATCCACCTGCCAGCAGACGGAGCTTTGCGCTGTTTTCAGGTTTCCGAGTTCTGCGGGCTGCGTATGGGACCTCAATGCCCTTGGGTACGTGTCCGGGGGTGGAATTGCTGGCTCATCGGGCAACGACGCTGAGTATTTTTGGGGACGCGCCAGATAACCTTTCCCAAGCACCTGTGCCACCTTCCCGGGCCACGTCAGCCTGTGCATGTTTCAATTTCCGCCTGATCCTTGCAACATTGTATACCGGATTTCCTCCATTCCAGTCCTAATGGGATTATTATGCCGGGCTGTGGATACTTAGATACTTTGTAAGCAGTACTAAACACATATGCATGAATAATTGATTTCCTGGAAGCTCCACTGTTGCCCACGACTTTCTCTCTTTTTAAAGACTCTATTTATGAATCTCAGAGAAGAGGGAAAAGGAGAAAGGAGCTATCAAGGTGTTTGGCTCTTGCACACCCCAACTGCAGACTTGGCTGCCACCGAGGCATGTGCCCTGACCAGGAATCAAACCGTCGACCTTCGGGTCCCACAGGCCGGCGCTCAGTCCACGGAGCCACACCAGCCAGGGCCATTTTATAACTTTCATCCTGTGCCATTTTCCTCTTCCCATTCATCAGTACATTTTTCCTATGTACTGATGATTAATTCAGTGTCCATGAACCCAGCCTATTTTCTGCACCAGCACTTGGCAAGCTACAGCCATGAGCCAAATCAGCCAGCTGCCTTGTTTTCAGGGTGAAAGCGGAGGGGGGTGGGCGGCAAATAGAACTTCCTGGGAATGCATCCACACCCTTTTGTTTACATACCGCTGCAGGACAGGACTGAAAAGTTTGGCCCACAAAGCCAAAAATACTTTACTACTTGGCTGGACACCAGCAAGTTTGGCCACCCCTGTTCTGGGCCAAAGGGCATTATCTTTACAAACCTGCTAGGACAACGCGTGGACAAAATGAACGGTCCCTGGCACGTTCGCGGCCGCCCACCGGGCTCCACGGGTAACCTCAGGCCCGTTAGTTCAGGTCCGCGCCGGCCACCGAAGCGGGCCGTTCTTGTTCTGGGAGTTCCGGGCTGGGAACGCAGCCACGGACAACGCCTCCCGTCGGGAACCTCGTTTTCCCCAAATCCCCACTTACGGCCGAGGACAGCTGGCCTTGGGAGTTAACAAAGCCACTGAGCACTGGCTGTCAACACCATAAAGCACGCGAAAGACCACGCCAAACACACATGGGAAGCGAGTCGTTCTGTGAACCGCTGGGTTGAAAACGCTACACAATTGGATCCCAACGCAGCGCTAGACAGATTGTAAATAAATCCCCGCCCCCCACCACAAGATGACATCTGCAGCCAGACAGCCAGGGTGTTGGTCCCACATGGTGGAGGGGTCAGGGTCCAAAGTGCCCCGTGGGAGGAGCCATGTGGCTACCCGCAGGCAGGGGAAGAAGGGTGTCCAGAGAAGGGCCACCTACAGAGGGAGTGACCCCCGGCAGGTGGTATTTAAAACACTGGAGACTGGAGAGACCAAGGAGGCCACCAGGACAGGAGGCAGACCCACAGACGGATGACCACCAAGGACAGACCCCTGGGCCCCCCTCCCGCCCCCATTAGAGGTCTGGTGAGGGAGGGGCCATACCTGAAAGACACACCTGGGCCAGTGGACCGGCACATGGCAAACTGTAAAGTGCCGACCAGCCTCCCAGGGGCCCGTCACAATGCAGGCTCTGGGCCAGCAGGTGCAGTGGGGCCTGAGCGTCCGCACTGCCAGGTCCTGTTCCCCACAAGTTCCCAGGAGTATCCAGGTGGAAGGTGGGGACAGGCAGATAAGCCATGAGGACTGGATGGCTTGGACCTATGTTAGCCCTCTTTCCAAGGGAAACAGGCTGCAAGAAACTCAAGGTCCACCTGCAGGGACCAAGAGGAGGCGGCCTCTGGTGAGGCCGTGCAGAAGGACGCGCTGGCTGATGAACGAATGCCGTAAGCTGAGCCTTAACATTGGTCCTTGTGTCTGCCTTGTATCTCTTCTCAACTTTTAAAAAGGTCTTCTTCAGTCCTGACTGGTGTTTGGCTCAGTGGATTGTGCACCAGCCTGCCAACCCAAGGGGCGCTGGTTCAATTCCCAGCCAGGGCACATAACCAGGTCGCAAGCCAGGTCTCCAGCCACATCCCCAACTGGAGGCAGGTGAAAGGCAACCACACATGGATGTCTCCCTCCCTCTCTGCCTCCCTCCCTTCCTCTCTCTCTAAAAATAATAAATAAAAACATTTGTAAACAAATAAGTAACTTTTAAAACCTTCACAGGAGGATGTTTATTGATCTTAGAGAAAGAAAGTAGAGGGGAGAGGTGAGTAACAGAGAAACATTGATCAGAGTCTCCCGTGCATATCCCAACCAGAGGTCAAACCGAAAACCTTGGCAGGTGCCCCGACTAGAAACACCCCAAAGCCTTTTGGTGAACAAGGTGATGCTCCAACCAACTGAGTCACCTGGCCGCGGCCCCCCTGGCCCTCACTGTACAACCCACAGGAATATTTTACCAACTACTTTTGAAACACACATTTTATAGCAGCTCCAGAAACAGGTTTAATAAGTAGGGAAATACCACCTCATCCCATTTTGAAGCATAAACGCTTTTGTTATTTAGGGAAGTGAAATCGTTAATTTTACTTATCACTTATGTTTATTTTAGGGTACAACCAGAGAAGGGTGGGCTGTTGAATCCCAGGACTCTGGTGGTCCTGGAGTTCAGCCCACCCTTCTAGAATGCGGGGAGTTTCTGCACACGACAGCGAACAGTGATCCCGAGCGCCAGTCTGCATGCGCACCATCTGGAATATTTCAAATTACCTCTCGTTCCAGGTTGTTTTCGGTACTTTTCCAAAAGAAAACCACTGCTGGAGCTTGGCTATCCCTGGCCCTGGGCACAGGAGTCCAGTTCCCAAATAACCTCATCAATACGCTACGAAAGTCAAAACGTGGGCAATAAACTGTGAGTGAATGCGACTCCTTCCGCCAACAGCTGACCAAAGTTTGAAGATGCGGTGCTTCGTCCCCACAGATGGAAAATGTGCTTCCATGTGAGCTGGAAGGCCACTGGAATAGCTCCTCAGATAAAGGTCACAACTCCGTGACTTTTGAGATTGTCAGCACGTACAACAGTCAGAATTCTGCACAAGTTGAAACTGCCTGGGCACCGGTCCTCAAAACAGCCAATAAAATCTCAGCCACAGCCCTGGCTGGCAGCACAGTGGATAAGGTGCCGGCCTGTGAACCCAGGGGTCGCTGGTTCGATTCCCAGCCAGGGCACATAACCAGGCTGCAAGCCAGGCCTCCAGCCAGGTCCCCAGCTGGGGGCAAGTGAAAGGCAACCCTACATGAATGTCTCTCTCCCTCTCTGCCTCTCTCCTTTCCCCTCTCTCTGAAAATAAATAAAATCTTTAAAAAAAAAAAAAAAAAAAAAAAACAACTCAACCACAATAGAAAAATTCCTCTCCTCTTGGCTGACCACAAATAAATAAATACAGGCCCTGGCTGGTGGCTCAGTGGATAGGTACCAACCGGCTGCAAACTCAAGGGTCGCTGGTTCGATTCCCAGCCAAGTTAGCAACAGGAGGCTGTCTGTCCTAAGAGTCTCGCTGACCACTTCCAGCCCCCGCAAAACAGACTGCAGCAGGGCCCGAAGATGAAAAAGGCAGACGCGGCCCGGCCGAGCCAGGCCAGAGAGAGGAGCTGGCTGGGTGGCCCGCACCTGTGCAAAGGGGACTGTGGCCACCTAACTGCCAACGGAAGACTCCAGGGAAGACAATGACAAGACGGAGGCTGTGGAGGCTGCAACCAGCAACCAGAGGGCTGCCAGGTCCAGGGGACGTCATGAGGGACGGCGGTGGGAGGGGGGACTGTGCCTGCAGCAGCCTGCAGCTCAAACTGCAGGACAGCTGGGCGAGCACCAGGAGCAGCCTTCACGAGCAGCCCACCCCACCGCTGAGGCTGGGCAGTGCCTGCCCTGCAGATGCGGGGAAGGCCCAGGGCCTGCGGCTCTGCAGAGCCTGGGGAAGGGGCCACGTTTGGACAGCAACATCGAGGCATTTTCTACCCACCGCGGCCTGTCAGGGGACTTCCAGCTGCTATGGCTGGGTTCCCTACCCCACAGGACTTACAAGTTAATAATTCCTCAACCCTGGTTCGGTCCTCAGCTATCATCTGTTAATAGCTAATCCTTTGCAGGAGGGACCAGCCCAGTCTTGCCTAAGAGACACGCAACAATAAATATTTCAGGCTTTGCAGGGCTCACATTTCTGTGGCCAGGGCCCAACCTTGCCCGACAGACACCTGAGCGAGGGGCTGTGCTGGTATCTGGCCGGTTTGCAGACTCCTTCCTGCTTCATAGGAAGTGCGCCCCAGTTCAAATTCACGGGGTGGTTTCTACCTCCTCCCTGGGCCCTGATGGATCTGAATTCTCCGTGACAACACACAGGGGGCCTGGCAGCGGGAAGGGGGGACTGAGAGAATTACAGGGTGCGGAGGAGGCGTGGAGGAGGGGCGGCACTCTGCAATCCGTACAGAAATACTTGCTCCCCCGGACCTAACCACGAGATTGGGATGTCACTTCATTCTTACTCCCCCCAAAATGGTGGCAAGAGTTGGCCGTCTTCCATCCGGGGACGATTAGAAGATGCAAGTATTTCACACGAAAGTCTTTGGTGAACTCTCCAGGGCGGCACATTTATAAATCTTTTTGCTCATGTTACCATTCGTCAGTGGCTACAGTGGAAGCACAGCCCATGCTAAGCAGCCTGCCTCCCAAGTTCGGTGACAAATGATCCCATTCTTGCCTTCCGTCTGAGGAAACAGAAACTTAGGCGGTAAAGGAAGGGAGCTTCAAGTATCAAAAGCCAAGCTATTTAAGTAGAGCGGTTTCTCGGTCCTTGTATAAACACGATTGTTTGGAGGGGAAAAAACCCCAACGCTTAATGATTTTCAATGTTCTTATTCTTTACTGTAAGCTTCATGTTCCCTTTTCCCCTTGCTCAGCTACTGCAGCATTACGGGACGCTTCTAACCACAGAACATTACGGTTTATAAAGGGGGTGTTTTGTAAAAGCTCTGCCGAAGTGATTATGTGGAAGCCAGACCACATTCCTGCCATAAAAACAACATGATTTAAATGGCAGCAAAGTACTCAGGCTGAGACACAAAATGCCTCTTTAAAAATAGGTCATTACCCTGGCCTGAGAACCCAAAGGTCACTGGTTCGATTCCCCAGCCAGGACACATCACCAGGTTGCAAGCCAGGTGTCCAGCCAGATCCATGGCTGGAGGCGGGTGAAAGGCAACCATACATGGATGTTTCTCTCCCTTTCTTCCGCCCTCCCTTCCCCTCTCTGTAAAAATAATAAATAAAATCTTTTAAAAATAAATATAGTCCTGGCTGGTGGCTCAGTGGATAAGGTGCCAGCCTGCAAACCCAAAGGTCGCTGGTTCGATTCCCCAGCCAGGGCACATAATGAGGTTGCAAGTCAGGTCTCCAGCCAGGTCCATAGCTGGTGGCAGGTGAAAAAGGCCACCATACAGTGATTTCTGTCCCTCTCTCTTTCTCTCTGCCTCTTTCCCTTCCCCAATCTCTAAAAAATCATAAATAAAACATATTTTTAAATAAATAAAAAAGTAAAGAACATATGTGTCATCGTTTAAATAGTTGGGATTGCGACCAAGCAACAGGAAAAAAAAAAAAAAAGCATGCATTTCCCGCAGACGGCCCTTTAAATACGCAAGGTCAGGGGTGTGGGAAGCAGACATCATAGGGGAAAACGCAAACCAACTTTTTGGCCATTTCAGGCAGGCGAGGGCCAAGTGCCCCCCCCCACACACACACCGGCTCCCCGCAACCTGGGAACGCACCCCTGACGCGTCGCCTTTTCGGAAAGGAGCGGTGGGAACGCCTTGGCGCCGGTTCTCGCAGACCATTCAGTGCGTGACTTCACGCCGCGGATTTCAAAGCGCAGAGGAACCGGGCAGATGGGCCGATAGGCAAGGAGAGGACAGGAAGAGGACCTGCCGGCTTCTCCGGCGCACAAAGCGTCCCCGCGGTTCACAGGGGCCTGTTTATTTGTCATGGCTGTTCCCAGCCTCCTGATGTTTCAAAGGAACGGCCGCTGGTGCCTCCAGATAAGGCTGCGCTGCGCCCAGGGCGCATGGCCAAGGTCGCGGCACCGGCGGGGGGGCGAGGGGGGTGGGGGGCACCCAGTCCTCTTCATCTTGTCCTTGGGTCAAACCTGGGCGATGTCACCCGCCACGAGGGCTGGCTTTCTCTTCCAAAAGCTCTTTTCAGGGATGTTGCGTGTCTCCCCACAACAGACTTGCTGAAATCCTAACCCCGCTGGGGTCATGCAGGGAGGCAGGGCTTGATCAAGCCCCCAGAGAGGCCTGGTGCTTTCTAGCCTCTGCAAGTGAGACACACATGCTCCTTGTTTCCAAGACACCCAGTTGTGGCACGTTGCTCCAGCCCCACGCGGACTTAGGCGGACTCCGAACCCAGCGCGCGGAGACCGGAAGGTTTGCGTCCAAGTGCGGGCGGGAAGGGGCTGCATGCGCGGAAGACCTAAAGAGCACCCCCTGGGCACGTGGCAGGGGGCAGCCCCTACCCAGAGCCCGGCCACCGGTCACCCAGGTCAATCGGCACCCTGCACTGGCCGCCCTGCCAAGTGTCTAAGAAAGCTGAAAACCTTTCTGAGGGGCCATTAATTACAGAATGTTCTTGGACCTTGTCACAGGAGCAGAAATGTTTTTTTTTTCCACTGTAGTATTTGTAAAAATATGTATGTGTGTCTATGCATTTGTGCACGTGCTTGGTAATACTACAATTGATACTCCTGAAACAAAGTATTTTTAAAAAATAAACACAGGCATTTTGAAGTCATAAAAAGAAAACTGTGTTAATATGATTTGAGGCTGACCGAAGGCGGTGTTGAAATGGTGAATTGTCTGGATGTGAAAAGAAAAAGAAAAAAGTACACATGGGGGGTGACAGAATAGACAAGAGGCTGTTAAGATGAATACAGGGAATGGAGAAGCCAAAGGACTTACATACCTGGCACATGGTCGTGAACTAAGGGGGGCATTGCTGGAGGAAGTGGTGGGTACTGGGTGAAGGGGGACAAAGGGGGAAATTTGGGACAACTATAATAGCAAAATCAATAAAATACATATTTTTTAAAAAAGCTGAACATCTGAATTTTTACAGCCATTCTCCCACTTGGCCTGAAAGGTTGGTTCCCCTTTGCTTTGCTTCTTTGTTCTTTTAAATCCTCATCCCAGGGCACGTTTTACTGATTTTAGGGAGAGTGGAAGGGGTCAAGGGACAGGGAGGTGTGAGAGACAAACACCGACGCACCCTGACTGGGGATCGAACCTGCGACCTGGGCATGTGCCCTGTCAGGGAATCAAACTGCAACCTTGCTGTGTACGGGACAAAGCTCCAACCACTGGTCCACCCAGCCAGGGCACGCCTTTGCTTTTTACGGCAGCCTTTACCCACCAAGGCCCCTGTGACTTCTGTGTCCAGGACTTGGCAGTCCTGGACCTTCCAGTCCCCTCTCTGTCTCTCCAGACGAGACCTCTCTGGGGGCTTGGTTGAAACACCCAGTTCTCCGGGACGGCAGAGGTACTGCCCTCCCACCAGGATAAACACGCCCCGGCCTCTGGTGGAGGCCAGCCCGCTCTCCCGGGGACCGGCACTGGGACTGGCACGACCATGTGGCCTCTGCAGGGGAGGGATGGCGGCTGTGACACTTTGACAGGCGGCAGAAGCAGAGGCCAGCTGGCAGCTCTGTGGAAAAGCCTTCCTTTCAGCATCAAAAGGGGAGAACCCTCTGGGGCCACCCTGTCCCGTTCCGCGGGCCACCAAGACGCACGCCTGCAAAGGCAGCAGGTGCTGCGCAGCCAGGAGGGAGACCTCCAGCGTCACCAAGCTGGGACGCAGAGCCGCCGGGTGGCACGGGAGCCAGGTAGGGAAACCAGAACAACCCTCCACAGCCACGGATGCTTCAGCCTGAGTCAGGCTTCTTTAGAAATCCACATCATCTCCCCGTCATGGTTATCACTTTTCAAAGCCAGCACCAAACAGAACCAGCATACCACAGCAAAACTTGGTTAGCCTTTATAATTTAAAAAAAAAAAAAAAGGAAAGGAAGAAGATTGAGGGGTGTCATTGATGACCACCCCTGGGAAACGAGCTAAGAAAACTCCCGGATTGACGTTCTTACTCAACAGTCACAGATCTGCCCCGCAAACAACTACCAGCTGTGAATCACTGCATTCTTGCTCGACTCCTTGCCGACAGACGAATGACTGGTAGAGGGACTTTTGCACAAATAAGTGCTCCCTTGGAAGGAGGTTTATTGATTTCACAGAGAAGGAGGGAGGAGTGAGGGAGAGGCAGTTGGCTGCCTCCCATCTATACCCTGAGTGGGAATCGAACCCACGACGCTTTGGTATATACCCAGGTGACACTCCAAGCCACGAAGCCACCCGATCAGGGCTAGAAAACCCTTTTCACAATGCCATTCCGGCGCAGGAGGGCGGGGGTTGGGTTCTCACCAAAGCTAAGTGGTTTAAATGTGAACAGGATTACATAAAAGCAGTTTTTGTTCCATTATTATGACACAGAACGCATTCCCTGTCTCATTCCCTGTCTCATCGATAGTCTTATTTCTCAACCACAAACTCAGCTAGGATTGAACCGAAATAGCCAGACTGTGAAGTAACGCGTGGCCCTCATCTGTCACAGAGAAAAGAAATAAAGCAGAAAAGACTGCGCGTGCACGCTGACTCCGAGGAGGAACCCCTTGGGGACTTGACCCGGGCAGCAGAGCTGAGCTAGGAGCTGGCACTTATTGTGTTCCCCCCCAAGGGGAAGACTGAATTACTGAACACCATTTTTAAAAGATTTTATTTGTTTGTTTGTTTGTTTGTTTAGAGAGGGAGGAAGGAAGAAAGGGAGAGAAACATCGATGTGTGAGAGATACATCAATCGGTTGCCTGTCACATGAACCCAACGGGGGGCACCTGGCCTGCAACCCAGGCATGTGCCCTGACTGGGAATCGAACCAGCGACACCCTGGTTCACAGGCCGGCGCTCCATCCTCTGAGCCACGCCGGCCAGGGCCTGAACACCATTTTTGAAGCTGGCCACAGCCTGGCTTCATTCCATCTCCTGTGCCCTATAGTTTATCCTTGTAGGGACAGACTTGGATGCAAACCATATTCGTATCTTTTAGAGCTGATAGGGAAATAGTTCAGATTTTTCATGACTGCCTCCAGAACAGGGGAGGAGGCAGCCATCTCCCAGGACAGACTCTAAAACCGTTTCTGAGACATGAATACACGGAACAGACTTTCAGCGGGCAGAGGGAGGGGAAGCAGTTCCGTCAAGGAACGAGCATGGGTGACCTGTGGACACGGACATCGTGTGGGACTGACTGTGGGGGAGATGGGAGGGTGGGGAAGGGGAGAGCAGGGGGCAGAAATGGGATGAGTGTCATACAACACTAAAATTAAATTAAAAAAAAAAAAAAACCTTCCTGCCTAAGGATTCTGAAAACATAATCAGCTTAGGTAAGTGAAGCATTCTGAACATAGCTAAAATACCAGCACACCCGTCCAACAAGAACAAAGAAAAAGTCCTGTTGACACATTTTGACATAGCGGGCACAAAGACAAGGAAGGGGACATGCTAATGGTCTCGGGGACCCTCACCATCTCAACATCTAGCAGGGCTTTGCTGGACATGAAACACAGTCGAATGATTTGTGCTCCTTCCCTGGGTTCCAAGCCAGGCAGGACAAAACTAACCCTAAAGGCACAAAGAGCAGCAGGAAATGCCTTCCCATCCTTGTAAGGGATGGCGTGTTTTTACCAAGTTTGTTATTGTTGTTTGTTTAAGACGGTCTCTTCTGCCCTGGCTGGTGGGGCTCAGTAGATGGGGCGCCCGCCTGCAAACCGAAAGGTTGCTGGTTTGGTTCCCAGTCAGGGCACATGCCTGGTTGGCGGCTGGGTCCCCACGTGGGGGGGGGGGGGGGTGAGAGGAAACTGATTTGTGTTTCTCTCCCTCTCTCTCTACCTTCCCCTCTTTCTAAAAATCAATAAATAAAATCTTTTTTTTAAAAAAAAGACTGTTTCTTCTGGGAACAGGTTTCAAATTTGGTTCTCCACATGAAAATCCACCAAGTCTAATGCTTCCAATGTGAGCAATTAAAAATGTTTTCCGCCCTGGCTGGTAGCACAGTGGGTAAGGTGCCAGCCTGCGAACCCAAAGGTCGCTGGTTCGATTCCCAGCCAGGGCACATCACCAGGTCTCCAGCCAGGTCCGTAGCTGGAGGCAGAACCATACATGGATGTTTCTCTCTCTCCCTGTCTCTCTCCCTTCCCCTCTCTCTGGAAATAATACATTTTTTAAATCTTAAAAAAAAAAAAAAAAAACACACACAAAGATGTTTAAAAAATGTTTTCCCATTATTTATTGATTTAAGAGAAAGAGGGAGGGAGAGAGAGAGAGACATTGCTTTGTTGTTCCAGTTACTCATGCACTCGGTTAAGCCTTGCATGTGCCCTGACCGTGAACCTGCAACCCTGGCCTATGAGGACAACGCTCTAACCCACTGAGCTGCCCAGCCACCAAACATTTTAAAGCTGAAAAACAGCTTCCGAATAGTCAGGGTGGGCAGGGGAGGCCTTGTAAAGGGCCACGGTCTGCTCTTCCCTATGCTGGTGTCTCCGGGGAAAGCTGGAAATGTGTGCTGCTTCTTCAGTGCCTGGCACCCAGGCTGCGGTCCCGGAGAATGGGCATCTGCCTCACCTTGAACTCACCCTGCCCCGCCCCTGCTCACAGACCTGGTCTCTCCTCCTGGGGGCAAGATGGTTAACCTCCGTTGGGTGGCATCCAGCAGGCAGGTAGCCCGCAGGGGGCGGGGAGCCCCCAGGGTGGGGCTTGCTGGGGATTTCTTGGGCAGCCCAAGCCTGGGACCCCCTGCTCCCGCCCGGAACTGTTAGGTGGCCACACCACCCATTCCTGGTAGCCTTTTTCCTAACTTGGTCACATCTTCAAAGGCCCGCTTTCCGAGCGGGGTCATATTCCCAGGTATGAGAAGCTACGGCTTCCACATATCTATTTAGGGGACACAACTGAGCCCCTCATACACGTTTTCCCTGCGATATAACCTACGTGCAAGAAAACGTGTCCCATTGCCTTGGCTGGGGAGCGCAGGGGGTCAGATTGTCAGCCCAACACCCCAACGTTGCAGGTTCGATCCCCGGTCGGAGCACATAGAAGACTCAAGCAATGACGCGTCAATAAGCGGAACAACAAACTGAACTAACACGAACACTCTCTCACTCTCTCTCTCCTTTCCCTTCTCTAAAAATCCATTTTGAAAACTTTAGCAACTCCAATTCCAAAACCACCATCGTTTGTGCGGGTCTACTTCAAGGGTCTTACACGGCGACCCATGCAGACTGTGCACTCCCCCAGGTGTGGTGCGTCCCAAGGGTCCTTGTTCAAAGCAGAGCATGGAACAGAAGAGTCTAGTTCGTTCGCAGTGCCAATGAATCAAAGCACCCGCCGGGCGGGCGGCTGGGAGGGAGTGTCAGGTTTTCAGACGACCGTGTGGCCTCTTCACGGGCACTGACCACCCACAAAGGAGTGGAACGGCTCTGGTGGCAGCCACAGGCCTCCCCCATGTGACAGGGACCTCCGGCTAAGGCAAAACAAGGCTCTAAGGGGGTAAAACAGACTCGGGTCACCGGGGGAACGTCAGCAGCTCCGAGCCCAGCTCCAGGCCGCATGGTCAGTAAGTTGCACTGCAGAACACAGCTCGGAACTTTGTCCCTTTGTAAAAGCAGAAGCTGCAGATCGGTACAGGGCAACCAGAGAGGGGAGGTGGCAGTGTTTGCAGGAATAGAGGGCACGAGGCGTGCGCACCTTTCCTTCAATGGGCGAATCTTGAGTAGCATGGACCACTCCCTACTCAGTACACGTCCCGGGCGGGTCACTGGACGCCACATGCCAACAGGCCACACACACAGTGTATGATTCCAATTATGTAACCGTCTCGCAATGGTACAGTTGCAGATACAAGGCCAGGAAGTAAGGGGAGGCTGGTGGAGGCCAGCTGCGGCTATAATGGGACCCCCAGCGACCCTTGCAGGGATGGAAGCAATGTACACCACACGCCGTGGGGCAACGTCCCACTGTGATACTGTTACCAGGCTTCTGCGAGGTGTGGCCATCCTGGAAGCGGGGTGGTAACAGCTCATTTTAGCGCAGTTGTGTTACTAGGTTCTGTAGATCCTGCATTTTTTACAAGGCAGAGTCAACACTGCCCGCCCACCAGCGAAAGGATCGCAGCTCTTTTTTCTTTTTTAGATTTATTTTTAGAGAGAGGGAAAGGGAGAGGGAAAGAGAGGGAGAGAAACGTGAATGGGGGGGTTGCCTCTTGCACGCCCCCAACTGGGGAGCTGGCCCACCACCCAGGCATGTGCCCTGGCTGGGAATCGAACCAGCGACCCCTTTGTTTGCAGGCGGGTGCTCAATGCACTGAGCCACACCAGGCAGGGCCACAGCTCTTTTTATTACAGTATTTTTATTGCAGTCATCTGGAATGGGGCCCGCAACATCCCTGAGGTGCCTGGACATGCTTACAAGTGAGCAAAAACCAAAAAGCAGAGAGAGAGAGAGAGAGAGAGACTGGCAAAGGTGAAGAAAGCCTCTGTTGTGTCAAGCAGTCCATGGGCACATCAGCATTAGACGTGACACCCGCGGCAGGGTGCAGAACTGCTACCAAGGACAAGAAGGTCAAAGCCTTCCGGTTTTTCCAAAGTACCCTTAAGCAATAAAATAAAGACCGCCAGAGTTCAGCAAAGGAAATAAATGGACTGCTGCTGCTATCAGCAACGTGATCCTCACAAATGTGACCGACTGTATAAAGGTCAACGCAAGTGACAACTGGAGAAAGCAGTCACCGATGTCTTGACGGGCAGGCTGGGCTGGCGGACACCCCGGGGCTGGGTGGCACCTGAAGAGCATTGTTTTTTGTTTTTTGTTTTTTAAGATTTTATTTATTATTTCCTGAGAGAGAGGAAGAGAGAGAGGCAGAGAGGGAGAGAAACATCAGTGTATGGTTGCCTTTCACCTGCCTCCAGCTACGGACCTGGCTGGAGACCTGGCTCGCAACCTGGTCATGTGCCCTGGCTGGGAATCGAACCAGAGACTTTTGGGTTCATAGGCCGGCGCCTTATCCGCTGTGCCACCAGCCAGGGCCTCATCCTGTACTTTTTAAGACACAAGCCACTGAATGCAATGCTGTTTGGAAATCCCGGTCGAGTTCCACTGAGCTTCCAGGATTTTCCAACAATAAGGCCGATTCCTAGGTTTTCCTAGCCCTGGACAAACGCTGAAAGACTTTGCCCAGCAACAGCTTGCAAACGTCGAGGAGTTGTGCCCTGGCTGGGGTGGCTCTGGCCTATGAACCAAAGGGTCCCAGGTTCAATTCCCAGTCGGGTCCCAGGCCTGGGCTGCAGGCCAGGTCCCCAGTTGGGGGTGCGTGAGAGGCAACCGCACTACAATGGCTCATGGCTCTCTCCCTCTCTTTCTCCCTCCCTTCCCCTCTCACTACAAAGAAAGAATTCTTTTAAAAAATAAAATAAAAACTTTAAAAACAGCGAGAAACAAACCTGTCAGTCTTCCAAAAAAAAAAAAAAAAAGGTGCTCGTAAAAACCAAGCGTTTTTGCAACGCAAGTAGCATCCAACAAGCATGTGCCTTCTTGACGGTTCCAGCTCACCACAGTTTTAAGTTACATCAGGAGACCAAGAAGCGGGGGAGGGCGGCTCACCCACGTGGCACCTCTTCCGCTCAAGGCTACCTGTGCAGCTCGGGTACAGGCGCCGACCACCGCTGATCTCAGCAGCAGCCGCCGCTGCAGGGTGTCCAGAATGTCGCCCGTCCCAGGAGGTTCCCAGAGTCCTCCGCCTGTTTCCACCTGGCAACTGGGAAAGCAGCAGCAGGGGCTCTCGCCCTGGGGCTTTGGCTTCTCTTCCAGGCCTGGGCATTTCAGATAGGAATCAGGGTGGGGAGGGCGTAGCCTCTCCGGGGACTTTTCCACGGCCCAGAGGTAGGTCCTGGGCTGTCAGATACACCACAGCTAGGAATTCCAGTTATGGCTCGCAAAGCCTCACTCTTGGGCCACGGCCGGGCTGCGGGGGCGAGGGGGGTGGGTGGGCACAACCCTCCAGATGCGCACAAGGTCTCAACTTCGGCCAGATTCCAAAGGAAGATGCGGGAGGAACGCCGGTGACAGGGGAGGTGAGCAGCCGCCAGCGTACTGGGCACGCGCACCAGGGGGAACCCCGGCAAACCACGCTCTCCCCCAAAGCTGCCTGGGAGCCCAAGAAACCCAACCCTGGCTGGCACCGAGGTGCCCGGAGTAATGAATAATCCAGGAGTGCCACCGGACCCTCCCCGGGGACCTCTATCTCAACACCGAGAGCCCCCCTGCTGAAATTTCAGTCCAGAAAACCACTCCCTGGAGGAAGGCTGGTGCGTTTCCAATGTCCCTCCAACCCCACCCAGGGAAGCCGGATCCTGGGGCCTTCGCGGTGGTCCCCGGGGGAAGCGTGCCAGGCCCCCTCTGCCCGCCGTCTGCCCGTGTTTTCCAAATGCAGCCGAGGGGTGAAACAGCGTCTTGAAAGTCTCCTATTTCAGGGCATGTTGGGCGTGCCCCTGGCTTCACGCTGGAGGACGTGGGTGTGGACGGGCTGTAAACTTTCACGAAACAAAGGGTTTCTTCCTCCGACGGGTTGCTCACTGTTCTAGATAAGTTTCATGCCGATGACGCTGACCCCTCGTTCCTGAGTGGTCAAGACGGGGATCTGCCTTGTGGGCTGTGGAAACCCCCGCAGCCCCCTCCCTGACTCCTAATAAACACACAGCAGCAGGCACTGCAGACGCGGCTGTCCCGGGGAGCCTGAGCCCCACTTCCAGCCGCCTCTGCACGCACTGAAATTCCGACCTGGGAGGCCCTGCTCCCCCAGGAAGCGCTGGGACCACCCAATGAAGCTCTTCTGCTGGCCCACCAGGTCACCCATTGCCCAGGGGCTCGATCTGGAACATGGGGACAAGCATCACCCCCTGTCCTAGGCTGGGAGGATGCACTGGGGTGTCCCATGGAACGCGCACCACCAGGCCACGAACGGCTTGAGGGCCCCGCCGCACGGTGACCCCACAAAGGGGGACCTGGAGCCCGGGTACCGCAGAACAGCAAGTCTGGCTGCGCCCTGCCGGCTGCAGGAAGAAAACAGAAGCCACGCAGATGGGGAGGAATCCCGTCCAGGCTCAGCCCACGACCACAGGCACCTTGAGCCTGGCCCCCCTCAAAACAGCGAGTTCTGCGTGTGCTCCCCCTTCCGTGCTCGCAGGAGGGCAAGACGAGACATGAGCACCCCCCTGCGTTTTATCTGCACGCAACCCAAGTCGGGCTCCGCTTGGGAGGCGAACGCCCTCCCACTTGGCTGTCCGTTGGCAGCCGGGGATTCTTCTCCGTGCTGCAAGAATTTAGGGACTTCCTGAGGTCAGGCCGGCAGCCAACATGAAACACATTGTTCAGATATTTGGTTTTATTAGGTTCTTCCAGCAGTGCCGTGTTTTTACAAGAAACCACCACCAAGCGTGCTTACAAATGATGGAGCGGATAAAGAGCGGAGGGACGGCCAGAGCTTGGCCACCACCCGGGGTGCCCGGAGGAGGTGGGGGCCCCCCCCACAGACGCACAGCATGGCACCAGAAAACGCCAAAAACGTGCACCCGCTGCCAGGTGGCCAGATGAACGCCTGGTCGGTGCACACGAGGGAACCCCGGGCCCGGAGGATGGAGCGCAGACCCACGATGACACGATGGACCTGGTTTTGAACACAGGCGGCTGAGTCAAAGAAGCCAGGCACACAGGCCGGTGTGGGACTCCGTGCAGGTGACAGGTCCAGGGCAGGAAAAGCACAGGGGTGGAAAGCAGACCACGGGACCCCGGCTGGGGGCGGCAGCGAGTGCCATCAGCCGAATGGGCACTACGGACCTCTGAGGACGATGGCCGTGTCCCCGGTGACGGGTGCACAAGTCTGACCTGGCTGAGCATCACTCCACTGTACACCCCGCGTGGGTGAGGTTTTCCAAACGAGTCTGTCGCCAGCCTGTCAGGGAAGCTCCGCTGGCTACAGGGTCATCCCGGTGCCCCAAGGTTGTGGGTTGGTCCCCAGTCGGGGCACAGGCCAACCAGTGCTGCATCAATAAGTGGAGCAGCACATTTCTCTCTCAAATCGGTTAAAAAAAGAAACAAAGAATTTGCATCCTTTATTCAAGGGAAAACCACCCATGGATTAGGGGGTCCTGTACCTCCTACGCAGTTCAGATGGTGCCCCAAACTTGAATGTTACAGACTGGAGCGCCTACACCTGCCTGCAGCTGTGACCAACAAGGGAGAGCCAGCAGGGCCGGGGGGTAAGAAAGACAGCGGACAGCTGGGGCTGGGGACACAGGGGGGAAGTGGGAGTGGGCGAGGGAACGCTGGGGTCCCACAGGGGCCCAGGCCAGGCTCGGGCACCAGCCAAGTACCAGGCAAGGCAGGAAGTGCCGGAGGTAACAGAATAAATGCTGCAAACCAGGGTTCCCACCCCTGGGTACAGAGGAGCGGGCTGAGGCCGACAGTGCTTAGGGGTTGCACCTGCGCTCCGGTCAGGGCGACAGAGGGGTGTGGAGAAGTGGGGCCCAGGAGGGGGACTGGAAAAGGAGAGGGGAGGGAGAGAAGGGGAGAGAGGGGGCAGGCGTGCTGACCCATTCCCAGAAGGTACAACTGAGGCGAGGAGGAGGAAGAGAGGCGGGAGGGGGCAGGCAGACAGACAGACTCGGTCCCAGAAATGAGTCAGCACAGAGGCCTCCACCCGGGCGTAGGAACCCCAGCCCCACCCCTCCCTGGCCCGCTGGTCCTCAGCAAGCAGAGGCACAAGGTGTGTGTTTTACCTGAGGTCACCGCCAAGCAAGAGGCTGGCCATTCCGGCCTGATTTCCCGACTCCCCGGGTGAAATGCAAACAGTCACTGTATGTACAGTAAATAAGGGCACTGTGTTTTCCCCCACCCCATGAGGTCTCCAGGGTTCGCAGGGTCCAACCTACTTCCCCTGTTAGGCCTTGAGCACAGGCGCCAATCAGGACAAACAGAGGTGACTTGGCAGGGCCCAGCAGCATGACCTGGCCTGGCAGTGCACCAACCTGGCAGTGCACCGTCCGCATCGCGGGTTCTCTGCACCTGCCCGCATCCTCCCCCGCCCCGCCTCCCGCATTCCTCCTCTCCGCGATCCATCTGAAAGTCACACGTGACCAGTACGGAAAGGAAAGGCAGCACTGAATTTACACTCAGAAATGGCTGAGTTCATGTCATGCGTGCTTACCGCTATAAAAAAATGTCCTGTTCCTGAACTCTAAAAAAGAAAGAATGAACGAAAACAAAGAAACCCGCTACAAGGCCATTTCAAGAGAGAGAAGCCGGTCTGCGAAGGGGGCTCCCTGTCTGATTTCCACCGTTTCACACCCTGGAAAAGGCAAGTGGGTGTGGACAGTAAAAGATCCAAGGTGCCAGGGGCGAGGGAGGGAGGGACGGGTGGCCACACGGGACCTCCGTAGCAGGGGACCTCCTCTGCGCAGCACCGAGGCGTGGGGACATCTGTCCGCGCCCACGCGATGCACAACACCCGACTGAACGCCGCGTACGCTGCCACCAGACTCTGAGTGACAGAGACGTGTCCGTGTAGCTGCCGCTCTGAGGGATGATGCTGATAGTGAGGGAGGCTGGGAGAGTGACAAGAGGCGTCCGGGAAATCCCTGTGCCTTCCCATCAAGGCTGCCATAAATCTACAACAGCTGTAAAAAAACCAAGTCTTAAAGTCACCCCTCTAATCCCCGACTCCCAGCCCACAGATTTCTTAGTGGAAAAAAGTGCCGCGCAACAGACCGAGGAAAGAAGCCTGCCTGGCGTTACGCAGATCCCTGGAAGACTGCGCGCACCCCCGCGTGGGGTGACTCGCTTTTACGACTCTGGGAGAACCACGGGATGCTGTGCCTTTCACAGAAATCTTTTTCAGAGGACGCAGCCCCGAACACCTTTCTTCAGGCACCTTCAGGTCCTGCCATAAACCAGCTACGTGGCCTTGGGGCGTCCTTGACCTCCCTGCACGGTGCTTTCCAGTCACATGGGTGATGTCATGGGGTGCGCAGCTGACCCATGAAGAAAGGAAAGGGGTGTCACTTTACCCAACGACACCTACCAGGCAGGGAAAATGAATGGCTGTTCAAATAGCTCCCGGAGAACGGGCCATGTCCGCAAACAAAACCAAGGCGGAGATGATGGAGGACGGGCAGGGGGAAGGGCGCCCAAGGTCACTGGTGAGAACATCACATACATTACAAAGAGCTTGTCAGGGAGCCTGGCTTCACCTCCTCCGGCGTCCAACACCCCCGCACAGCAGTAAAGGCTGAGCTGTCCATCGCGGCTTTAAGGACTGGGTGTTGACCTGTCACATGCTATGTGCAGGCTGGTCCGGAGCCAGGGACCTCGTTCTGCATACAGGGGTGGGTCCAGGGCGCCGGTTCCCAGCTCAGCGCTGCTGACACGCTGGGCGGGAGTCAAGGACCAAGTTCAGACGCCAGGCCAGCAGGAGGGAGAACGGATCCCAGTGGGAGGGGTGGGGGAGACAGCGGTCCCTCTGCCCCCTGCCTGCAGCCCCTGTGAGATGTCCCAGCTGGGGGCATCCATGCACCCCCCTCTGCAGGGCATACTTTGCTTTCTCACAACCACAACAGTTGCGTCTCTCCTGAGTCTCCCCGAGTCCTCCTTCCGACAGCCAGACCCACAGGCCAGCGTGCTGGGCGGTGTCTTCATGGTGAGCCTTCCTGGGGGCTCGGTGGGACCCTAAGTGCTTCGAGTCCTGAGGTACCCACCCCGGCCCCCTTCTGGGAGAATTCCAGAAGCGATGCGAAAACATGGAGCAGAATCTCAGGCGCACGCCAGGCAGAAAGAGGCCAGACGGGCACCGGTTCCACCAGCCTGTATTTCTGGGACGCTCTCAAGAGTCTACGGCTCTTCAGAGACCCCCGCTTAGAGAATCCCTGCTGCAGCCCGCCACCGCTGACAGCCAGTACCCCGAAAAACACGGCTCATCACCCCAACGCCTTCTGGTCTCCAGTCCCCTGCTGCAGCCCCGCACTGCGCCTCCTTCCTTGCGTCCCAAGACCCCCGTTGGCGGCCGAGCCCAGAAGGGACCCACCTGGCCTCCCGGGCTCCGCACACACCTGTGCAGGGTCCCCAGGGGCCAGGGACACAGATGTTTCTTTCTTGAGCCTTGCAGTGCACGTTGGGGCCCATCTGTAAAGTCACACGCCTTGAGGCGAACACCTGATTCTCCACCTTGGGCCTGCAGGGCCGGGCACAGCCAGGCGGGAACAGCCTCCAAGCCCAGCATCCACGCTGACCCATGAGGCACATGTGCTGCAGCACAGGGCTCGCTGTGAACCAGACAGTCACCCCTACTGCCTAATACCCGGCCCCCACAGGCACCTCTGTGGGCAGGTGGCTCTCCCTGGGGCTCCATGCTGCACAGTGGCCCCCAGGCTGCGCATGTTCCATGGCTCAGCATGTCGCATGTCCCATGGCTCAGCATGTCGCATGTCCCATGGCTCAGCATGTCGCATGTCCCATGGCTCAGCATGTCGCATTTGTGCCTTGGACCCTTTCTCCAGGTTGCTCCTCCTGCCAAAAGGACTAATTTTGCATGCACTCATTTTGCATGCACTCATTTTGCATGCACTCATTTGGCTGCTGTTCCTGTTTTTGCAGGACCAACGAAGGTATGCTTAATGGTAGAAACGTTTCAAAGTGCGGTGAGAGCTGCCCACGAAGGGTTACTTGGCATCCAGTTCAGCTGTCGCCATGACCTGATGTCGGTCCACCCTCTGGCTCACGCACCGCCGGCCGCGATGCACAAGGGCTGCATTTAGTCACCGGCAGAGCCGCTTGCAGGGCAGGGCTGCCTGCAGAGCCCCACGTGCGGAAGGAGCCCGAAGGAAAGAAAGGCGCCCTTGACAGGGGCGCAGTCCCTGCATCACACACGCATGCAGCACACGCCGAGGTGCCGCAGCCACGAGCTGGGGACGCGGGTCCCGGGGGACCACCGCCCACCTACCCAGCCCTGCAGCCGCTGGCGGAGGGGGTCGTGCAGGCGAAAGGGGTAGCACAGCCCAGGGCTGAAGATCCAGGTGGGACCCCCAGGTGGCTCAGAGCACCGGGGGCTGGAGGGGCCCTGCCTGGTGTCCCGGGCGAGTGCGGGCGGGGAGACAGCGCCAGAAAGAAGACGTCACCATCACCCACCCTCCCTGCCTCCTCGAGGGCGCACACGCAGCCCGCAGCTTCTAATAAACAAATGTCAGGCCCTGGCTGGTGGCTCAGTGGACAGACTCCAGCCTGCGAGCCCAAGGTCGCTGGTTCGATCCCCAGCCAGGGCACATGACCAGGTTGCAAGCCAGGTCTCCAGCCAGGTCCGCAGCTGGAGGCAGGTGAAAGGCAACCCTACATTGATGTCTCTCTCCCTCTCCCCCTTCCCTTCTCTGAAAATAAATTAAAAATAGAAATAATAAAATAAAATAATAAAAAATAAGTGCTGGGAGCGCTGCCCTCCCAAAGGCTGCGTGGGGTGTTCCAAAGCCCGGCCTCCCTGGGCGGAGCCTATCAGGGGCGGGGCCCCCACACCGGAAGAGGAAGACGAGGACCAAGGGGCGGAGCTTGGAAGCGCCGGCAGACATTTGCTCCTCCGCACGCAGAGGGTGGGAATGGGTCTCGCAGTCTCCGTCTTCCCAGCGCCCCGTGACAGTGACACAGCGTCTGTGCTGCGGTGTCACGTCCCCAGGGCAGCAACCGCAGCGAGTGGGCCGGGCTTCATGGGCACCAAGGCCTTTCTTGTACTGGGTTCCGGAGCGCTCCCCGGGCCCCAACTAGCTGCCAGTCTCCGGGGACCACAACTCTCCTCCGCCCTAAAACTCCGTCTTTCCCGCAGGACCTGTCAGTCCCCAAACACTGTTCTCCCACAATGTCCCGGGCGGGCGCACCACCACTGTCATAGCCACCTGCGGATTCTCCCACAATTCCCTCCCTCCACTATAACCTATGTACCCACAATTCCCTGCGCTTCCACCACCAACAGTACCCACAATTCCCTGTTTCCATAAGGCAGTGTGTCCACAATTCACTTCCGTAACTTACTGTTCCCGCAATTCCCTTTGCTTTCATAACTTACTGTACCCACAATTCCCCTTTCATAAGTTATGTACCTATAATTCCTTTCATGTCCATCACCTACTGTACTCACAATTCTCTTCGCTTCCATCACTAACCGTACCCACACTTCCCTTCTCTTCCATCACCTAGTGTACCCAAAATTCCCTTCGCTTTCATCACTGAGTGTACCCACAATTCCCTTCTTTTCCATAAGCTATGCACCCACATTTCCCTGCGCTTTCATAAGCTAGTGTACCCACAATTCCCTTCGCTTCCATAACTTACAGTACCCACAACTCCGTGCGCTTACATAAGATGGCGTACTCACAATTCCCTTCCCTTCCATAAATTACCGTTCCTGCAATTCCCTTCACTTCAATCACCTAGTGTACTCACAATTCCCTTTGCTTTCATAACTTACTGTACCCATAATTCCCCTTTCATAAGTTATGTACCTATAATTCCTTTCGCGTCCGTCTACTGTACCCACAATTCCCTTCGCTTCCATCACCGAGTGTACCCACAATTCCTTTTGCTTCCATAACTTACTGTACCAACTCCTTTCATAACATATATACCCACAATTCCCTTCTTTCATAACCTATGTAACCACAATTCTCTTTGCTTCCATCACCTACTGTACCCACAATTCTCTTCGCTTCCATCATCGAGTGTAACACTCAATTCCCTTCATTTCCATTGCCGAGTGCACCCACAATTCCCTTCTTTTCCATAAACTATGTACTCACAACTCCCTGAGCTTCCATAAGCTAGTGTACCCACAAATCCCTTCACTTCTATCACCTAGTGTTCTCACAATTCCCTTTGCTTCCATAAGCTATATACCCACAATTCCCTGCATTTCCATAACCTAGTGTACCCACAATTCCTTGCGTTTCCATAACCTAGTATACCCACAATTCTCTTCCGTTCCATAACTTACTATACCCATAAATCCCTTCGCTTCTATCACCTAATGTACCCACAATTCACCTCGCTTCCATCACTTACCATACCAACAATTCCCTTCTCTTCCATCACCTAGTTTACCAAAATTCCCTTCGCTTCTATCACTACCCGTACCCACATTTCCCTTCACTTCCATCACCTAGTATACCCACAGTTTCGTGCGTTTCCATAAGCTAGTGTACCCACAATTCTCTTTGCTTCCCTCACCGAGTGTACCCACAATTTCCTTCGCTTCCATCACCTAGTCTTACTAAAACTCACTTCGCTTCCATTACCTAGTCTACTCAGTTTTCTTTTCCATAAGCTATGTAACCACTACTCCCTGCGCTTCCATCACCTAGTGTACCCATAATTCCCTTCTATTTCATAAGCTTTATTCCCACATTCCCCTCGCTTCTATCACCTAATATACCCACAATTCCATTCGATTCCATCACCTAATATACCCACAATTCCCTTCGCTTCCATCGCTTAGTGTACCCACAATTCCCTTTGCTTCCATCTCTTACTCTACCCACAATTCTTTCGCTCCCATCACCAAGTATTCCCACAATTCCCTTCCTTCATAACCTCTGTACACAAAATGCGTTTTGCTTCCATAACGCAGTGTACCCACAATTCTCTTCGTTTCGATAACGTACTGTAACCAAAATTCCCTTCACTTCCATCACCTAGTGTACCCACAATTCCCTATTACATAAGCTTTATACCCACAATCCCCTGCGCTTCCCTTCCATAAGCTGGTGTACCCACAATTCTCTTCGCTTCCATAACTGACTCTACCCAACCACAATTCCCTTCGCTCCCATCACCTAATGTACCCACAACTCCGTTTCCACCACCTAATGTACCCACAATTCGCATCGCTTCCATCACTAACTGTACCCGCCGTTCTCTTTGCTTCCATAACATATTGTACCCACAACTGCCTTTTTTCATAACCTATGTACCCACAATTCCCTTCGCTTCCATCACCTAGTGTACCCACAAATCCCTTCGCTTCCATAACCTACTGTACCCAAAATCCCTTTCGCTTCCATAACCTAATATACCCACAATCCCCTTCGCTTCCATCACAGAGTGTACCCACAATTCCCTTCCATTTCATAAGCTGTATACCCACAATTCCCTGTGCTTCCATAAGGTGGTATAGCCACAATTTTCTTCACTTCCGTAACTTATTCTACCCACCCAAAATACCCACCGCTTCCATCACTAAGAGTACCCACTATTCTCTTCGCTTCTATCACATACTGTACCCACAATTCCCTTCGCTTCCATAACCTAATGTACCCACAGTTCCCTTCTTTTCCATAAGCTATGTATGCACAACTCCCTACTCTCCCATAAGCTAGTGTACTCACAATTCTGCTTCCATAACATACTGTACCCACAATTCTTTTCGTTTCCATCGCCTAGGGTACCCACAATTCCTTTCTGTTCCATAAACTATATACCCACAATTACCTGTGCTTCCAAAAAACTAGTATACCCACAATCTTCTTCTCTGCCATAACTCTACCCACAATTCCTGTCGCTTCTATTACCTACTGTACCCACAATTCCCTTTGCTTCTATCACCTAATGTACCCACAATTCCCTTCGCTTCCACCACCTAGTGTTCCCACAATTCCCCTGGGTTCCATCACCTAATGTAACAATTCCTTCGCTTCCATCACCCAGTGTAGCCACAATTCCCCATGCTTCCATGAACTAGTGTAACCAAAATTCTCTTCACTTCCATAACTTACTGCACCCACAACTCCCTGCGCTTCCATGACCGAGAATACCCACAATTCCCTTCGCTTCCATAACTGACTGTACCCAAAACTCCCTGCACTTACATAAGCTAGTATACTCACGTATCCCTTCCCTTCCATAACTTACTGTACCCACAAATCCTGTCTTTCATAACCTATGTACCCACAATCTCCTGCACATCCATAAACTGGTGTACCCACAATTCCCTTCTTTCATAATCTATGTACCCACAATTCCTTTCGCTTCTTTCACCTACTGTACCCACAATTCTCTTCGCTTCCATCACCTAACGTACCCACAATTCCCTCTCTTCCAACACCTAGTGTTCCCACAATTCCCTTCGCTTCTATAACGTTGTGTAGCCACAGTTCCCTTCTTTTTCATATGCTACGCACCCACAATGCCCTGCGCTTCCATAAGCTAGTGTTGCCACAATTCCCTACATTTCCATAAGCTGGTGTACTCACAACGCCCTTTTATTAAAAAAGCTTTTTGTTTTTTAAAGATTTTATTATTTTTAGAGAGATAGACAGTGAGGGAGAGAGACATCAATGGATGGTCGCCTTTCACCCGCCTCCAGCTATGGACCTGGCTGGAGACCTGGCTTGCAACCTGGTTATGTGCCCTGGCTGGGAATTGAACCAGCGACCTTTGGGTTTGCAGGCTAGCTCCTTATTCACTGTACCACCCGCCAGGGTACCCTTCTTTCATACCCTCTGTACCCACAATGCCCTTCTCTCCAATAATGTAGTGTACCCACAATTCCCTTCATTTCGATAACACTGTACCCACAATTCCCTTCGTTTCGATAACGTACTGTACCCACAATTCCCTTCGCTTTCATCACCCTGTACCCATAACTCCCTTCGCTTCCATCACCTACTGTACCCACAATTCCCTTCCTTTCATCACTGAATTCACCCACAATTCCCTTCCCTTCGATTATCTAATGTACCCCCAATTCCTTTCGCTTCCATAACTTAGTGTATCAAAATTTCCTTCTTTTCTATAAGCTATGTACTTACAATTCCCTGAGTTTCCATAAGCTAGTGTACCCACAATTCTCTTCGCTTCCATCACCTACTGTACCCACAACTCCCTAGTCTTTCATAACCTATAGTACCCACAATTCCCTTTGCTTCCATCACCTAGTGTTCCCACAATTCCCTTCGCTCTCATCACCCGGTGGACCCACAAATCCCTTCACCACCATAACCCAGGTACCCGCAGTTCCCTTCTTTTCCATATACCGTGTACCCACATTTCCCTTTGCTTCCATCAGCGAGTTAACCCACAATTTCCTACGCTGCCATAAACTGGTGTACCCACAATTCTCTTCACTTCCATTACTTCCTATACCCACAATTCCCTTCTCTTCAATCACCTAGTGTTCCCACAATTCCCTTCGCTTACATAACAAAACGTAGCTACAATTCCCTTTTTCATAAGCTACGCACCCACAATTCCCTGCACTTCCATAGCCTAGTGTAGTCACAATTCCCTTCATTTTCATCACTTACCATACCCGCAATCCCCTTCGCTTCCATCACCTAGTGTACCCACAATGCCATTTTTTTTTAAAGATTTTATTTATTATTTTTAGAGAGGGATAGGAGAGAGACAGAGATGGAGAGAGACATCCGTGTATGGTTGCCTTTCACCTGCCTCCAGCTTCAGACCTGGCTGGAGACCTGGCTTGCAACCTGGTTATGTGTCCTGGCTGGGAATCGTACCAGTGACCTTTGGGTTCGCAGGCTGGTGCCTTATCCACTGTGACACCAGCCGCGGTGCGCGCCTTTCATAACCTCTGTACCCACAATTCCCTTCACTTTCATCACCCTGTACCCATAATTCCCTTCGCTTCCATCACCTACTGTACCCACAATTCCCTTCCATCACTGAATTCACCAATTCCCTTTGCTTCGATTATCTAATGTACCCCCAATTCCTTTCGCTTCCATAACTTAGTGTACCCACATTTTCCTTTTCTATAAATTATGTACCTACAATTCCGAGTTTCCATAAGCTAGTGTACCCATAATTCTCTTCGCTTCCATCACCTACTGTACCCACAATTCCCTAGTCTTTCATAACCTACAGTACCCACAATTCCCTTTGCTTCCATCACCTAGTGTTCCCACAATTCCCTTCGCTTTCATCACCCAGTGGACCTACAAATCCCTTCGCTGCCATAACCGAGTTGTACCCACAGTTCCCTTCTTTTCCATATGGTGTGTACCCACATGTTCCTTTTCTTCCATCAGCGAGTTAACCCACAATTCCCTACACTTCCATAAACTGGTGTACCCACAATTCTCTTCACTTCAATCACTTCCTATACCCACAATTCCTTTCTCTTCAATTACCTAGTGTTCCCACAATTCCCTTCGCTTACATAACATAATGTAGCTACAATTCCCTTTTCCATAAGCTATGCACCCACAATTCCCTGCACTTTCATAAGCTACTGTACCCACAAATCTTCATTTTCATCACTTACCCTACCCACAATTCCCTTCTCTTCCGACACCAAGTGTACCCACAATGCCCTTTTTTAAAGTTTTTTGTTTAAAGATTTTATTATTTTGAGAGAGAGGGGTAGGGAGCGAGGCAGAGAGGGAAGGAAAGAAACATGCATATGTGGTTGCTTTTCACCTGCCTCCAGCTGGGGCCCTGGCTGGAGACCTGGTTTGCAACCTGGTTATGTGCCCTGGCTGGGAATCGAACCAGCGACCTTTGGGTTCGCAGGCCAGTGCCTTATCCACTGTACCACCAGCCAGATATGCCCTTTCATAACCTCTGTACCCACAATGCTCTTCGCTTCCATAATGTAGTGTACCCACAATTCCCTTCATTTTGATAACGTACTGTACCCACAATTCCCTTCGCTTTCCTCACCTATTATACCCAGAATTCCCTTCGCTTCCATCACCTAAAGTACCCACAATTCCCTTCGCTTCCATTATCTAATGTAAGCCCAATTCCTTTTGCCTCCGTAACTTAGCATACCCACAACTTCCTTCTTTTCTATAAGCTACGTACCTACAATTCCCTGAGTTTCCATAAGCCAGTATACCCACAATTCTCTTCACTTCAATCACCTACTGTACCCACAATTCCCTACTCTTTCATAACCAACAGTACCCACAATTCCCTTCACTTCCACCATGTAGTGTTCCCACAATTCCCTACGCCCCCATAAGCTAGTGTACCCACAATTCTCTTCACTTCCATCACTTCTAGTACCCACAATTCCCTTCTCTACATTCACCTAGTGTTCCCATAATTCCCTTTACTTCCATCACATAATGCAGCCAGTTCCCTTCTTTTCCATAAGCTATGCACCCACAATTCCCTGCGCTTCCATAGGCTAGTGTAGTCACAATTCCCTTCATTTTCATCACTTACTGTACCTACAGTGCCCTTCACTTCCATAATGTAGTGTACCCACAATTCTCTTCATTTGGATAACACTGTACCCTCCTTCCCTTTGCTTCCATCACCTAATGTACCCGCAATTCCCTTCGCTACCATCAGCTAGCGTTACCAAAATTCACTTCGCTTCCTTGGTTCCCTTCTTCCCCATAAGCTATGTAACCACAAATATCCGTGCTTCCATCACCCTCTGTACCCACAATCCCTTTCGCTTCCATCACCCACTGTACCCACAATTCCCTTTGCTTCCATCACACTGTACCCACAATTCCCTTCGCTTCCATCACCTACTATACCCACAATTCCCTACTCTTTTATAACCTATGTTCCCACAATTCCCTTCGCGTCCATCACCTAGTGTACCCACAATTCTCTTCTATTTCATAAGCTTTATACCCACAATTCCCTGCGCTTCCATAAACTGGTGTACCCACAATTCTCTTCGCTTCCGTAACTGACTCTACCCAACCACAATTCCCTTCGCTCCCATCACCTAATGTACCCACAATTCCCATCGCTGCCATCACTAAGTATACCCACCATTCCCTTTGCATCCATAACATACTGCACCCACAATTGCCTTTTTTCATCATCTCTGTACCCACAATTCCTTTTGTTTCCACCACCTAATATATCCAAAATTCCCTTCACTTCCACAATGTAGTGTAGCACAGTTCCCTTCTTTTCCATAAGCTATGCACCCACAATTCCCTGCACTTCCGTAAGCTAGTGTACCCACAATTCCCTTCATTTTCATCACTTACTATACCCACAATCCCCTTCTCTTCCATCACTTAGTGTACCCACAGTGTCCTTTTTTAAAGTTCTTTATTTGTTTTTTAAAGATTTTATTATTTTGAGAGAGAGGGGTAGGGAGCGAGGCAGAGAGGGAGAGAGACATCCATGTAGGGTTGCCTTTCACCTGCCTTCAGCAGGGGACCTGGCTGGAGACCTGGCTTGCAACCTGGTTATGTGCCCTGGCTGGGAATCGAACCAGCGACCTTTGGGTTCACAGACCAGCGCCTTATCCACTGTGCCACCAGTCAGATATGCCCTTTCATAACCTCTGTACCCACAATGCTCTTCGCTTCCATAATGTAGTGTACCCACAATTCCCTTCGCTTCCATCACCCACTGTACCCACAATTCCCTTCGCTTCCATCACCCACTGTACCCACAACTCCCTTCGCTTTCATCACCCAAAGTACCCACAATTCTCTTCACTTCCATCACCCACTGTACCCACAATTCCCTCCGCTTCCATCACCTACTATACCCACAATTCCCTACTTTTATAACCTATGTTCCCACAATTCCCTTCGCTTCCATCACCTAGTGTACCCACAATTCCTTTCTATTTCATAATCTTTATACCCACAATTCCCTGCGCTTCCATAAACTGGTGTACCCACAATTCTCTTCGCTTCCGTAACTGACTCTACCCAACCACAATTCCCTTCGCTCCCATCACCTAATGTACCCACAACTCCGTTTCCACCACCTAATGTACCCACAATTCCCATCGCTAAGTGTACCCACCATTCCCTTTGCTTCCATAACATACTGTACCCACAATTGCCTTTTTTCATCATCTCTGTACCCACAATTCCTTTTGTTTCCATCACCTAATATATCCAAAATTCCCTTCATTTCCATAACGTAATGTACCCACAAATCCCTTCGCTTCCATCACCTAGTATTCACAATTCCCTTCTTTTCCATAACCTATGTCCACACAACTCCCTAATTTCCATAAGGTAGAGTACCCACAATTCTTTTTTTTTTTTTTAAAGATTTTATTTTTTTAGAAATGGGAAGGGAGAGAGGCAGAGAGGGAGCGAGACATCCATGTATGATTGCGTTTCGCCTGCCTCCAGCCACAGACCTGACTGGAGACCTGGCTTGCAACCTGGTTATGTGCCCTGGCTGGGAATCGAACCTGCGACCTTTGGGTTCACAGGCTGGCGCCCTACCCACTGGGCTACCAGCCAGGGTTTCCCACAATTCTCTTGGTTCCACAATGTACTGTTCCCACAATTCCCTTCGCTCCATCACCTAATGTACCCACAATTCCCTTCGCTTTCATCACCGAGTCTACCCACAAATCTCTTCACCTCCATCACGGAGTGTACCCACAATTCTTTTCGCCTCCATCATGGCGTGTTCTCACAATTCCCTTCGCTTCCATAACATAATGTAGCTACAGTTCCCTTCTTTTCCATAAGCTATGCGCCCAAAACTCCCTACGCTTCCATAGGCTAGTGGAGTCACAATTCCCTTCATTTTCATCACTTACCGTACCCACAATTCCCTTCGCTTCCATCACCTACTGTACCCACAATTCCCTTCTTTCATAACCTCTGTACCCACAATGCCCTTTACGTCCATCACCTAGTGTTACGAAAATTCATTTTGCTTCCATTACGTACTATACCCACAGTTCCTTTCTTTTCCATAAGCTATGTAACCACAACTCCCTGCGCTTCCATAAGCTAGTGTAGCCACAATTCCCTTTGCTTCCATCACCTACTGTACACACTATTCCCATCGCTTCCATCACCTACTATACCCACAATTCCCTAATCTTCCATAACCTATGTACCCACAATTCCCTTCGCTTCCATCACCTGTTGTTCCCACAATTCCCTTTGATTCCATCACCTACTGTACCCACAATTCCCTTCGCTTCCATCACCTACTGTACCCACAATTCCCTTCGCTTCCATCGCCTACTATACCCACAATTCCCTAATCTTTCATAACCTATGTACCCACAATTCCCTTCGCTTCCATCACCTACTATACCCACAATTCCCTAATCTTTCATAACCTATGTACCCACAATTCCCTTCAATTCCATCGCCTAACGTACCCACAATTCCCTTCGCTTCCATCACCTACTGTACCCACAATTCCCTTCGCTTCCACCACCTAGTGTAACCACAAGTCCCTTCTATTTTATAAGCTTTATACCCAGAAATCCCTGCGCTTCCATAAGCTAGTGTACCCACAATTCTCTTGGGTCCCATAATGTACTATACCCACAATTCCCTTTGCTCCATCACCTAATGTGTGATGGCACCTAATTCTCTTAGCTGCCATAACTTACTCTACCCAACCACAATTCCCTTCCCTCCCATCACCTAATGTACCCAAAATTCCCTCCGTTTTAATCACGTAATGCACCTACAATTCCCTTTGCTTCCATAACCTAGTGTACACACAATTTCCTTCTTTTCCATAAGCTATGTACGCACCACTCCCTAAATTTCCATGAGCTAGTGTACCCACAATTCTCTTGGGTTCCATAATGTACTGTACCCACAACTCCCTTTGCTCCATCACCTAATGTACCCACAATTCCCTTCGCTTTCATCACCGATTCTACCCACAATTCTCTTCGCTTTCATCACTGAGTCTACCCATAATTCTCTTCACCTCCATCATAGAGTGTACCCATAATTCCCTTCGCTCCCCTCACCGAGTATTCCCACAATTCCCTTCACTTCCATCACCTAGCATACCCACAATTCTCTTCGGTTCCATAACTTACTGCACCCACAATTCCCTTTCTTTCACAGCCTATGTAGCCACAATTCCATTCGCTTCCATAACCTAGTGCACCCATTTCGTTTTCATAACTTATGTACCCACAACTCCCTGCACTTCTATAACCTATGTAACCCCCATTTCCTTCTCTTCCATAATGTACAGTACCCACAATTCCCTTCGCTTCCATCACCTAGTATACCCAGAATTCCCTGAGGTTCCACAAGCTACTGTACCCACAATTCTCTTCCCTTCAGTAACTTACTGTCCCCACAATTCCCTTCGCTCCCGTCACGTAGTGCTCCCACCATTCCCTTCGCTTCCATAGCTCCTGTTCCCGCACCTGGCTTCTCTGCCCACAGCTTCCCTTTCTGTGCAGTACTGGGCTGCACCCAGGACTCCGTTCCCCTCCCGCCATCACCTCCCGGCCCCACCCGCCATTCCACTCGCTCCCAGAATCCTTTGTGGCTGCCAGTGCCCCTGCATGTCATCAGCCCTACCTCCTGCAGGGTTAGTGCCGCACGGGGCACAGTCCCCCCTGCAGGGCACCAGCCTCCAACGTGTCTGCGGCCAGAGCAGGGGAATGCAGATAAACCTGAACTGTCTAAACTGTGCAAGCATAAGCCCTGGCTGGTGGCCCAGTGAATAGGCACCAGCCTGCGAACCCAAAGGTCGCGGGTTCGATTCCCAGCCAGGGCACGTAACCAGGTTGCAAGCCAGGTCTCCAGCCAGGTCCGTAGCTGGAGGCAGGTGAAAGGCAACCACACATGGATGTCTCTCTCCCTCTCTGCCTCCCTCCCTTCCTCTCTCTAAAAACAATAAAATCTAAAAAACGGGGCTCCCCTCCTTTGTGACAACCTACCTGGTGCTTCTCCATTCAACCTGAAACTGGAGTTCAGGATGACGACCAAAACCAAAAACCAAGCAATCAGCATCAAAGGGCAGCTTTCTCCCACCCTCCCTCCGTCTCTGAGAAGAGTAGCGCGGACCTGGCGAAGGTTTTCCGGCTCGCCAGGCACTTTCACACGAATGGAAGGCATGACTACAAAACTAAAGTGCTTCCCCTTACGAAGACAATCCCAACGCAATCGTAGGGGGGTTAGGAATAACAAGGAAGGTTGGAGAACACGGGAAAGCCTGATGCGGTTACACAACAGGTTCCTGTGCAGAGGGCAGCGAGTCCAGCCCCAGGATGGTGATGAACCAGCGCGAAAGTGGGTGACTCATGGGTGAATTCGTTTCCTGGCGGTGAATGCGTTCACAGTGGGACCCGGCCTGCGGCGGAACACAAGGCCAAGGCTGGCCTTCAATGCTGCTATTGTCACTGGGCCCCAACCCTGCTTAGTATTCCCTCCGTCTCCCCGTCCAGCGTCTCCCATTTCTCCCACTGCTGGACCCTGAGAGCCGAAAGCACCCTGGACACACTGTCTGCAGCCGGGTGTCACGGGCCGTCTAGCTAGCTGGTCGCTGCTTTACCTGCTGAAATCGTGATTAAGACACTCGGTCTCCACCAGGAAGAGCCTCCTGCAGGCTGCTTTGAAAAGAAGAAAAGAAAAGAAAAGAGAAGAGAAGAGGAGGAGGAACAGGAGGAAGAAGAAGAAGAAGAAGAAAAGAAGAAGGAAGAAGGAAGAAGGAAGAAGGAAGAAGAAGAAGAAGAAGAAGAAGAAGAAGAGGAAGAGGAAGAAGAGAAAGAAAGAAAGAGAGAAAGAAAAGAAAAGAAGAGGAAAGAAAAGAAAGACTCTAATCTTCCCTGGCGGAGAAGCCCGGCCAACACCGCTCCTGCATGTCCTGGTGATGCCCGACCTGGACTTCTTCTGTTGGACCTGCTCCCTTTAGAAGCCGCGGGGCAGAGCCCAGACAAGGCAGGCGCAGGGGCCAGGCAAGCCGGGGTCGGGAACCCATGGAGGGACAGGTGGCCCTGGGCAGCCGCTGCAGCACACCTGCTCCACCTGTCCGGACAGCACCTGCCCACCATCCGCAGGCAGCTGGGTGCAGCGACATCCAGGTGCGCCCTGGGCCGGACACATGACGCCCGGGGGATCTCAGTGTGTCTCCGCCCACTTCAGATGCGGAACATGGGCTCACAGATGTGCTGCGGGGCGCAGTTCTATACAAGGACATCTTTCCCCTTTTTAACCTTTACATGGGCCCTGGCTGCTGTGGCTTCCGTGGGTTGAGCGCCGCCCTGCCACCCAAGTGGTCCCCGGTTCGATTCCCAGTCAGGGCACAGGCCTGGGATGGGAGCCGGGTCCCCAGTTGGGGGCGCGCAAGGGGCAACCGCACATTCATGTTACTTTCCCTCTCTTCCTCCTTCCCTTCCCTTCTCTCTAAAAATAAACCGCTAAAAGTGTTCCTGTTCTTTTATTAAGAGTCCCGGGGGACAAGTGGCTCCCGCAGGACTAAAGGGTGCATGTGGGAGAGAGGATCCGGGAGATGAGGCCGAGGACCGGGAGCTGAACGATACGGGGCCCCCTGTACCCAGCAAGTGTGACGTGACCTGTCCCGAGGCAACGGTCCATGTGCTGACTTCCAGCGTGGGGACCTCCAGGGGCAGGGGGGCCCCTGCCTTGCTACACGTTGCAGGGGTCCGACCCACGGAGAGCCGGGCAGGGCACATGTTCACGACCACTGTGACTGTCCACGCAAGCAAGACTGCACACAGGGCCGTCCAAGGGAGGAGAAGGAAGGCGGCACCACGGGACACACCAGCTGCAAAGCGGACAGGATGAGCTCGCCGGCTGCGGCAGGTCACGGGGAGACAGAGGGAAGGGTGAGCCCACACCCATGGACAAAGCTGTGGAGTGGATGGGCAACGCAGGAGAATTCTAGAAGGCCAGGCAGGTCCACGCACGGGCACGTCGGGTCCTCCCTGAGTGTGTGGGGGCATGTCCGGGGGTCAGGGGTGCCCAGAGAGATTGTCAGGGGTGCCCAGAGAGATTGCACAGTGGTCGGCTCGCACCCGGTCTTTTCAGGGAGCACACGGGGAAGTCCTTCGAGAAGCCCACCTCCCTGCAGCCCCGCAGCAAATGGGAAGGTCGTGTGTGCAAAGCAGTGACTTTCCAGGGGACAGAGACACCGGTTTCAGGTGGCAATTCCAGCACTGGTCATTTCGGAGCTAAACTCTGGGGACGCAAACCCAGGGGCTGCCCGGGGAGGACATGAACGAGAAGGGCCCCCCTTAGTCATCAGCAAGGTCAAGGTCAAGGTCAGCGTTGGGGGTCCAATTCCACCCCCAGGCGCAGCGCTGGGAGGGTCTCACGAGCCTGCTGCAAGAACACCAGCCACGGGAAACGGGGCCACCACAACCCCTGTCCCCGGCTAGGGAACCCCGGGGCCTCCGCCGTGTGAGGTTTTGTGGTTCAGGACACACCCAATAAACCTGCTGCATCCTGCAGCAGCAGCCCCGTCTTTACAAGTCCGGCGGTTTCCCTACCCAGCTTTCAATGCGGATTCAGAGCGTCCCGGCAGGAAGGAAAAGGAGCAGAAAGCCGCACCGGCCACAAAAAGCAGCCCCTGTTTCCGCAGGGCATTCCTGACCACTATCAACGCCGCGGTTTCCCGGAAGGTACGGTTGTGTTTTACGGGCCTGTCCAGAAAAGGCCAAATAATAAACCTCAACCTCGTCAGCAAGGGCCAGTCCGGGAACGCATGAATAAGGGGGACAGCAGAAGGAAGGTTCCCCTCCCTCTCAGTCCGCCTCTCTCACGTTAATATCCATGAAAAAGACAGAATTACCCTGAAGCAATGAATAATTAAGATCGGATTCGATCCATTTTTTTTTTTAAGACTTTATTTGTTATTTTTTAGAGAGGCAGAGAGGCAGAGAGAAACATCCATGTATGGTTGCCTGTCCCCTGCCTCCAGCTGGGGACCTGGCTGGAGACCTGGCTTGCGACCTGGTTATGTGCCCTGGCTGGGAATCGAACCAGCGACCTTTGGGTTTGCAGGCCGGCACCTTATCCACTGTGCCACCAGCCAGGGCCCTAGATCTATTTTTAATATATGGTAGAAAGCAAAGAATTCCACAGCGCGGGGGAGGTCAGTACAGCTACACGGCCAGGAACCGTATTATTGGACGTTCTGGTCACTCTTTGCCTTTACTCCCCCTGCTCCCCAACATGGCTTCCGGGTTTCTCCAACCAGAAAGAACAGCATGAGCACGCTTACACCTCGGCAAGCCTGTGTGCAGTTGGCGCGGATCACTACCACGCTGCTTACACGCTGACCAGGAAAGGTACACGCAGTGCACAGGCACAGAAGCAGGATTTCATCAGCTTCAGTGTTTCCAGGTCACCTTTACCCCATCAGAGCCGCACAGCTCCCAGACTCTGGGCTCCGGTCCCCCGCCCCCCATGCCCCGGTCCCCAACACTGGCTCAGGCGTGGCCACTGAAACGACCTCACCTTCACCTAACCTGTCTTTCACAGGGCCAACTCGGGGGTCCCATGCTCTGTTCCCCACGGGCAGAACGACAGTCCGCCCTACGCATTATCCATTACCCGATCTGCTAAGTCAGGTGGGGGGACCTCGTCCATGAGGAGCCCTTCTGAGACGTCCCCCGGCTGGAATCGACCTGAAAGAGCTATCCTTTGTTAGTACGGTGCCAAGGCACATGATTATACAAAGTAGCTGGGGCAGGGGTGGAAAGGAGGGACGGATCAGGATCACCGCTGGGCCGTAAAGAGCACAGGGAACGTAGGGACGCTGGGCAACAGATGTTTGTTCATTCAACACTGTCCTTAACTGCTTCCCTTCAGGCCCCACACCAACAGCCACGATCCGAACAGACTCTCTCGGGGCCTCATTCCAGGGTCGCCCTAGAAATCCCGCCCAAATTCCTCCCTGAGCTCGAACATTATTTACCGTTGCCCAATTTCTTAATGAAGCAGGAGGACATCGGACAGCGGGGGGAGGGGGGCAGAAGAAACTGACTTCACCCGAGCTAGCCTCACGCTGAACCCCATTCATTCCTGGCTGGCGGCACCGTGGATAAGGCACCGGCCTGCGAACCCAAAGGTCGCGGGTTCGATCCCCAGCCAGGGCACGTAACCGGGTTGCAAGCCAGGTCTTCAGCCAGGTCCCCAGCTGGAGGGAGGTGAAAGGCAACCATCCATGGATGTTTCTCTCCCTTTCTTCCTCCCTCCCTGCCCTTCCCTCTCAACATAATGAATAAAATCTTTAACAAATCCATAAATAAACCTCCATGGAAAACCTGGAAGATAACGTTGCACAATATTCCCCAAGAAGAACAACAATACCAAGAAAGGGAAAAATAAAATGGAACAAAGTAGAGGCAGGTCGAAGGGTCATGAAAGAGGCAAGCCTGTCCTTTCTCCAGCCACGGGGGGTGGGGGACAGAACCCCACCTGCAGAGGTTCTGGGGGGGGCCTGCAGACAACTCTCCCCAAGGAAGGCTTCCACACTCAACAATACCTGCGTTGTTCAACTCAGATAATGACATTTTCAGGCCCAGAAGGGCTCAAAAGACTACCTACCCCCTGTATGTTTTTCAGCATTAAAAAATAAACACTAAACATGAATCCCGGGGTCCTCAAACGGAGTGATTTTTCTCCCTAAGGGGCAGCAATGCCTGGCGACACGGTTGTCACGGTTAGGTTGGGGCGGGGGTGTGGGGAAAAGGCTAAATCCTCCATGCCTGGGGCGGGGTGTCACCCCTTCTCTCTCTCCAAAGAGGAGAAACAGAATAGCAGCCTATGCCCACAGAACTCCCTGCAAAGTTTCAATGGCTTTGGGGGGCGGGGAGGGCAGACAGGAAACGTCCTGCTGTGCTAACAACCAGCCCAGGATGGGTCTGGTGACTGAAACTGTGCGAGCCCCACTCGGATCCAAAGAAAAACAAACCCGCGAAAAGATACGACCATTTTGATCCCTTTCCCTCTCGGAATAAGTCAAAAACGCTGCCTTTTAACGGCGCACGCCCTGCCCTGGCCTCCAAACTTTGCCTTTGATCTGAAAGTCTTACGCCCCTTTGGCCCCAAAGATAATTTATCTGCCAACCTTTCCCTCCCGTCCTTATCCACCAGGGCAGCTGCCACAAGGAAAGACCCCGGAGACAGAAAAAGAAAGGAAGGAAGGAAAGGAAGGGAGAGACACAAACACAGCCCAGGTAGAAAGCGACAGTTTTGCTTTGCATTCGGCACACCCTGGCTTTCTAGAACCACCGGGTTTGTTTGAACCTGAAATAAGGTCAGCCCAATGGTTTTTTTTAACGATACTGCAGTGTCCTTGGTCTGACGCTATGTTCCCCGGAAGAGGGGCCGTACCATTCGCGCCAATGAACACAACCAGCTCAATCCACTGCAGAACAAGGCCAATGTCGGCTCCAACAAGGTCTCAGGGACACTGTCCTTTCAGAACATACGCCCCGTATAAAATGACCACAGGGCCCCAACCCGGGTCGCTCAGCGGCTTGGGTGTCGGCCTGAGGAGTGAAAGGTCGCAGGTTCGGTCCCCAGTCCGGGCACATGCCAGGGCTGTGTGGGTCCCATCCCCCCACCGGGGCCCACATGACAGGCAACGGATCGGTGTTTCTCTCCCTTTGTCCACGTCTCTTGCAAATAAATAAGTAACCCTATCCCATTAAAAAAAAAAACAACACAGCATGCAACTTGAATCTCTTTCCCAATCGTTCATGCGGGTGAAAGGTTTCCGGTCCAGTTGGAAGGACGCATCTTGCAGAATTTCTGCTCCAAGTGCCACCCCCACGCCCGCCCCAGGCCTGGCGACACGGAGAGGAAAAGACCTGAATCAAACGCCTGTTCGGTCCTCACACCCCGAAGTGATCCCGCCTGTCTGTTTCCACTGTGCCCAGGGGAACGCTGCGCAGAGCCCGGGAGCACCCCGCAAGCGCAGACCCACGGGAGGGCTGAGCCCCCGCACCCTGGCCACAGGGCCACCTCCCAGGGCTGTGCGGGCAGAAGCGCTCCAGCCCCTGTGAGCAGACAGACATTCCTCCGGCCACGGGCACAGACGGGCGGGTTCAGAAATGTCGGCCGGGGCAAACGCCTTTCACAAGCCTTTCATTACCACCCTCCTCCACGCCGGGCGCTCAGGCCAACGCAGGCTCTTCCCCCGAGACAACTGTTGGGACACGCTAAGCACCACGCAGGACTCGGCCCGGAAGCGCAGATCCCTCATCACGGACAGAAGCGCGGGGCGCGCAGCCGGCCTGAGGCTTTCACACCGTGCAGGCCTCCGCGTTGACGCCTGAGAGTCAGGCTCAAGTCCCGTCTGTGGGGAAGACCCCACCCGGGAGGCTCCAGCCCCAGGCACCGGCCCCGCGTGGGAGCTGAGACTGCCCGCCCACTTCCCACCCTACACCCTGCACCCAACACCCTACACCCAACACCCTACACCCTACAACCTACACCCTGCCCCAACACCCAATACCCCACACCCTGCACCCAACACCCTACAACCTACACTCAACACCCTATACCCTGCACCAACACCCTACAACCAACACCCAATACCCTACAACCTACACCCAAT
>PVIW01000762.1:238912-401855 GCA_004026585.1 Noctilio leporinus | reverse complement strand
CAAGCACTTATCTATCACCTATCTGTCATCATTCCAAACACATAATCGATCCTCATTACTGTGGATTTCACTTTTGTGAATTTGCCTATTCCCTAAAATTTATATGCAACGCTAAAACCAGCACTCCCCAGACTTCTGACATTATACACACCCAAGTACACAATGTTGACTGCTCTGCATAGCTCAATATCCTATTTCCAGGTGAGGTCAAAGAAGGCAACCCTCCTTCTTCTTGTTTCTGATCTCATACTGTAAATAAGTCAAGTGTTCTTTACATAGTCTGAATCAGTGTAATGTGTGGGGTTTTTATTGTTGTTTTGCAGATTTGTGCTTTTTGGGGGTGATTAGCTATTTAAAATGGCTTTAACCATCGGGCTGAAGCAGTCTCTAGCATTCCTAAGCCCAAGAAGGCTGTGACGTGCCTTATGAAGAAAATGGCTGTTAGATGAGCTTTGTTCAGGTGTGAGTTATACTGCTATTGGCTATGAGTTCAGGGTTAATTAATTAACAGTATAGTGTATCCAGAAAAAGGAAGGAAAAATTGCTGTTCTGTATATAAGACTACTCTGGAAAGTACTACAGTAACATCTATAGTGTATGATAAAACTATAGAAAAGATAAAAATATGATTAAATTTGTAGATCAATGAGATAATCAAGGATCAAGAAAAGCATAGGGGTCAGCACTGTGTGAGGCTAAAAGTGAATAAGTTTGTGATCACATTACCCAGAGTCAGGAAAATGTTAAACCTCAGCTAGTGTTGGCTAGCTCACACATTTCAAAAGGTGATAACTGCATGTGAAATGTTCCACTGGTAGGCAAGACAATTAAAAAATACTTGGTAATTATCATTCAGGAAAAGGGTCATGTAGAATAGCATGTGTTTAACAATCATGAGACTAGCTTATTTTATTAGGATATTAGTAAACTATATGTATAATAAAAATGGTTATTCAGTTCACAAAAAATTTAACATCACTACCATAAATAACCAGAATCAACCCTGTGTATATACATGTACATTTTATAATACATATCACACACACGCGCACACACACACCAGTCTTTGTGTTGCTCATAACTACAGAATCCTGTGAATACACTAGATCAAGGGCTGAACTTTTATACTCATAACACAGTTTTTCAAAAAGAGTCCTTCAGAAATGAAGGAGAGATACTTTCCCAAACAAATAAAAGCTAAGGGAGTATAACACCAATAGATCTACTTTACAAACAATGTGAAGAGAGTTCTTCTATCTGAAAGGATACTAATAAAGCAAAAACATGTTAATGTGTAAAACTCACCAGTAAAGGTAAATACATAGTCAAAGTCAGAGTTCCCTAATACTGTAATGGCAGTGCATCAATGTTTGAATTCTAGTACTAAGTTAAAAAGTATTAAACATAAGCCCTGGCTGGTGGCTCAATGGATAGGCACTGGTCTGTGAACCCAAAGGTCCCTGGTTCAACTCCCAGCCAGGGCACATAACCAGGTTGCAAGCCATGTCCTTAGCCATATCCCCAGCCAGGTTCCCGGCTGGAGGGAGGTGAAAGGTAACCATACATTGATGTTTCTCTCCCTTTCTTCTTCCCTCCCTGCCCTTCTCTCTAAAAATAATGGACAAAATCTTTTTAAAATATATTAAAGATACAACTATTGTCAACTCTTTGCCTAAGGAACTTGGAAGTCACCAATCCATCCTAAAAATAAGTGGATGCTGAACGGGCTGAAAAATCAGTAACTCTTTTTGGATTCATAAACCAGGGGAGGGCATAGGACAAACTGCTGCCCCCAAGTTTGGAGAGACAGACAGGCAAACAGAGGGAGTCAGGGCTCAACAGAGCAGAGGCCTTGGGAACCTGTGCTGGGGTGGGAAAACCTCAAGTATAATTGAATAGTAGCTGAGGCTCAGTGTAAACAACTCTAAGCCTTAAAACATTCAGGGGCCAATCATGGGAGGGATCACAATATAGTAAGATACACCTCCAGTCAAACAGATTCCCACATGAAATATCCAGAAAAATCCCCTCAGGCTTCTAGCAGTAAAGGAGGGTCCGGGTGAAATGCACAGAGCAATCTGTTCTTATCTTACCATGAAAGACTAGCTAGCAAAAGCCTAAGCTGCCGAGGTTTGGTAGCAGGACTGACGTGCGTAAAGAAAAATACCCAGCCCTAGCCAGCTCAAGGCCTCCAAGTGGGAGCAAGGAAATAACCAGCTCCATACACTCTAGACATCCTGTTTCTCCTGGTAAGAGTTAAAAACTAAAAAACATGAAGTGCACATTCCAGAGATACAGCTTCACTAAGACTGGGACCTGATCATAGGGTTAGTTCTATAGAACTCTTCCCTCACACCTCAACACCACATTAAGAGCAAAGTTCCTTTTACCTAGTATATCATGCCTTCTATCCAAAAAACAAACAAACAAACAAAATACCACAAACCAGGCATATCAAAAGCAAAAAATCAAACAGTTTGAAGGAATAGAACAAGCATCAGAAGCAAACCTGGCAGGATTATCTGACCAAGAATTTTAAACAGTTATGATTCATGTGCTAAAGGTTCTAAGGAATAAAGTACACAGCATACAAGAACAAATGAGCAATGTTAAACAAGGAGATGGAAACAAAGGAAAAAAACAAAAATAGGAAAGAAAAAGGCTGGAGCTACAAAACACGAACAGAAGAATGCTTAGGATAGGGTTAGCAGACTGGGTATGGCTAAGGTACAGCTCTGAGCTATAGGATATATCAATAGAATCCCTTGAAAACTGAAAAAAGAAAAAGAAGATGTAAAAAGCAGAACAGAATATCCAAGGACTGAGGAGCAACTACAGAGCTGTAAAATAAGCATAATGGAAATATCAAAGGAGGACGAGAACAAGGAAATATTTGAATTAATAAATAATAACTCCTGGTAATTTGCCCAAATTAATGTCAAAAATCAAGGAAGCACTAAAAACACCAGGCAGCATAAGTTTCAACAAAACTATGCCTCAGCATGTCATTTTCAAATTAGAGAAAATCAAAGACAAATAAAAATCCTGAGAAGGCCAGGAAAAAAAAAAAAAAAAAAAAAAAAAAAAAAAAAAAAAAAAAAAAAAAAAAAAAAAAAAAAAAACTACAGAGGAACAAAGATAAGAATTACATTGATTTCTCCTCAGAAATCATGTACCATAAGAGAGTGAAATGACCTATTTAAGGAATTCAAAGAAAAAATTTACAAACCTAAAATTCAGCACTTTGCAAAAGTATCCTTCAAAACTAAAGGAAAAAATAAAAGATTTTCTCAAATAAAATGTAAGGAAATAGGTTGCCAGTAGGTCTGCCATGCAACCATGCAGCAATTGTTAAAAGATCTTAAAAGAAAAATGATAAAGATGAATCAGGGGCTATAAAAAGAATATCAGTAAGTGTAATTGGTAAAGATAAAAAAGCATGTTTTTCTTATTCTTCACTGATCTAATAGATGAATTTTTCAAAATGATAATTATAAAATGCATGTGATTATGTATGTTTATGCATATACTATATATACAGATATAGTTAGATATAAGGAAAATGAATGTTAGCAATGATGTAAATGATGATAGAACCATTAGGATTATTTTGTCATGATAAAGTATTCACACTCTCCATGAAGCAGTGTGGTGTTATTTGACAGTGGACTTAAATTAGTGGTAAATGAATGTTGCAAACTAAGGCAACCACTGCAAAAAGTTTAAATAAAGACATATAATTGATATTCAAGGAAGGAAGATAAAATTGATATATATATAATTTCCTAAATTAAAACCATAAAAGGGGGGAAAAGTGGAAGATAAAATTAGAGAGAATGAACAATAGTCCTGGCTGGTGTGGCTCAGTGTATTTGAGCACTGGCCTATTAATGAAAGGGTTATGGGTTAGATTCCCAGTCAAGACATATGCCTGGGTTGCTGGCCAAGTTCCCAGTTGGGGGCACACGGGAGGCAACCACACATTGATGTTTTTCTTTTCTTTCTTTCTTTCTTTCTCCCTTCCTTACCTTCTAAGGATAAATTAAAAAAAAATATATATATATATATATTTTATATATATATAAATATATATATATATAAACAAGGACAAAAAGAAAGTAAAAAATATGATATATATTAACCAATTATGTCAATAACCACTTTGAATATCAATGATAAATGCATTAATTAAAAGACAGATATTGTCAGAACTGATTAAATTCACAACCAAATTATATGTGGTTTACTAGAAATGCCCATTAAATAATAAGACACTATACTTGCACAGAAGTCAATGCATGGTGAAAAATATACCATACTATCACTAACCTAAAGAAATAAGGAGTAGCTGCATTAATTTCAGAAAGAGCAAACTTTAAAGTAAGGAAAGCCGTAAGGGATAAAGAAGGGCATTACAAGGTGATGAAGAGGTCAATTCTCTAAAAAAAACTAACAATTCTTAATGTACATGCACTCGCAACATAGCGTGAAGCTACACGTGGCCAGAACTGACAGAACTGTACAGATAAACAAATCAATTACTACTGAGGGGGAACTCAAGAGTTAAAAAGTTTTTAGCGTTAGCTTAGAGTTAATAGGCTTCACGATTAATGCAGGAACTGGATGCAGGACAGAGTCCACCCTGTCTCCAGGAAAACTGCTAGTGATTGAGATGATATCTGAGTTGCTATGCTCCAGGGAAAGAACATCTTGATGCAGATGAAGAATTGCTGATCAGCAGATGAAGGGATGCTTGGAAAACTGCTGGACTGCAACTTTTCCTGATTAACCTTCTTCCCTGAATTCCAAACCCCTTACCAACTTTTTCTTCTGATAAAATAGCTGGAGATGAGATGTTAAGATAGTTTGGGGCATAACCAGCCACCATTTCAGATCACTGACATCTGAATAAAGCACCCATAAAGATTCAATCCTTGTCTCTGTTTATTGGTCCTGGTAGTGACAGGCAACATAAATGCTGATTTTCTGGTTCTACTGTTACATTGAGACTTCAACACCCCTCTCTCAGAAAGAGAGATTCAGTAGGCAGAAAATCAATAAGGACATAGTTGAATTCAACCACTGATCATCTGATTATAATTAGTATCTAGAGACTACTTTATCAAACAATAGCAGAGAATGTATTGTTCTCAAGCTCACATATTCTGGGCCATAAAACACACCTTAACATTTTGAAAAAATATGTAAATTATGCAACTTCTGCTTTAGACCATTATGGAACTAAACTAGAAATCAGTTAACAGAAAAATACCTGGAAAATCCTCAACCACTTCAAGATTAAATAACACACTTCTGAATAAAACATGGATTAAAGAAGAATCTTGAGAAATCTTAAAATGTTTTGAATTAAATGAAAACTAAAACACAACTTATCAAAATTTGTGGGATGCAGCAAAAATAGTGCTTACAGGGAAATTTATAACATTAAATGCATATATTAGGGAAGAAGAAATATCTAAAATGAATCATCTAAGTTCCCACCTTAGAAAACTACAACAGTTAGGGCAAATCAATCCAACTTACATAAAAATGGAATAATAATTATAGTAAAAACTAATGAAAATGAAAACAGAAAAATCAATGAAAACTAAAGCTGGTTCTTTGAAAAGATCAATAAAATTGGTAAGTCACTAGCCAGGTGAGGTAAAAAATTAATAATAATTTTGAAAAATAAGGAATACAAATTACTTAAATATAAAACAGGGGACATCTCTACAAATCCCATGTGCAATAAAAGGACAATGAAAAATGCTATAAATAAGCCCTGGCTGGTGGCACAGTAGATAAGGCTTTGGCCTGTGAAGCCAAAGGTCGCTGGTTTGATTTCCCAGCCAGGGCCCATAACTAGGTTGCAAGCCAGGTCTCCAGCCAGGTCCTTAGCTGGAGGCAGGTGAAAGGCAACCATACATTGATGTCTCTCTCCCTCTCTGCCTCTCTCCCTTCCCCTCTCTCTGAAAACGATAAAAAAAAAATTTTTTTAAATACTATAAAAACAAGTCTGTGCTTACAAATTTGATCTCTCAGATGAATTGAACAAATTTCTTGTAAGATACAATATGCCAAAATTTACACAAGAGAAAGTTGATCATTTGAATAGAAATATATTTATTAAAGAAAGAATAATTGTAAGAACTTCCAATACTCAAATCACTAGGCACAAAGGGATTCACTAGCAAAGTCTACTAAACATTTAAGGAAAAATTATGCCAATTTTCTATAATTTCTTCTATAATGTCCATTCTATCTGATAGATTTTATTTTGACAAATTTTATATTTCCAAGGTTTCCAACAGGCTCCTTGTTTTTTGTGGCCCAAGTTTTCTCTTCATCACTTTGAAATGATAATCTATCCTAGATTCTTGTTCCTTGTGCTCAAGTCATACCATTTCATTAGGTGTTAGTTTCATTCCTTGAGACTCATATCTCCTTTCCAGGAGATTGACTTCTTAAGGGACTGGAAATTTCTCCTTGTGTGCTTATTTTATTGTGCATATTGGTGAGGGGCAGGATGATGTAGGAAGAACTTAATAAGGAGCTAATTTTCTGGTCACAGAGTTTCCAATTTCCTCCTTGGTGTCTCCAGCTACTGAAGGAATCGCCATGCCTCTCTGACCCAGATGCCAAATCTCACTGCTTCTATTTGACCAGGAAGACCTCTACCCAGCTTTAAGCAGGGTGGGGGGTAGGGGAGGTTGGAGAGTTTGCATTCTTTCTGGGGCAGCCCCACCCACCAGATCTCTAGATTTTTATCTGTTTACTCATAGTCCTTTCTTCTTTAACACAGACATCTCATCCAAGCTTGGGATATCTCCTTCTCTCTCTCTCTCTCTCTCCACCTACCTCCCATGTTCCATATCTACTCTCCTATCATGAGTTATTTGTACATTGCTTTTGATTTCATCTGATGTAATTGTCTGCCACCTTCCAGTGATTTCATTTCTGGTCCACTTAATAGAATGGCTTTTTTAATTCTGTAAAGCTTTTTTAAAATATGCTGTGAAAAGTGGAATACAGCAAACTAAAAAGTTTCTGCATAGCAAAGGAAACCATAGACAAAATGAAAAGGCAACCTAATGGGAGAAAATATCTGCAAATCATATATCTGATAAAAGTTTAATATCCAAAATATATAAAGAACTCATGCAACTCAGCAACAATAAGAAAAATTGGATTTAAAAACTGGGCAAAGGTCTGAAGAGATTTTTCCAAAGAACATAAGATGCTACCTCACAATTTTTAAAATGGCTATTATTGAAGAATGGCTATTATTAAATAGAAAACAAAAGAAATAACCAGTGTTGGTGAGAATATGGAAAAAGGGAACCCTGTGCACTGTTGTTGGGAATGTAACTTGGTACAACTGCTGTTAAAAACAAGTGGTGTTTCCTCAAGAAATTATAAATTGAACTATGACATGATTTAGTAATTCTACTTTTGGGTATTATTCAAAGAAAATGAAAACACAAACTTGAAAAGATATATGCAACCCCATGTTCAATCCAGCATTATTTACAATAGACAAGGCATGGAAATCACCTAAGTGCCTACACACGAATACTACTTAGCTATAACAAAGAAGGAAATCCAACCATTTGCAACAACATGGATGGACCTTGAGGGCATTATTCTAAGAGAAACAAGTCAGAGAAAGGTAGTCAATTGTATATCACTTATATATGTAATCTAAACAAAAACAAAAACAAAAAAATTGAGCTCCTGGATAGAGAGAAAAGGATTGATGGTTACCAGATGTCAGGGGAAGTCGGAGGGTATGAAATGGGGTAAAAAGTTAAAACTCATTGTTTAAAATAAATGTCATAAAAATAAATAAATGTCACAGAGGTATAATGTACAATATGGAAACTATAGTTAATAATACTGTATTGTATTTTTGAAAGTTGCTAAGAGACTACAACTTGAAAGTTTCCATCCTAAGGGGGAAAAATTGTAACTATATATGGTAATGGATGTTAATTAGACTCATTGTAGTGACCATTTCACAATATGTACTAAAATCAAATCATTATGTTTTACGTCTGAAACTAATATGATGTTAGATGCTGATTATACCTAAGTTAAAAAAATAAGCTGTTGAATATTTGATAATAGGGTGTTTCCTATATATAGTGTGTACTTAGTCAATCATCTTAAGATAATCCTGAAACAACTTTCTAAGTTTAAAACCATCTGAAGAAATTACCAATAAAATCGTCTTTACAATTTACTGCTTTACATAAAAACATTCTATTGAATGAAATTAAAGGAGGTAATCCAAGGGAGACACTTGTAATAAAAATTCATACAAATCTATAAGGAAAATGTTAAGGTCCCAATAGATAATCAGAAATATGTATTAATGGGGAATTTAAATGCCAAAAATAAACATGAATAAAAATAGAACCTCAATAGTAAACAAAATATTAATTTACAATGGAAAACCTGTTTTACATTTGACAAATTCATAAAAAGTGAATTTTAATAAGAATATTTAATGCTGGAGGAGAACCTAGAAAAACTCAGAATTTCTTTAAAAATTTGTATTTATTCTTATATGTTTGAACTTTAGTCACCTTCAAAGTACTCTCCATTTGATGTAGTACACGTATTGAGACTTTTTTTCCACTGTTCCAAATAGTTTTTGAACTCATTAATTATGATGCCTTTTAGTACTTCTGCCATTTTTTATTTCACCTCTTCCTCACTAGCAAAACACTTTTCATCTGGAGAAACAAAAGCAAGTTGTCTGGGGCAAGATCAGGTGAATGGGAGGGTGAAGCATGGGAGTCATGCCAGTTTTTGGTCTAAAACTGCTGAACACTCAATGCAGTATGGGCAGGTGTGCTCATAAATCACCTTTCATGATATGGGTAAACTCGTTGAAAGATTATTCAAAAAACAATTTGCTGAAGCTAAACCCAGCCTCTCACAGAACTCCACCAGCTGGTGCACTGATACAGATGGGTTCCTAGAACCCTCCCCTAGCATGGGAAGCCTGCCTTCCAGAAGATAATTTTGTTCTTTTTGGGTCCCTCTTTGTACAATGCTAATGACTATTGGAATGGCCTATTTGCCAATGATTTTGAAATACCTTTAAAGTTTTAACCATTTGATCTAAATATTTGACTATCGCTTTAAAATACATTTAAATAAGAATGTTGTTTTACAACAGATTTATAAAGGAACAGAAAAGTAAGTGTGTAATGACAGAATGACATAAGTTGCATTATAGTTCAAGAACATTATAGATTATTAGGTAGGCATTGAAATAGATGTTTCTGAAGACATTTTTTATGGGGACATGCTACTGGGGGACTGGATGAAAGAAGGTGAAGGGACTAGCCAAAGAACTTACTACACAAGTCATAGACACAGAAAACAGTGTGGCGATGGCCAAAGGGGCCAGGGGCTGAGGAATGGGTGGAGGAGGACAAAGGGGAGAAAATGGGGAATCTATGATTGTGTCAACAATAAAAGTAAAGGGGAAAAAAAAGTTCAGGATAACTCTGTATAGTTTTTTTTCCAACCCTAAAAATATACATGTGAATAAACCAGAAACTAAAAGGAAATTTGTCAAAATATTTAAAAATTTGTATGTAATTGATGAATTTATTTTCAATTTTCACCTTTTTTTTTCCTTACTATAGCATCCATAGTAAGGAAGTAATACTTTGATGGACATTGACAAGAGCTATTTCAACAATTAATCACCTGACAAATACTTCATTTCTTAAAATTCTTTCCTTTTATTTCTAGCCTGACAATTTTCCCCCCTTGTGCTAGTTTTCTAGGGCTGCTGTAACAAACCATCAGTAACTTGGAGGCTTAAAATAACGGAAATTTATCATATCACAGTCCTGAAGGCTAGAAGTCTAAATCAAGGTGTTAGCTGACCCACGATCCTCTTGAAGGCTATAGGGGAGAATACCCTTCCATGTTCCTGAGACTTGGTCGTGTCCACCAGTCTTTGGTGTCCCTTGACCTGTAACAGAACTCCAGTCTATGCATCCGCTTTTGCATGGCTTTCTCCCGATGTCCTAACCTCTTCTTCCCTCTGTGAATACAGTCTCTATGTGAAATTTCTCCTTCTCGTAAGGACATCAGTTGTGTTGGATGAGGGCTCACCTTGATGACTTCATTTTAACTTATCTTTGTAAGGACTTCATTCTCAAACAAGATCACATCCTAAAACATATTGTAGGACTTCAACAAATGTTCTTCCCGGAGGGACCCAATTCAACTCACAATACTCCTGCTTGGCAAGCTATGGTGCCTTACCAGCTCTTATCTTCAAAGAGGTGATCTCTGAAGTCTGAAAATCTCTCTTAACCCTCTCAGTTTTCAATATGTGCTGAATGAGGGTGCCATTGATTACATGCTTTTTCTCTATTACTTGGAAATTTCTTTATAGGAAAGCACTGGATTTAGGGTGGGGTTAATGACCAGTAGTGGCTTTTGGGATCAGATACTACTGACAGACTGGAAGATATTTCCAGTACTTCATTAATCATATCATACAGGAAAGGTGACAAGCTACCTCACCTGAAGTAGGAGGTGCAGAACCAAGAAGCTGTCACCACCCTGGCTCCCTGGGGACAACAAAGGCAGAAAAGATTCAGGATGATTGAGAAGGGGCAGAAATGTCATGTAACATAGAATCCTATGCCCCCTTAAATTGCTCATGAAATTGCTGTTTCTTCAAAGAAGAAAATTATACATGAACCTAGGGCCAGTTTTCTTGTCTTTTTTTGTTTCAAAGTCTGTATTCTAATTTAGTTGATCTTGGTCATTTTCAGTAAAATGATTTAAATAAGAAATAAGTTAAGTTCTCAGGAGATGGTAAGCATTAATTAATTAGTCACCAAATGGGTTACAGAGCCAATCCTTAAAGTAAGTTTTTATTTAATTTCTAGGAAAACCTAGAAACAGTTAACTATTAATATTTTTTGGTTCCCTCCCCAACAGTCCCTATTTCTCGGGCAGCCCATATAAAGAAGAATAGTGTTCTGGTATATTATAAATTATATTCAGGGGTGATTTTTTATTTTAAAGTGACTTTGCATTCAGTGTCAGAATATATTATTTAGATCTATATATTAAATTACACAGCAATTTATTCTACTTCATACCCACATTTAAGATGTATGGGCTGCGTGATGTTGCATCTCTAGGCAGACTGGCAGAACTAATTCCAGAGGCAGCCCTCTTGCAGAATCAGTCCTAAACCATTATCTCAGTGTGACTCTGTGGCACCAAACTGGGAAAAAATGCAATTTTTTTTTTTTTAGTGACAGTAATTTCTTTGGCCCTATCTATTCAGGCTCACTACAGCAGAATGAGTGGCTTTGACAAAGGGAAGATTATTCAAAGCCTCACCCAAGGTATAGACTTGTGTCCTACCTTTGGGAAACTATGGATCATCCAAATGGAGGATCTCCGTTGAAATTCCCTGTATTCAAAGTTAAGGACTATTCAAGACTCAAGCCCATTGTGTTAGAATATTTGTGAATTTTTTTGGTTGTTATTCCAAGTCAAGTGAAGATTCATAGACAAAATATTTGGATCTAAGTACAATTCAAGCAAAACTGGTATTTCAAATAGATGGTCTTTGAAATTTATTCGCAGGCAATTACTAAGGATATAAGGCAAACATCAGTGCTGGGTTTTTTCAAACATATTGTTTTGTTTTTGTTTTTCTTCCCTGTTCCATACATGCCTTGCTCTATGATACCAAAATCAAAGGAATGTTACAAAATTCCAAACATCTGACCTGCAGGCATGAATTCCTCATATCATCTAAAGGGTTTCTCAGCAAATCAGCTGCACATCTACTGACTTATACCAACTTCCTCCAAAATTACTCCCCATATCTTGAATTTGTCTGTACTTGATCATGATTGGGAAATTTTAAAAGGCAGAATTTCATTTTACTGTTTTCAAAAAGAAAAGTTATTTAAAAATTATCTTGGCGCCCTGGCTGGTGTGGCTCAGTGGATCATGCTGGCCTGGGAACACAAAGGTTGCTGGTTGGATTCCCAGTCAGGGCACATAATCAGGTTGCAAGCCAGGTCTCCAGCCAGGTCCGTAGTTGAAGGAGGCAGGTGAAACACAACCATACATTGATGTTTCTCTTCCTCTCTGCCTCCCTCCCTTACCCTCTCTCTAAAACTAATAAATAAAATCTTTAAAAATTTTTGGACTAGAAATACTAAATCCTACACTTTCAAAGACATGGTAGCAAGTAGGTGGAAGCTGAGTCCACTTGCTTTTGCACCCAACTCAGACACCTGGCTGATCTTCTGAAAATAATCTGAACATTCAAAGAATCTTAGCTGATACAAAGTTTAGAAGCCAAGGAATATAGAAGATGCTTCACAATGGGCAATAAGGAGATTTTTAAAAATGTTATTGTTGCTTTATTATATCCATCCCCTTTTTCCTTCCCTCTGTCCCCTTCCCCACCCACCCACTCCCCCCAAAGTCAATCCCACTTGTTGTCCATGTCCATGGTTCTTCCATGCTTGTTTCTTGACTAAGCTGCTCCCCTTCTTTGCCTCCACCTCTCTCCTCCCACCTCCCTCCTCCCCTCTGCCCACTGGAGGTCTATTCATTGTATTCATGTATCTGGTTCTGTTTTGCTTATTTGTTTTGTTTTGTTCATTACTGTCCTGAAATGGGTGAGATCATATGGTACTTGTCCTTCACTGACTGGTTTATTTCACTAAGCATAATAGTCTCCAGTTCCATCCATGTTGTTGCAAAGGGTAGGAGTTCCTTCTTTCTTTCTGCTGTGTAGTGTTCCATTGTGTAACTGTACCAAAGTTTTTTGATCCACAATGGGCAATATGGAGATTTTATAGGTGGGAGGGGAAATACCCTGTGTGTGGCACATGCAGCTACGGACAGCCTGGTCAGAGATCTCAGTTTTCTGGCTCCCACCTCTCCCAGGACAAGGAACCTCCAGACCTGGGCGGGGAGTGACTTGGATACAGGAAGTAGGGAAGATCCAGGCTACACACAAACACCATGAACAGCTCACCCAAAGTTGCAGCAGCAAGGACCAAACAAAAGAGTGGAAGTGGGAGTGGGAGAAGGGGGAGGAGAAGGGAGGGGCACCTGGGTCAGGTGGAGAGGCTGTGACTGAGACTTTCCTGGCTTTTTGGTGTGTACAGTGACTCAGCGCAGCAGTGGGAGTGCCCAGAGAGACTTTTGAAATGAGGGGCTGAGACAAGCTGGGGCAGAGACCCTGCACTGCGGTGCCCTGCCAACAAGGGGAGAGGATTGAGGGTGTGGTTTGCTCCAAGTCAGGGCAGCTGGGAAGAGAGATCAGAAGGGTGCACGTGAGGGAATTTCTTGTACCCAGTCTGGTGCAGCTGGTAGGGTGGAGACCACAGAGTTAAGAGTTCGGGACTCCCTCAGGTTGGGAGGGCAGTGGGCTGGGAACTGGAAGGGCCAAAGGAGAGAACCCTGTTAGTGATCATCCTCCAAGAAGGGGAGGTGGCACCTAGCCCCTCTTCCTGCAGGATAGAAAGAACCACCAATGGGGAAGACCTGCAAAACAGGTAAGACAGGCTCAAGAACCCCCTGCAGGGTGTATTTCTGCAAGAGAAAGACAGAAAGGGGAATGTCTAAAGTGCTTATTTTGAACTTTTCTCAGGGAAACAAAATACACTGGTTATTAGGCCCTATTCTACTGAGGCCAGCAAAGCAGGGAGATTAGAAATCAGTGCAGCAAATGGGAATCAGGGCCCTGCCCTGCCTCAGCTGGTAACCACCAAGCAGGATTGGCCCCTCCCTTGAAAGGGACAGCTAGTTCATCAGAAACTATACACGATTAGAAATAAGCTGTGGCAGACCAAGAAGGAGTGGGGTAGAAGCAGGGAGTACACCTACAATTTTCCCAGAAGATTGAATAGGCCTCCCAGGGGACACCCAGGAGTCCTACCCTCCTGATGGCAACAGAAACCCCCTCCTGAGGCAGGTGATGGTGGTACATGTGGTGCTGCCAAAAGTTGGAAACCCATCCCTGGACCCTTGAGCTGATAAAAACACAGACGCAGATCCAGAAAGAGAAGTCAGAAGGTGAACACCAAACTGCTGAGAAAAATTTCACCTTGCTCTTCAGAATTTGTGTTTTTTCCTTTCTTTTCACATAGTCTATTTTTGCTTCAATTGTATTCCAACTAATTCACTATTCCTTGTTTTTTATTTGTATTATTTTAATTTAGCTTCTATACTGTATGTTAATCTTATTTTTTCATTATTTTTAGAGAGAGGGGAAGGGAGAGAGGAAGAAAGGGAGAGAAACATCAATGTATGGTTGCCTTTCACCTGCCTCCAACTGGGGACCTGGCCTGCAACCTGGGTATGTGCCCTGATTGGGAATTCAACCAGTGACATTTGGGTTTGCAGGTTATACATATTTTTTAATTTTCTTATTTGAAATCCCACATTGCACCCTTCCCTTGTCTTACTACATTTTGCCTTTTTCCCGCTCTTATTTTCATTGCAAATTTTATTTTCCCCCTTTCTATGCCTGTTCCTACTCCTTGCACCAAGTATTTCTCCTCCCTCTGTCCTCTCAAAAACATCCTTCCTTCTCTTAGTCAGCTCTCAATTTTTTCCCCAGCATTTTAATATTCCCATTTCCCCTTCCACCTTTATAAATTGTGGCTTGTTTGGCATGGATATTATTGTTATTGCTGTTCTTCTTCAATGATATTCCTGTTTGTTCACTATTTTGGTTAAATTTCAAATCTCATAGGTTACTCTCCCTGTGTCTTACTTTATTTTACCTTCCCCTTCCCCTTGCTTATTTGAGTTAGGGATTTTACTTTTTCCCCTTTCTCACCCTGAATTCTATTTCTTACTCGTTATTTTTCTTTCCCCTATCCTCTTAAATCATTTTTCTTTGCTGTAGACATCTCATAGTCTCTTTTCTCTTGTGTATAACATTCTCACTCTCTTTCCACTTTTATTAATCTTTGCCCTGCTGTCATCATTATTGCCCCTGTTGTGGCTTTTCTGCAATTTTATTACCTTTGGTTTTACTACCTTTTTAATGTTATTTCAAGCCTCATGGTATATAATCTTCCCTTTTCTTACTCAATTTTCCCATCACCCTTCCCTGTTTTACTTCATTTTAAATCATATTTTCTCCCTTTCTTTGTCTTGTTTTTATTTCCTACTCTTATTCTTTTTCTTCCTTCTTCCTTCTTAGAATCATTTTTCTCTCCCTTAGTCATTTCATATTCCCTTTTGCTTACTTTATGATAGTCTTACTCTCTCTCCACCTTTTTTCATCTTTGCTCAATTGCTGTTGATATTGCTGATGTGGTAGGGGGTTATTTTTGTTGGCATGGGTTTGGTTTTCTGGATAGTATGGCCTTGTTGGCCAGCACCTGTACAGTACAACAGCATACAAGACATGGTGGGATTTGTGACTCCCAGTCAACCGCTGGAGGGGAGAACTCACCAATGAATGAGCCACTAATAATCAAAGCCCAGGTACAGTAAGACAGCGCTTGTAAATGGAATAAAGAGCAACACTAGAGCATCCAGATCAGGAGAACAAAGAGACTTAACACTGAGTCCCACAGAACTCCTACCACAGAAGACTATGGATTAATAGTAGATCAAGAAAGAAATCACCAAATGGTTGGAAACAAGTGAAAATGAACACACAACAACCCAAATCATAAGGGACACAGTGAAGGCAGTCCACAGCAATACAGGCCTACCTAAAGAAGATAAAAATAATCTCAAATGAAAAGCCTAACCCTATATCTAAAAGACCTAGAGGAATAGCAACAAACAACGGCCAGAATGAGTAGAAGGAAGGAAATAAACAAGATCAGAGCAGAATTAACTGACAAAAGGCTAAAAAACAAACAAATAAACCAATTCAAAGGATCAATAAATCTAGGAGCTGGTTCTCTGTAAAAGTTAACAAAATTAACAAAATTGACAAGCCTTGAACCAGGCTCATGACAGGAGAAGTTACAACCAATACCACAGAAATACAAAGAACTGTAAAAAATTACTATGAACTACATGACAAGAAATTGGACAACCTGGGGGAAATGTACAAATTTCTAGAAACATATACTCTGCCAAAACTGAATCAATAAGAAGCAGAAAGCCTGAATAAATTGATAATAACTACTGAAATTGAAGCAGTAATCAAAAAATTTCTAAACACAAAAACCTCAGACCAAATCCCTTCACAGGCAAATTTTGCCAAACATTTAGGGAAGCACTAACCCCTATCCTTCTCAAACTATTCCAAAAAACTCAAGAAAAGGAAAGACTCCCAAACCCTTTTTACAAGGACAGTATCATCCTAATTTAAAAATTAGGTAAAGACACAACAAAGAAAGAAAATGATAGGCCTTTATCTTTGAAGAAGATAGATGCTAAAATCCTCAACAAAATCTTTGCAATCTGGATATAAAATACATGAAAAAGATCATACATCATAATCAAGTGGGATTTACCCCTTGGTTGCGAGGATGGTATAATATTCACAAATCAATTAACATAATACACATTAACAAAATGAAGGACAAAAGTCACATGATCATATTAATAGATGCTGAAAAAGCATTTTATAAACTCCAGCACCCATTTAAGATAAAAACATTCTGCAAAGTGGGAATAGAAGGAGCATACCTCAACACAATAAAAACCATAAATGAGAAACCTACAGCTAACATTATACTCAATGGGAAAAAAACTAAAAGGTTCCACTGAGTATCAAGAACAAGACAAGGATCTCTGCTTTCACTACCCTTATTCAGCATGATACTGGAAGTTCTAGCCACAGTGATCAGACAAAAAGAAAAAATAAAAGTAACCCAACTTGGAAAGGAGGAAGTAAAACTGTCATTATTTTCAGATGACATGATAGTATAAATAGAAAACCCTATAGACTCCACCAAAAATCTACTCAACTTAGTGACTTTGGCAAAATAGCAGGATACAAAGTCAATATTCAGAAGTCAATCGCATTTTTGTACACCAACAATGAAAGATCAGAAAGAGAAACTAGAAGAATAGCCCATTTACTGTAGCAACAAGAAAAATAAAATACCTAAGAATAAATTTAACTGAGGAGGTAAAAGACTCAGAAAACTATAGAACACTGAAGAAAGAAATTAAGGAAGATACAAATACATGTTCATGGATTGGAAGAATTAACATCACTAAAATGTCCATACTACCCAAAGCAATCTACAGATTCAATTCAATTCCTATTACAATACTAATGGCATGTATCAGAGATCTAGAACAAATATTTTAAAAATTTATGGAACAAAAAAAGACCCTAAATAGCTTCAGCAATTTTGAGAAGGAAGAACAAAGTAGGAGGAATCATAATACCTGTTACCAAACTATATTACAAGGTCATTGTAATCAAAACAGTCTGGTACTGGCATAAAAATAGACACATATATCAATGTAACAGAATAGGGAACTGACAAATAAACCCAAGTCTCTACAGTCAAATAACTTTTTTTTTTTTAAGATTTTATTATTTTTTAGAGAGAGGGGAAGAGAGAGAGGCAGAGAGGGAGAGAAACATCAGTGTATGGTTGCCTTTCACCTACCTCCAGCCACAGAACTGGCTGGAGACCTGGCTTGCAACCTCATTAATGTGCCCTGGCTGGGGAATCGAACCAGCGACCTTTGGGTTCACAGGCCAGCGCCCTAGCCATTGTGCCACCAGCCAGGGCCTCAAATAACATTTGACAAAGGGAGCATGAGTATACAATGGAGTAAAGATAGCCTCTTCAATAAATGGTGTTGGGAAAACTGGACTGGTAGATGCAAAAAAAAAAAGGAACTAGACCACCAACTCACACCATACACCAGAATAAAATCAAAGTGGATAGAAGACTTAAATTTAAGTTGTGACACCATAAAAGTCCTAGAGGAAAAGATAGGCAGGGAAATTTCAGATATCACACATAGTAATATTTTTTTGCCAATGTATCTCCTCAGAGAAGGGAAATAAGGGAAAAAGTAAATAAACAGGACTACATCAGACTACAAAGCTTCTGCATGGCTAAGGAAAACATCAGCAAAATTAAAAGGGAACTGACTATATGGGAGAACATATTTGCCAATGATACAGAGGACAGGAATTTGACCTCCAAAACATATAAAGACCTCATTTGACTCAATACTGGAAAGACAAACAACCCAATTAAAAAGTGGGCAAACCTGAATAGACACTTCTCCAGGAGAACAGACAGAGGTCCCACAGACTTATGAAAGGATGCTCCACATCACTATCCATCAGAGAGATGCAAATTAAGATCATAATGAGGTACCGTCTTACACCTGTCAGAATGGCCATCATTAATAAATCAATAAACAAATTCTGGCAAGGATGTGGAGAAAAGGGAACCTTTATGTGTTGTCATTAGAAATGCAGACTGGTGCAGCTATTGTGGAAAACTGAAATTTCTTCAAAAAACTAAAAATGGAACTGATTTTTTGATCTAGCAATTCTGTTGCTTGGAATATACCCTAAGGGTCCTGAATCACCAATTCAAAAGAACTTATGTACCCCTATGTTCATAGTAGTTCTATTTACAAAAGCCAAGTGCTGGAAGCAGTCTAAGTGCCCATCAGAGGATGAGTGGATCAAAAACTGTGGTACATTTACACAATAGAATACTATGCAGCAGAAAGAAAAAAGGAACTCCTATCTTTTGCAACAACATGGATGGAACTGGAGAGTATTATGCTTAGTGAAATAGCCAGTCAGTGAAAGACAAATACCGTATGATCTCACCTATAAGAAGACTCTAAAGAACAAAATAGACAAAATAGAACCAGAGGCATGGAAACATGGAACAGACTGACAGTGACCAGAGAGGAGGAGGGAGGGGGACAATGGTGGAAAGAAGGGGAAGGGACTAGACAAAGGACAGGTATGAATGACCCATGGACAATGGAGTAGGGATTGACTGTGGGAGTCGGGGAGAGGCGGGATGGGTAGAGGAGGGCAAAGAGGAAAAAAATTTGGGTGACTGTAATAGAATAATAATAAAAATGATTTCATTTTAAAAAAGGAATATCAAATCCTAAATACTGGAAGTTTCACCAGAGTTCACTCTGCAGTTATTATCTCAAAATAAAGCAAAGTAATCACTATGTATGTTTTGTCTTGGCAAAGAACTTTGGCTTAGGTGTGGTGTTGGCTTAGATCCATGCACCGTGACCAGGACTGGGGTTCCTCCTGCCAAGCCATTTACTTATCATAAGTGGGTGAGCCAGAATAAGGGATTGTGGTTATGAATAAAAGAGCTGCTCAAGTAACTGAGCAGCCAGAAGTATTTCTTCTTAGAGCTCTGGTTATTTCAATATGAAAATAAGTATAATTTGTTTTCTACCCTTGAGCAAAATACAGCACACCGGTTATATTTAAAATAGTATTTTCTTGCATTTTTGTAGATGACTTCTGTATATCAGTTTTATTTCTTCAAATGGGTTATTATCTCCCTGAGAATGAGAACTATATTTTTCAAACATTCTTGTGTTCTATGATAGCATCATTAATAGTAGTAATGTGTGTATAGTAAACACCTGATATGTATTTTTTGACTAAATGGTATTTCATTTTAATATAACTTTATGGTTCATGATGTGCTCTCTCCTTCTCATACACATACACACAAAATTATTTAATAACCTGGCAGAGGGGCAGATGTATCAAAAAGGTTGTTTTGTGAAACATGAGGAAATAAGAGAATTGATTATGGATAAAGCCTCATAGCTAATATTTAGGAGACCCAAAATTCAAATCAAAGCTTACAAAAGCTAAGTATATTACTACTCTAATGACTACTGTTGGTGGCAATCTGGTGGCCGTCAAGCCAAATTTCAGCTACAAATTTCTTTTTTCCCATTGTGATTCACCAGTAGAGGATTCTTTCTCTTTCTCCAGCTGACTACATTACCCACCATTCCAGGCTGAGCAGCCCCTGGTGCCCCTCCATGGCTTGCCTGGCTGCTAAGGACCTAGTATCCTAAACTTCACCATAAGCCATGCATCGTGTAAGTCATCTGTACAATCCTTCTTACAGAGTACAAAGGAACTGCAAAATGTGTTTTGTTTTTAAACAAATGAAAACTCATTTAATACCACTTTTCAAAACCTAGGCAGCATATAAAACAATGGAAATCATTATGTAAGTCTACATTTCTACTCTTATAAATCACTCTGTTTTCAAAAACAGGTTGTACTTGCTTGGTTTATTGTATTTTTATTAGGAATTTGAAAGGAACTTGCTCTTCAGTGATAGAAATCAAATGAGTTATAACTGAAAATCACCAAGGATCCACAGGATCTGCCAAGTGAAGGTAATGGAAGAAGTTACGATAATTTCACACTTTACAAAGAACCTTCTCCACCAGCCCCACGGGTCACCCCTGGCAACAGCTATGAAGTCCAAGCACCTTTCGATGTTCCCATCCCAACTGCTGCAAGAACACCATGAGCCCCAGGTTCTGAAATGACTGCAAAAGTAACAAATTTCAATTCAGGCCCAGGTTGGAAGCACTACTATGATTGATTCATATTTAATAGGGAATGAAAAAGCTATCCCCTTTGACTATTATGTATCCCTAATTTTTTTGAAATTTCTTTCTCTTTTTAAATCCTTACCTTAGGATGTGTTTTGACTTTAGAGAGAGGAGAAAGGAAAGAGAGAGGGAGAGAGAGAAAAAAAGAGAGAGGGGAGAGAGAAACATTGATCCATTGCCTCCCATATGTGCCCTGACCTGGAATTGAGCTTGAAATCTTTTGGAGCATGGAAGGATGCTTCAGCCAACTGAGCCACCCAGCCAGGGCAACATACCCCTCTCTTTGTGCTCTTTAAAGAATCACATAAATCTCAGGTTCAGAGAAGGGAATAACCCTTAATCTGGACAGATCTTAAAAGAGAATTAATGTTCTGATTCATATTGAGGGACTTTTAATCAATGAATTGCTTAAAATGTCATAACTTTTATTAAAAGTCTGTTCTATCTTTGCCCACCTTCTCTAATTCTTATATCATTTTTCAAGACATGGTGAAAAGGGTTGATAAATTCCTTTAAGAGTTATTTGGATATAACATACTTCATGTGGAAAACGATGAGACATTTACACAATAAACTACTACTCTGAGGTGAAAAAGAAAATTTTACCCTTTGCGACAGCATGGATGGACCTGGAAAACTTTACGCTAAGTGAAATAAGCCAGTCAGAGAAAGATAAGTGCCATATGATTTCACTCATATGTGGAATCTAATGAATATATTGAACTAACAAGGAAAATGGGGACAGACTAATAGAGAGCAGGATGACAGCTAGTTGTGTTAGGAGGGATTAGGGGGTAAGAGATTGAGCAAAAAGGAAAAAGGTCACGTATATATGGAGGACAGTGTAGTATACAGGGAGTAAATGGTAATGGGAAAATAAACAAAAAATAAAGCTAAACTGGAAAAAAAAATAGGTGGTTATGATTAGTTATAGTGGTTAGTAAAGAAGAACTATGGGTCTATATTGGGCTCAGAAATAATTTTGAGGTTCGTTTGTGGTCTTTTCCATAGACTTCACAGAACAGTGATGAGTGGGCCACTCTGATAATCTATCATCAATCTGGGCCATGTGTTTAACTCAGGTGGCTGTCACTCAGGCTTGTTAGAATCTCAGTGAGAAGAAATGTTGGAATCTCAATGAGAAACAGAAGTTAAAGATTAACTAGCTCTAATACAAGGCTCACAGCTGACCCTTACTTAGCAGGTGCGCAAGAATACAACTGCAGCATGTGATGGACTAAAGGGGGACAGACACTGAACCAGGTCCATACCCCCAGGCCTGACTTGGCAACTACAGCCCAGGAAGTGAAATTTCAATACAGAAAATTACTTCCATCTAGTCAAATGACCTTGCTGGGTATCTGGATGACTGACCTTATTTTTATCCCCTCATACCAGTGACTTATATAGAGAGGACAGGACATGGTGTCTGGGAAGTATGAAAGATCAGTTAACTCAGGGCTAAACCTAGCAGGGAAGTGGGTTGGGATTAAAAGAGCAAAACAGAAATCAGGAAGTGGAGCAAGGGATGTTTGCAGTGTAGTGAACTGAAACTGCTGCATCATGCTTATGGGAAAGACACCTGCCTCAAGACCCTGCCTGTCTCCCACCTTATGCTGGATTGCAGGGCTGGAGCCCCTACCTTGGGCTCCACAAGGTCAGTCGGAGCCACCTAAGAGCAGCATGTTCACAGCATTAACAGAATAAACGCTTCTCTTAACTGATCATGGGATGTGACTGGCTTGGACCTAAACTTGTAGTAGCTGTTCTGACAGGATCTTCACTTTTAACCATGGTAGAAGAGGTTCAAAACCAACCTCCCCAATCCATGCCAATATACAATTATCCTAATCAAAATCACGTTGGCTTCTTAGTTTTTTCTAAGTATGGTTTTAAAAAGAACAGTTGATAGACAACAAATCCAATACAAGAAATAGCCAAATGTCAGGCAACACATTTTATTCGAAATAGGGCTTTAAACATATTTGTTGAAATCATTTGCATGTATGTTTCTTAAGATTATGCCTGTTTTGCAATTCTTTTCCAACACTATTGGAACAACACCAATAAAATAAGTGATGTAATGTGGATGTTAATCTCTACAGGAAAAGTAGTTACACTTAGTTGCTGAACAAGATACACAAGCTGACTAAACTGAGATGCAACGTAGGAGGGTCCCGAGCTCCCCGCTCCCACAGACACACTGAGTGTACACACTGAGCCATTTCCTCTGAAGGACACCAAAAACTAGCTGAGCAACTCCTACACAAAAAACAAATGAGGAAATAACCACAAACGAATGAAAAAATAACCACATTCAAAAGGGTAGAAAAGACAGACATGCGCTAGTTGTAAACCCCACCAGGTCTCAGTGCCATTCAATTGGTGGGCGACCCCAAACTCCCAGATTCTCCCTGAGGAGCAAAGAGTTTGGATTCTATATCTAGTGTCCCAACTTTCAAGACTCCTGCTGGATGGATGGGCTCCCAAAACACCTAGCTCTGAAGGCCAGTGAGGCCTGCGTCCATGAGACCCACAAGACGACAGCAAATAAAGAAGCATTCCTTCATAGGTGCACAAGCACATGGCCCACAGCTAGCCCCTCGGGCTCAGAGCTCAGGAAACAGGCCAAACCAAAACAACCCACCTCCAGTCATTCCTGGAAAGAGATTTACCTGCATAACCAAAAGCTGCCCCGGAAGGCCCCTAATGTGGCAGGCTGGCTGTACTCCTCCCCAGACACCAGGGAAGCTAAGAGCCTCCTCTAACCACCTCCCACAAGGTGCCAGTAATTTCCTGGAAGGAGCTTGTACAAACAACCGCTTCTCAGCTTTAAAGGTTCTTGCCTAAGGGCTGGGCCACCAGATTCCTGGCTCTGATTACCAACAGGGCTTTATCCCCCAAATCTCACACAATTGCAGCAAACAGAGAAATAGTACTTACCCGGTGCACCAGATGCTTTCCACAGGTGTCCTATAAGGGCTCCGAGCAGGGGAGGAGGTAAAAAATTCCAGTCTTCTCCAGAAAGAGCTTCACATCTACATACTTTAAAAGCTGCTGCCTGAGGGCCAAGTTTCTAATTTAGCAGCATCTAGGGGCTGGTGCCGTTCTTGCCAGAGACCAGGGAAGCCAGCGAACAACCCAGAAGTTTCTACCTTGAGACTGCTCCAATGAGAAAGCCGGGCCACCTGGAAGGAGCAGGTACTCACACGCTGCAGCCTAGCTTTTGTGGCTGCCACCTGAGGGATGCACCCCCAGGTGACCTGCCTGCCTTCCCTCGCTCTCCCCATACACTGGGGCCCAGCACAGAGAAAACAGACAAACACACGCATCTCCCAGTCTCTACCTGGTAGGAGATTACGTACTTTCCCAGTTGCTGCCTGAGGAGTCCAGCTGCAAGGAATCAACCTGCAATCAACACTATACAAGAATGGGTTGTGTTCTACATGCCAACAAACTATCAGAGAGAGAAATTAAGAAAACAATCCCACTGACAACAACAGCAAAAAGAATAACATACTTAGGAATAAATTCAACCAACAGTAGGTCTTAAGTGTTCTTACACACACAAAAGGTAAATTTTATGTGAGGTGACTGATGAGTGTGTTAATTAACTGGATGGGGGAATCTTTTCAAAATGTATTAATACATCAATTATCTCATGGTATGCCTTAAATATCTTACTATTTTATTTGTCAATTATATCTCGATAAAGCTGAAAAAATAAAATATGGGAGAAAAGAGGAAATTATGTGGGGCTAAGTGCTTAAAACGATCAGTTACCTTAGCATAAATGTTCCTAAAAATTTAGTTGTATGACCATCACCTGAACACCTCTGTTGAGTCATATAAGTTTGAGAATGGCAGATTTATTAAATTTAGAAAATTACCACAGGTGGAATAGTTTTCCTGATTGATTCTTAGAGACTTAATTACAACTACTGAATGCAACTACTGTATATTCTGAAAAACATTATGAGCATTACTTGAAATGGTGTATTATAATTTTAATTATTCTATATTTCAAAGAAACAATTGTCTCTGTTTTTGGAAATTAAATTGCTTTTTATAAAAATAAATATATAAAATTGCCCAATGAATAAAATGTTCTCAGTGTTTTTCGTAATGAAATACCAGGTTGTTGTTTTTATTTTTTAATGTACATTACCCTGTGTTATTCAAAATATGAAAACTATGTCCATACATTTTTTAATTTTCTGGAAAAAATGGTGTGGCAAAATATGTAACTGCTGAAAGATACATTACTTCTAAAAGAGAAGGCTATGTTAATTCAATCTACTGAAATACATTTCTAACAATTAATTAAGCAGTACAAAAAAAGGCATTCAACCAAATGATATGCACATCTTCACTACTACTAAGATAGTTGTATATTTTGTGTTAATGCAAGTGTGGGAATTTATTTAATCATTTGAAAAGAATTTTTTTTAATCTTTAACTATGAATTCAGACATATAATTTTGAACAAAATATAATTAAATATGCCTTCCTTTGAGTACAGCGCAAGCCTGGGCTTCTTTGTTCTTTTATAGTATTTCAAAGTCAATTTTTACAAAGCATCAGGAAGGAAGTTAAATACAAGCTGCCTTGAATTCATAAAGTAGTTTTCTTCCCAGGAAATGCAAATAACTTGCGCTTATTCGTCCACGATGCTTGTCAGCCTGCCAATCTTTAGTTGTTCTCTTATGCACTAAAATGTCCCTGGCAGAATGAACACCAACTCCCGCCTTTTAACCAAAGATGCTGAAAATAACCAAGGAGATTTGTAATGTAATAGTCTGATTTACTTTTAGACACAATAAACCTCATATACCCATATATGTATAGGATTGCATTTGTGGGAACCTTGTCAAAGTAGTCACCTTGGAAGGGTAAACATTCCACAAAGTTGCTACTGTATCAGATACATTTGGAAAATGGTGGTGTTTCCTTCAGAGCCCATTGATGGGCCTGGTTAGTGCCTCACAGCACTCTATGAGCACATTCCATTCTCACTAAACCCATCTGCAACTTATCTTCATTGTTCCTCTTATTGTTTCCATCTATTATTAACTTAACCTATGACGAAGATTTTGTCACTCATGTATACAACCAAAGAATAGAACACCAAAACCAGTCCTTATCTTTCATAGGTCAGTTCAACAAAAATAATACTGATAAACATTTAGCACACACTTTCTAAAATTTTTTTTCTGAAAGACACTATTTTAGGCCCTTTATTTGCATAACTCCATTTATTGGTCAACACAATCTGTAGAAAAAAACTTCTTGAATGAGATATTGAGAGATTGCCTCATTTGCCTATGGCCATAGCTACTAAAATCTCTCCACATGCAAGTTTAAATTGCCCATTTTCAAGTCGTTTATGTCCAAAGCAAGAAGACCATGGGTAACTGACACAAATATACCATTACTAATGTTCATAGTGAGAAAGAAAGATTTATGGTCTAACAATGAAAGCATTTCAATAGAGTAGGCATACTTTCTACTTGTCAGACAAGCGGGCTTGCACTGGGCAGCACTGAATGCAAAAGAAGAACCTCACCCTTGGACTCAGGCTGATTCAGGTTTTGTGGTGCCTGAAGCATATTTCATCTGGGGAGTCCTCTTTAAGGAAAATATTATAAATGTATGAATAAAAACATAAAAGTGCATATTTGTTAGGAATAAAAATATCTCAGAGAATTAAAAATACTAAACCATCAAGTACCACATCAATATTAGCAACCTGATACACCTGTCAATACTTGATCTTCCATAATTGCTGGTGCATGTTCTTTGTTTTTTCAAATGGCAATGATTTTATAATATAATTTTCTTAACAGAGAATAGAGAAGTAATATTCAACTTCTTCTCTAGCATGATCAATGGAAAGTTGGGTATGTTCTTAAAAACCATTGATTCAAGTCTCTTTCTATGTTATTTATTTATATTTTTAACTGATAATGCCACATCTGTTTAGAAAGTACTTCTTGTCTGGAGGAAGTCGTCAGAGAACTGCAATGACAGTTGCTGGTCCAGCTTGGCCATATCCTCCTTCCCCATTCCAGCCCTCACCAGGCCATCGGTGTGCAGAACATGGCATAGCCATGAAGCCTGGTCATGGTAATCTCTGAGCAGTGAACAACGAAGCACACTCTGAATCAATTCCTGTTTCTTTAAGTCAAACATGGGGTCAATGCTTGAAGCGGTCTACCCAGCACGGATCTAACTGTTGGAGGTAAGTCAGGTAGACCATTGTCCTATTCTCAGCGTCAGGGCCACCATCATGGGCTAGAGAGTGTTACCCACACCTGGAAGCACACCATGATCCCAGCACCTCTCCACATCTTCTGTGGAGAGGGCACCAAGCCATGCTTCATTATCTTCCTGATAAAGCTGCCTCTGACTAGAATACATATTTATAGAGAAGTGGGAGATGGCAAGTGACATCCCATGGATTATACAACTATGAAAGTTTCCTGACCAGGGAAATGGCATGTTATAGAATGAGAAAATCCAGGTGAGGCTGTAAACCAGCACTGCATTTATCTGGAGACCCTGGGTCCTTCCTTTGAAGCAGCTCAGTCAGCTAGCCAACTTTCTGCTAGGTTATTAAAACTTCAAGAGGGTGGGAACCCACAGGGCCATTTGGGAGAAAAACTAAACTCTCCTCAAGGTTAATAAAGAGAATGACCTTTAGATCTAACTAGACAATGTTGGACTCTAACACTATTTCTATAAAATGGGAGCAATACATACTGTCAACCATTGAGTAGAGATTAAATGAGATATATGTGTAAATAAGAGTGAGTTGCTTGACCTATACATGTTTAATTCTAAAATCCTACCATCTCTCCCGAACCAATAAAGACCAATATTCTTCACCAGTGGAGTAACTTTTGTTGCTGCAAACTGGGCAGTCTAACTAGGGTGCCATGTTGCGCACCGGTAACTAAATATACACAAAGCTACAGCCAGTCTCAACAATCTCTATCCTCTTTGCCTAATACTGCCTTTTTAAGTGTAGCATGCTGACCACACTGGATTGAATCCTGGCTGTAAAGCTCCTCTCAGTTGACTAATTCTGAATGTATTCATAATGAAGATACTTTGTATTGAGGACTTACTGACATGAACAGTTCTTGATGTGAATGACCCTGCTATCTTGTTCAACCTACTAAATTGGATTTTCTTCAGTATTGCTTCTGGCCTGTCTGAAACCTAGAATTACCTATGCCCTGTGGCACCAAGGGGCTGGCTGTAAAGCTAAATCGTTTGATTTTATCTAGTGCTTTCATGCTTCTCTTTCCTGCTGGCTTGTGGCACTAAATTCTCAGCAAGTAGGAGGGTCTAATCCAGCCTCTTAAGATACTTCCCAGAGAGGTACACAAAACCATTCTGAATAACACCCTGCTTGAAAAATATCTGTTAACTCCTAGGATGACTAGCCTATAAAAACCATATTTATAGGAATAAAAATGGTAAAGATCAAAATAATACTAAGAACTTGACCTTTCTCTCTCTTAGTCATCAGAAATCCATAAGGAACCTACTAAAATGATGCCTATTTTATAGATCAGGGTTTGTCAAACCAATGGGTCTGGGCTGCTACTTATTTTTGTGTGGCCTATCAACTATGAATAGTTTTTAAATGATTAAGAGGTTGAAACATATTTAAAGAAAGGATATACGTTTGACATAAATTATATGAAATTTAAATTGCTTATTCATTAATGAATGTTTTTTTTAAAGGTTTTATTTATTATTTTTAGAGAGAGGCAGAGAGGGAGACAAACATCAATGTATAGTTGCCTGTCACCTGCCTCCAGCTACGGAGCTGGCTGGAGACCTGGCTTGTAACCTGCTTATGCGCCCTGGCTGGGCATTAGTGAAGTTTTATTAGAACACGGCCACACCTATTTATTTACATTCAGTCTGTGGATGAGTTTGCACTACAAGGCAGAAGAGAGTAGCTGCAACACAGACTCTGTGGCTGGCAATGCCCAACATATTCATCAGCTGACCTTTAACTGAAAAATTGCTGACCCTATTTACAGCTAATGAAGCTAAAGATCAGAGAATTCAGCAACTTAATCCTGACTTCCCCTAGAAATGGTGGTAAAACTGAGAAAAACGTCTGGGTTGGATAGATTCAAGAGATCATATTTTAACAACTACATATTGTGGCTATAGTCCTTCTGATTGTCAGGAAATTTAGTGAGTCTAACACACAGGAAGTAATCACATTTTAATGACTTTGTAGTCATATTTTCTATACTGAACATTGCAGATAGGTTTGGCAGAAGGTGACTGCTACCACTTCCATAAAATGGTGTGCTGTTGAATTTATAAGGAGAGCATTATGCTTTGCTGACATCTGTGTGGTGCAGTGAAATTCTGGTCCTATTTCAAGTGGCATGATTGCCAAGCCCATATTATAAACTACTTCTTTTTTAATTTTTTAAGTGTATTTGATTGATTATGCTGTTATGAGTTGTCCCAATTTCTTTTCCCTTTGCTCCCTTCTGCCCAGGAACCCCCATCCCTCCAGCAATACCACCCCCTTAGTTCATGTCCGTGGGTCATGCATATGAGCTCCCTGGCTTCACTCTTTCCTGTATTATTCTTATCTCCCTCCTGTCTATCTTGTACCCACCAATTATATTGCCTAAACCCTGTACCATTTCCCCATTTCTCCCCCTTCTTCCTTCCAGATGATAACCCTCCAACCGACCCTCATACCTATGATTCTGTTCCTATTTTGGTTGTTTGCTTAGTTTTTTTTTTTTAAGTTTTTTAGGTTCCGTTGCTGATAGTTGTGAGTGTGTTGTCATTTTAATGTTCATAGTTTTGATCTTCTTTTTCTTACATAAGTCCCTTTAACATTTCATATAATAATGGTTTGGTGATGAACTCCTTTAGCTTTACCTTGTCTGGGAAGCACTTTATCTGCCCCTCCACTCTAAATGGTAGCTTTGCTGGATGGAGTAATCTTGGTTGTAGGTCCTTGCCTTCATCACTTTGAATACTTGCCAGTTCCTTCTTGCCTGCAAAGTTTCTTTCTTTATTTATTTTTTATTTTTTTAAAAAAAATTTATTGTTGTTGTATTACATCCATCCCCTTTTTGCCTGCAAAGTTTCTTTTGAGAAGTCAGCTGATAGTCTTATGGGAACTCCTTTGTAGATAACTATCTGCTTTTAAAATTCTCTCTTTATCTTTAACCTTTAGAATTTTAATTATAATGTGTTTTGGTGTGATCCTCTTTGGGTCCACCTTGTTTGGGACTCTCTGTGCTTCCTGGACTTGTATGTCTATTTGCTTCACCAAATTTGGGAAAATTTCCTTCATTATTAATTCACTTAAGCTTTCAGTTTCCTGCTCTTCTTCTTCTCCTTCTGGTGCCCCTAAGATTCGGATGTTAGCACATTTAAAATTGTCCCAGAAGTTCCTAAGCCTCTCTTTGTTTTGTTTTGTTTTTTTCAATTGTTTTCTCTCTACTGGTTGATTATTTCTTTCATATGTGCCAAACCATTGCTTTGAACCCTGGTTTCCCTTACCTTCACCATTGGTTTCATATGGATTTTCCTTCGTTCACTTACCATAGCCTTCACTTCTTCCCTTCTGCATTTGCTGTACTCGAGCATACCTGTCAAGCCTGTGAACAACTTTATAACCAGTGTTTTGAACTCTGTGCCTGTTAGGCTGGCTACCTACTTGTCTGTAAGGTTGGCTCTCTCCTTGTCACTTAGTTCTCCCACTGGAACCTTGATTTGTTCCCATTTTTTGGCCATACTTCAGTCTCCTCAACTTGATAGGCTCCTGTATTTGCCTCTATGTCTTAGGTAGAGCTGTCACTCCTGTTACATTGTAAGGGGCAGAGCCTTAGGTTCATCAGTACAGACAACATGTTTCACCACACTGTGTTTCTGTATGTGGGGGAAGGCTCTGAGAGGGAACAGTGCTGCTTGCTCGGCACTCACCCCTTTTCCAGGCACTTCTCCCACTTCCTGTATGGGACTGGCACCTCTCTAGCTGTTGTCCTGGCCATGGCTCCCAGAATGGGTGGGTCTGTGGATGTTCTAGGACTATGGGGGCCTCTAAACAAATGGACTCCAATGAGAGACCGACAATTTCTTCCTCTGCCCCAACCTCCACTGGTTTTCATAGTCAGAAGCAATGTGGCTTTATTTTCCACTCTCCTGCCTTCTGGTGCAGGAACTGTAAACCATTTGGTCTGGTCTGGTGCTGGGAACATACCAGCTGTCCTTTAGTTTTTTTAATGGGTGACTGGGCTTTCTGCCATCCAGCCACAGTTGCTATCTCACTGCTGCTACACCACCAAACCATATCCTTTTTGTCCTAGCTCTGCCCCTCCTACCTGTTTGGATGAGTATTTCTTCTTTATATCTTTGTTGTTGGACTTCCATAGAGCTCAGCTTTCCGGAACTTCTGGTTGTCTCTAGTTCTGAGGTAGTTGTGTTCCTTCTTAGTCGTGGAGGGAGATGTAGTGTGTCTGCCTACGCCTCCGTCTTGGCTGCTGGCCATGAACACTTCTACTTCTAACCTAACTTCAAAACCACAGCCCCTCTGCTATGCTTTTGAACTGAATGAAAGGTATGGGACCATGCCCAAGAAATAATTACAAATGATTATTCAAATTATACATTCACTTAATTGCCAGTTAAGAGAAAAATATAATCCCTTCTGGGTTTCAGAAGCCAGAAATGGTGGCAAAGGATTTGATCCATTAAATAAATGAAAAAGATTACATCATAAAAATCATTATCTCAGAGCAACATTTTAATATCCAACACTCAGTTTTTAAATGTTTTCTATTGTATTTTTTCTATTACCATTTATCCTTCTTATACTCTCCTGCCCCTGCCCCAACAGACACCACACTGTTGTCCAACATTCATTTTAAGATCATCTTTGTATATAAATATTAAAAATACATTTATAATATTTTATCTATATTTTAACTGTTAAATTTTAGATCTAACACTTTAACATAATTATACAATCTGGCTTTTTATCCACCCCAGTGGCACATAATGCTATTTTCAAGGATGGTATTAATTAACATTATAGCATAAAATTAGGACATGAAAGGTTAAGAACACTGTTTTTTAATATTTTTAGAGCTGCGTAGACTGTATAGACTCTCTGCATACACTAACAAGTGACAGACTAACAGTATTGTGATGCTACCTTGACTTATGAATTAACAAAGTCATAATGGTGTTATCATATGCTATCCTCACTGTCAATGGTATTAGGATCTTTGGATGGAAACAATCTGCATTTGTGATGTGCTGTCCATTCTGGAAAGCTTCAGCCTCCAATTATTGGTATATTAGATCTTAGAATATCTGTTTTTGTGCCTTGGCTTTAAAGGTAAATGGCACATTTTGGAAGAGCACTTGCTTTTGTAGAACTTTCACTTACCTTACTGGAGAAGTAAAAGAGGTAAGGTGTTATTTTTTAAAATTCTATGTAAAATAAAACATGGATATAAGTGTTAGAAAGTTACGAAGTGTAAAATATTTGCTAAAAATTAAGTCCTATTTCCACTTCCATTTATAAGGAACTTAGAAGTTGTCACTCAATACTAAGAACAGGCGAAAAGCTATACAGACGAAAAATCAGTGACTCTCTGGAATCTGTAAGAAATTGAAGGAAACAGGAAAACCAGTGCCCTGAGAATTGGAGACACACATGTGAATACTGGAAGTCAAAGTTTACCCAGCAGGGGACACAAGCAACAATTTGCCTTGGTAACAAGTGCTGGGAGTAGGAACACCTGACTAAAATAGAAGACTTGCTGGAGTTTCAGTGTGAATAACTCTTGAGAGTAATAATTTCAGGGAGTCACAGTCAGATGGGGGACCCACCTATAGGGAATTATCTAGAGGAAGTCAGCCAGATTCTCACAGGGAGAGAGGAAAAGAATCCATTTTGAAATGTGGTAAAGCACTTTGTCTTATTAAGGGCTGCCCTCAGAAGATACTAGTTAACCAGAACCTGACCGGCTGAGGTATTATCAGAGCCTTAAAATAATTGAGTAAGGGAAATAACCAAATGCAGCCCACTCCAGCCATCCTGTTCAGCTACAGTGGTTTTGGGGATGGGAAGAAAAAGTTGAGAAACATTTGTGAAAGCTCTCTAAAAGTCTGAGACCTAATTAATTATAGGATTATAGAATGCTTTCTCTCCCTCTCCCATCCTATACCTGAACACCACATCACTAAAGGCTTATTTATACTAGTTTATTTTTTACCCAGCAAATTGTGTTTCCTATCAATAAAATAAAATAAAATGCATACACAAAGACAAAAAGAAAAATGAACTCACAAAAGATTGAGCAACAAGCATCATTACTAGACTTGGCAAGAATGTTGGAGTTATCAGACTGAGCCTATAAAACAATTCTGGTTAATATGCTAAGGAATCTAATGGATGAAGTACACAGTATGCAATGTAAACAGGGAGAAGGAAATCCTAAATCAGAGCCAAAAGAAATGCTACCATTCTGGTGAGTGATATTGATAATGAGAATATGCATGTGTCAGGAGAAGGAATATAAGAAAAATCTCTGTACTCTCCTTTTTTAAAAAGCATTTTATTATTTTTAGAGAGAAGGGAAGGGAGAGAGGCAGAGAGGGAGAGAGACATCAATGTACGGTTGCCTTTCACCTGCCTCCAGCTACGAACCTGGCTGGAGACCTGACCTTTAACCTGGTTATGTGCCCTGGCTGGGGAATCTATACTCTCCTTTTAATTTTATTAATAAACTTAAAACTGCTCTAAAAGTTAGTCTTTAAGAAGATTAAAGCAATTAAGATATTCCAAACTGTCTTTTTTACTTTTAGTGTCTTGGCTAATTTCCTTGACAAAGTTTGCTTCAAAATTAAGCTATTATACATATCTATAGTATGTAGTATGTATAGTTTGTGAATCTTCAACCTGGTTAGGTTTCTTTCATTTTCTGAGCTATCTTAATATTTTGTCTGCCTGATTCTTGTTCAACTTTTGGTGTTTTATTATTGCTGTTGATTTACTTGAGTCACTGCTGGATTCATCATATTGTAAACTCTTTAAAGGCAGGTAGGTGCTGAATCTTAAAATATAATTTAATTTCTGAATATAAGGGATTGGTGAAAATCACTGAATTAAATTGAATGAATCATTTCATTGTAACCATGCACATTTTAAGGACAGATGTTTTTGTTGGATATACACAGAGAAGCTATCATGTGCCATAAAATTTCCTGTGTTAAAAACTAATGAAAATCTGTTCACTGTGAATGCCTGATTTGCATTGATTTTTTGCAAAGACAAAGATTAGATAAACATGAAGTGGGGGAGGAAAAGTTACTTCTTTTAGCAGGAAGTAGAGAAGGGGAATTTCAGGGAGTATTAAGAAGATTAGACCTGGAAAGAACTTGCAACTCCCAGGGAAAGGCTGGTACGAGATAGAATGTCAGGGGCATTGAAGAGTATCTAATCTGCATGTATTTTTCAGCATTATCTTCCTTCCAGCTACAATCATGGCAGCCAAGAATGTTCCTCTTTTCCCGTCTCTAATACTTATAGAACATTGAGTGCATGCTGAGTGCTGTTTTAGGGACCATAATATTTTGTATTCTAAGTGCCTCAAATTAACTTTGCTGAGGTGAATAAATAAATATGATTCTTTATTTTAATCTGTGATATTAAATCTGATCTGAACTTCATGGTCAAGACACTAACGGGCATTCGATGTGTTTTGAACCATAGTCAATTAATCCAGTGAATGGATCAATCAGTTCTAAACTTTTATCGATTTATTATTGTTGTATTACAATTGTTTCATTTCCCGCCCCCCATTGCTGTTTTTCTTTTATGGGTTTTGAAATCTAATCATCTTAATTTGAATTCTGATTCTACCATTCACTATCTGCTTAGATCCTTTGAGACTATTAAGGAAAATTTGTAACATTCAGTTTCCTCATTGGGTAAATGAGAATAACAGTAAAACTTAAATCTATAAAATTTCTGTGAGGACCACTTGGAACAAAGCATAAGCACTCAGCAAAGACTTATAATTAGTGCTGATCTATTGTGCAGCTGTCCCTACTATGGCTCTATTGACCCCTGGGGCAGATATTTTTAAATGGATAATTAATATCGATAAAGTTTAAATTTCTTAATTGGATAGTATTTCTCCTTTCAGAATGCTTTATATAAAAATAATTCCCCCAAGCCTGTGAGTCCTTAGTTTTCTTTTTCCAAAATCAACAAAGCACAAAATCATCAATCTTGATCTTTCCATTTTTATTTCATTTTTTTACCAAGCTCCCTCTAGTAAGGTGTATTAAAAGTATATCTTATAAGGTACTGTTATTTAAATTTAATCTAAATAGATATAAATCAGTGGTATGTTTTTTTGAATAGCGTTCTAGTGGCTCAGTCTCTACTGGACCCTAGTACAAAAAGAGAGTCTTCCTGAACAAACACTTTTGCCTGTGTTCCACTCTGAGTGTAAACATCCATACTCTCATTTTACTGGCCTTTCTGGTATTAATTACACTGACTATTCTTTGGCTTTGCAAACAAAAGGAAATGTCCAGTGGCATAGACTCTCCAGGCAACCAAAGCCACTCATTATATTTATGTTGCCTGTTTTTCTGATTTAAAAAAAAAAAAAAAGAATGCTCTTCTGTTTTAAAATACTTTCAAAAAAATTTACCTTATTTTCATGGCACAAACTAGGGTATCCTGAGAGGGTGCAATGCAGACAAAATACTTTTTATAAAACAGTATTCATTAGACAGGGGGATGTTAAAAAGAATAAAGGACTTATATGCATGACACATGGACATTAACTAAGGGGGACATTAACTAAGAGGGGCTGCCAGAGAAGTAGGGTACTGGGTGGAGGGAGGGAAAGGGGAGAAAATTAGGACAACTGTAATAGCAAAATAAATATATTAAAATAATAAAATTAAAAAACAAACAAACCAGCATTCAGCTTAATGGTCTAGCTAAATACTGTAGAGTCCCACTGAACTTCCTTTTTTATTGTCACCATCCACAGAGTGACACTTGATTTCAAGTCTCAAATCTACTTAAACTGATTAAACAAATGTGTTAAGTAGTGAACAACTGAGTTCCACTAAGTTCTTGATATTAACAGGTCATTGAGACATTTAAATAGTGACAAACATTTTTTTTTGGATGATTTAATCGATATTCATCTATAGTACTACATTTAAGAACCTAATGGCTTGCCCTGACAGGTGTGGCTCAGTGAGTTGGGCGTCATCCTACAAATTAGAAGGTGTCCATTTCTGTTTTCTGTTGGGGCACATGCCTAGGTTGCAGGCCAGGTCCTGGGTTGGGGGCTTGAGAGAGGCAGGTGATCATTGATGTTTCTCTTCCCCTCTTTCTAAAAATAAATAATTAAAATCTTAAAAAAAAAAACCAAAGCGCTTGATAAAGATGAATATGTAAGCTTATACATTCTACTCAAGTCTCTATTTCTGTACTTGTACTTTTGTTTTGACATAATTTTGATAATGTGGGAGACAGTGTTTTATGTAGCTGGGTAATTTAATAGTATGCATATTGAATTAAAATTCCAATTCATCCTATCAACTTATTGCTCTGACATATGGAGATAGAAGACAAATAATATCCAGATATAGGAAAGAAAATAATTCGTATTTGAAAAACGTGAGCCTATAAGTAATTTTTTCTGATTATATGTTTATATGAAAGAGAAAAAAAAAAACTTACATAAATTTAGATGGGTCAATATGGAGCCTGATGTAGAAAAGTTTATATTTAATCATAAATCTATAACTTAGTGTGTTTAAGAACTGGATCTGGTCACCACACATTAAACACATCTTTTACCATTAACTAAACTGAGGTGTGCTACTCTTGGGACAGTCTCTCGGAATCCCAAACATGAGATAAAGACAACTTAAAACTAATTTCCCAGGTTCACTAAACATTAAGAAATCTTGCAATCTCAATGGGGGAAAAATTGGGACAACTGTAATAGAACAACAACAAAATAATTTAAATAATGAAATAATGAAATAATTAAAAAAAGAAAATCTTACAATCTCTTAAACCATTGTTTAGAGTATTCCAAGAAGAGCCTGTGAGATTCTGTCATTTCTGGCTAATGGAACAGCTGTCACTCTGTGCCAGTCATCAGGGGCTGTGCTGGAAACTGGCCTCACGCTCTGCAACTCACCCTATTCTGGCCTTTATCTGAGCTTTGGTTTTATATTTCTTGGCACTTACACAAAAGCATTTTAAGCTATCTGACATTTAAAAATATACTTTATCCCTACTTACTTATTTACAGTAATTCCCAACCTCGTTGTCAAACTCTGAGTTCACTGGAGAGAACTCAGAATTTAAGTTTTTACTGCCTTTTGCTAAGTTATGGGGACAAAAAATCAAAGCAATGCATAACAATGATATGATAATATTTACCTTGTGCCCTTCTTTCAAGGGGACACAAATGACAAGGAAGATGTCTTTAATATTTACTTACTTCTATGAAGTACAAAATGTAATTGTGGGTAGTATGATTTTAGTGATGTTAATTCTTCCTATCCATGGACATGGTATGTACTCCCACTTCATTGTATCTTCTTTATGCTCTTTCTTCAGTTTGTTATATTTTCCACGTACAGGTCTTTTACATCCTTGGTTAGGCTTATTCTTAGGCATTTCATTGTTTTTGAAGCAAATTGTGAATGGGATTATTTATTTCCTTAAATTCTGTTTCTATTAGCTCATTATTGCCCTATAAAAATGCAACCAATTTCTGGATATTTTGTATCTTGCTACTTTGCTAAATATTTTATCAGTTCTAGAAATTTCTTGGCGGAATGTTTGGGGTTCTCTATGTACTATATTATGTCATCCGCAAATGAGTTTTCTATCTTCCTTCCCAATTTAGGTGCCTTTTATTTCTTCTTATCTGATTGCTGTAGCTACGTCTTCTAGTACCATGTTGAATAATAGAGGTGAAAGCAGACATCTCTGTCTTGTTCTTGATCCTAAGAGGAACACTTGTAGTTTTTGCTGAGTAAATTGCTGGCAGCGGATTTGCCATATATGGCTTTTATTATGTTTAGGTATGATCCCTCTATTCCCACTTTCCTAAGAGTTTTTATCATAAATGGGTGCTGGATTTTATCAAATGTTTTTTCTGCATCTATTGATATGATCATGTTGTTTTTATCCTTCACTTTGTTTATGTGGTGAATTACATTTACTGATTTCCAAACTTTGTACCAACCTTGCATTTCCAGAATAAATCCCACTTGTTTATGGTGTATGATCTTTTTGATGCATTGCTGTATTTAACTTGCTAACATTTTGTTGAGGATTTTAGCTTCTATGTTCATTGGGGATATTGTCCTAAAACTTTCTTTTTGGTAGTATCTTTATCTGATTTTGAAATTAGAGTAATGCTGGCATCATAAAATGAGCTTGGAAATTTTCCCTCCTCTTGAATTTTTAAAAATAATTTGAGGAGAGATATTAGTTCTTCCTGGAATGTTTGGTAAAATTCACTTGTGAATCCATCTGATCCAGAGCTTTCGTTTGCTGTAAGTTTCTTGATTACTACTTCAATTTCACTAGGTGTCTATTCAGATTCTTTCCTTATTTTTAAGCCTTGCATTTTAATGATGATGTGTTTTGGTGTAGGCTTCTTTTGCTCCAACTTGTTTCGGACTCTCTGAACTTGCTGGATTTGTGAGACCTTTTCCTTCACCAGATTAGGGAAGTTTTCAGTTATCATTTCTTCACATAGGTTCTTAATCCCTTGCTTGCTCTATTCGCCATGATGTGGATGTTATGTTTTCATGTTGTCCATGTTTCTTTAGCAATCCTCATTATTAAAATTCTTTTTTCTTTTAGCTTCTCTGCTTGGGTATGTTTTTTTCCTACCTTGTCTTCCAAATCACTGATTTGATCCTCTGCTTTATGTAACCTACTGTTTATTCCTTTCAGTGTATTATTTAATTCAGATACTGCATACTTAAATTCTGACTGGTCCTTTTTATACAATCTATTTCTTTTTTCATGCTGTTGAGAATCTTTATGATCATTACTCTATACTCAGATAATTTGCTTGCCTCCATTTCATGTAGTTCTTCAGGAACATTCTCATATTCTTTTTTTCTTTGGGGGGGGTCTGCTTTTTGTCTTCCCACTCTGGCTGTTTCTTTGTAGACATTGCTTGTAACTGGCCCTGTGCAACTTGTTTGCAGCTATCACTGATCCACAGCATGTAGTTCTCTCTTCTGGGGCTGTTTGTATGCAGAAAGAACGAGGCTGCACACCAAGGCTAGCCTTTACCAGTATCAGGCCCATAGGAAGGTTAGGTAAAGTCTCAGAGCTCCCAGAGATCTTCTTTAGTAATTATACTTAATTAGTGATATAGCCTCAAGGAGTAATCAGCAGCTCAATGTAAGCTCCACAGGGTGGGACAGAGTAATTCCTGCAGGCTGAGGTATTACTTCCCCTGAGACGGATGCCAGAATGGCTCAGCAAGGGAATTCTGGTGTCTGTCCCTTCAGTACTTTCCCCAGAGCCACCAGCCCAACTCTCCTCATGTGTTTCTAGTCTAAGTCCACTCTGCCCTTTCTTTCCTGAAACCCAGGGTAAGTGGCTACCCACAAAATGTTGTGCACTGCCCTTTAATAGGCTCTTTGCACCTCCAGTTCTTTCCCTGGCAGACAGAAACCCTGCTGCTTTTCACAGATAGATGTTATCTGGGTTTTCTTCCATCTCTAGTGCTCTAGGCTAGGGAGCCCAGCTTGGCATTTAAACACCATAATCTCAGGAACACCCTGGCTTCTGAAATATCCCTTTGAAACTTCAGTTGCCACCCATGGGGGCCCAGCCACCCCTCCTGCCCCTGTACCAGTCTCTTATTAAAGTGGTTTCTTCCATCTGTCATTGGTTATAAGGTTTCTCTCCAGCTAATGTTCAGCATGTTATTCAGGATGACCTTCACAATTTAGATTGGTCTTGGGAGGAAGTTAATATAGTTTACACTTACTCCTTCACCATTTTGGGTCCCAGCATACGCATTTTTGCTGTTAGTTTGGACTAGTCTTAAAACACATGAAAACTTGTACAGCCTGATTTTTTAAGACTTTTTTTCTTAGTTAAAAGTCTACTACAACCTACATAAATGCAATAAAGTAGGTTCCCAGTGAATGCTAAATGAAGAACCAGATTGTTGAAAGATTATGAGGAAAATGTCCAATTTGATGTTATATTTTTCTTTGTTGAGTTTTATATATATATATATAAATTTTATATATATAAGTTTTATATATATATATATAAAATATATATAAGTTTATATATAAGTTATATATATATATATATATATATATATATATATATATATATATATAATGCTTGCTTCTGTTTCCTACTGTTTTCAACTCAGGAAATTCCACCTCACAGGATTCTTTTCCCCAGGGAGGATACACACTTATTCCTTTAATGCCCTTCCATGTTTATCTATCCAATTATCTCAGGATGATCTTTGACTGTTTAAATCAACTGAGCCTACTCACAAGTTTCCTTTATGATGGCCACAAAGTTAAACCTTATCTGTTTCCCTTCCTATTCCATTGAACTGGGTTTTTCTTAAACATCAGAATTTATGATAAATAAGAAATAAAAATGGTTTTAAAAGTTATTACTTACCTACTTAAAAATCACACTTGCCTTTACAAAGACACTATTTAATTCCCAAACAATAATATTTCAACTGTATTTTAATCTGTGATATATTTTTTCCTAAGGAAACACATTTTGAGTTTTAAATTAATTTCAGTCTTTAGCTTATTTAATGTCACTCAGCAACCTAATACAAATGTTCCTTTAGAACATTTACTGTAAATGCTACAAAGTAATATGTTGGTTACTAAATTTTTAAATGAAATAAATTCTCTATTTTTCAAAGGCACAAGTTATTTAAAATAACTACTATATTTCAGTAGAAATAGAAGAAAAATGAGTGTATATATTATTTAAAAAAATATTGTCACTGGATATCAAATATGGATGTTATTATATAAAATATAATTGCCAATCGAACTAAATCTAAAAGTGTTTAAAATATGGTTTCAAAATGTATAGAGAAATATGCCCCAACTGGTGTGGCTTTGTTGGTTGGGCATCATTCTACAAAGCAAAAAAAATACAGTTTGATTACCAGTCAGGGCACATGCCTAGGCCTCTCATCAATGTTTCTTTCCCTCTCTTTCTCCTCCCTACCCCTCTCTGTAAAAGTACATTTTTTTAAAAAGTATGAAGAAATATTTAAAAATATATAAAATCTAAGTTCATGATATAATAACTAAGTGAAAATATAAGCTTATGTGAAAATCCATGGTATGACGATAAAAATAAACACCTTACAATATATTGACATTTGTACAAAAGTATTTAATACTCATTTATTAGACCTAAAAACAAAAGTTAATTTGGGAGAATATTTCCATGCCAACATTGCATATATATTAAAATGACTTTTTGGTTTATAACTTTACCCTTATTTGATATATTCCAGAACCAAACTGAATAGTGTAATAAACTTTTTTTAAAAAAGCACCATCCACAGTTAATATGAAATAATTATTCTACTTTATATCCCTTAGCCATAGGCACATTAAAAAACAACAGATATTCAGAAAACACAAATATCTGTGAAATAATAGTTGAAAACTGGATAATCTTGAGAAAAGTTCAAGTTGAATGCAGTCAGGGTTCAACCTTCTTCCTGCTTATCGAGATCATACCAGATATCATTGTGATTGAACAAGATATTTGTGTACACAAGTGAGAGTACCAACACATACCCATAGCATGACTGACACACCACATCAGAACTCTGGCTAAACCCAATTGTTACAATAGAGGGACATTAACGTGTTTTGAATACAGGCACTTAAAATATTCTGAAGCTATTTGCCAAGAATGTTGAATTCACACCTATTTTCCTGAATTTCTGCTTACAAGTTAAGGTACTATGTAGAGAGTAAAAATTACCTCATCAAACTTTAATACGAAAGTACACTCACATGATATTATCTTTCTACCCATATTAATTTGGAGGAAAAAAATTATATTGCTGGACATAAATACAGCCATAAAGTTTGAAGTGTCTGTTTAAAACAAACTTTTGAGTAAATATTTGACCTGGAGGAGTTTTTGAGCCACAGAAACTTTGAAAACTTACTCTATATATTGATTCTGCCATATAGATATTTCTGAAGGAAAAATAATAGAAGGAAAATTGAAAAAAGGCAAAGAATAAAACCTGCTGAGCTACCCACCACAAGTGGATAAAATAAAGCATCCGGTACTTTGCAATTTCACCAGGGAGAGGAGGAGCTTGTAAACTAAAGCTGTTTCCAGAAAGGATGGTAGTTGCTGTACAAAAAGGCGACAAACTCTTGTTTGTGATTAAACATGATTTATACCCTAGACATTTCTGTAATTTCAGCTTTAAAGTTACATGCTCTAAATTCTCAGGATTTGTGACTTCAGAGATGCCTAATTCATGACAATTAGCTGCTTATCCTCTTATCTCTGAAAGATGCCCCATCTAATAGTAACAAAGAATGGATGCTACATTGAAGTCATTCTGGTTTGGTAAGCTGTGGGTTCTGCTTTTATTAAGTGTGAAAGAACTATGGTCCAGAATGACAGAAGTCAGTATTTCTAAGAGGAAAATCAAAAATTTCTTTCACTTACTTCTAACGCTTTTAAATAACCTGATACTACTTATGAAGATCATACAATTTACAGATGACTCTAAAATAATCAACCTATTAACAATTAGAAACTTAATTCTTTGCAACTGAATTCCTTTCCTGATTATAAGGAAATTCATATTTCAAAGTTTTTCAAAAAAAATTTTGGTAAATATGCCTGGCCACCTTTCCTCTGAAAAATTACTCTTTCCTCTAAAAGTTTTATATTTATGCTATGTATTTATTACAAAGTGTGCAAAACTTTTGATCTATTATACTCGGTTTACTAAAATAGTAAAGTCCTATGTTGTAGTACTTGGGAATTCCCTAGATTAAAAGGAGAATTTTAAAACCTCCATTTATGAATGATGTGAAACTGAGTATTATATTCTGACTTTGTGTTTATAAAATGCTGTTGCTCTACAGTTAGTTATGTTTTTGCAATTTGTAAAGTGAGAGCAAAAGAGAGTGACTACTTTCAAAGGAGGTTCATCAAGCACAGAATAAGAATCTAGTAAGCTCTACCAATTTAGAGCTCATAACTCTTGGAAACTTCTCTAACTTTTTGAGGCTTTTTTTTATTTGGAAAAAAAAAAAGGTACTTACTTCTCAGGGTTACTGTGAATATTCAACTAGTTTGTGTATTTGACACTGAGTTACACTTACTGCCTAGCTTCCCACCCTAATGGGCTTTGTTCTCTGATACAGAAGCAGATTATAGCTCACTAACTGTTCCTCTTCCTTTTCTCTCATTGTCATGTGTCAACTGGAACAAGATCAAAATGACAGCCCAGCAACTGAAACTGGCCTGCTAGGTCAGAAATCAATCTCTAGGTAATTCCTTAATCTCACCTACTGTGATTAAAAGCCCCATGTGTCTTTGTCATCTGTGGAATTCAACTAAACCTTTTTGATTGATTGCTATTGAGTCAGGAAATAAAAAACACTTTTCCCATTTAATTCCTAATAGTTTGGGTGGGGCAAAAGTTCAACACATTTGGGAAGTCACTTGACATGACAGAATACTATAGACACTAGTACTGTTACTTATTAGTTAATGTGACTTGGGGCATTATGTCTATGGATCTCAGTGACTCAATTATTACCCCAATCATTAACTATAAATAACGAGGCCAATGGTACCCATAAAATGTCACTGAGGTCACTTTAGGTTCATGCTTAAGACTTAGTCTAGAGTGAGTACTAAATATGTTTTCTTTTCCCTATTGTCATATTTTTTCCCATTATATTTCTTACGGTTTTATTTCCATCATTGAAATAACAGATTTTTAAATGCCATTAATTATTGAATAATATTAATATTTGACTAAATCTTGCATTTTAAAAATAATACTATCCTATACAGCAACTTAGGTGTGAAATTTAACATTGTAGAAACACATCTCATTTCCCAAAGGATGCACCATTTCTTGAAATCTGCTCTTTGTGGATGAAGTAAAGCAAGTTAAAGTTTTTGTAATTGATATGGAGCTTTTATTTCATTACTCTAAAAAATGCAAAGGGTAGCTTATGATCTGAATATCATCATCAAATCAAGATATAGAAATAGACTAGGCACACTGTATTTGCCACAGCATAAAAAAAGGGCATTTATGCCACAGCATAAAAAACCTAAGCATTGTTATACCAATCTTAAGATAAAATTATGCAGACAGTTACATGTGTACTACTTTTATTTGTTAGAAAAAGGATAGGAATAATTCAGGTTTTCTAATTCCTGATGACCTGCTGTAAGTTTGAAGGCAAAAATGACCAAGGTCAAAAGCTGACAGGTGAGTGAAGTACAGGCTCCCTGAAAAACACGGAAAGAAGCACATCCTGACTGGTTCTCAAAGAAGGAAAACAAATTTGTAGGATGTCCTTGTACTACATGAAGTCGATATTTTGCAAACACCCTCAGGCAAAATAAAATAAAAAAAAAATGCTGAGCTATATAGTTTAAATTTGACTGTGCTACCCAACCTGTTAGGTATGTTCCACAGGAAAAATAATAAAACATTAATAAAATAAAACAAGTTATCCTATAAAATTTAAAGGCAATTTAAAACAAAAGGCTTTATTTTCTCATAACCTAAAGTTATGAAAACCCTGTAAAGACATGTTATAAAGGGCCACTGATAGTACTAGGATCCTTTTATAAACAGAAAGACTTTGAGTAAAAGGAAAAACTTTGAAGTGGTCAAAATCCATATACCATCTTGACATTAAATTTCTCTTTAAGACTTAAGATCTTTAGTCTGAAGAAAACAACTTACATATTTTACCATTACCATTTAAAAATGATGTGTTTATAGAGCCATTCTATTAGTGTAATTAAGCACAATTAACTTTATCACACAGAATAGTAACTTTACTGTACATAGGATGTTGATAAAAAATACACATCATACCCAAAATTCTGGCCCTACAGAAACCTACTGGCATGTTACAAAAACTGTCCACAATGTTCTTTGGACAAAATATTTATAGCCACATTCATTTTGTATTTTAATATCTATTTGCAATTACAGTATCTCATTTATTTTTGTGTATAAAGTTTCCAAACTTCTGCATAAATCCTCGAAACTTGTTTTCAGTTGGCTGGTATGTGTGGTAAACATTAGTGTTATAATTCAGCATTGGGCTGGACCTACCATAACTATTGGATTTTATTTCTGGGCGGTGTATGTTGGCATTTGGCATGTTGCTTGTTGGCTGAATAGAATTTTCAATCTTACAAAATGGCTCAAAACGACTATAAATGCGCCGGTCCGTTGATTGAGTTCTCAGAAGCTCATTGGTCTTTGGCCTTGAAGGAGAAGCTGGTTTTCTTGCAGGAGCAACGGCATTCTTAACCTCCTTCGAATCTCTGTACTGGATCTGTTCTGTGTTAAATCTTGGAGCAGAGGCATCCCCTGCTCTTTCCAAGAATCTGTTTTCAACTGGCCCTGGAGAAGGTATTATTTCATTACCTTCATTGGATGCAGAATTTATCCCCTGAAATGAGCCAACTGTTATATCTTCCTTACTCTTGTGGATGCTGCCTTGAGAGTTTGCGGAGGAAGTACGCTTTCTTCTAGGAGATGAATCAACTTTTGGTTCTGACTTTCTTGGATTTTGATTCTCTTCAGCCTCAGAAGCTAAAGTGTCAGAACTACTACACATTCTATAAAAGGGAGATGTTTTAGTTTTGGATAGATTTTCTTTCTTTTCTGGGGTAAGGCTAAGTAAGGACCGTAACTTCTGAGATCCCTTTTTCAAAAAGCTTGGGGAACCCTTAACTTCTTTCTTTGAAGCGAGCTCTTTGTTAGGTTCCTCTTTATTCACATCAACCAAAGCAGCAATGGAAACTGACTTGGTAGTTGTGCCACCTGGAGTGTCTCTACTGGCCATCTCCTCCTGCTCCTCTATGCTATTGGCCACATTGTGCATGCTTTTAGAACTTTTCAGCACATCCTCTTTGGGTTTTTCTGGCTGTCTAATTCGATTCCTGGTAAGGGTACTGTATACATAATGCTTACTATTTCCAGGATCTAAATTGGCTTTTGAGTAGTCAAAGAATGGGAAACTTCGCCTTTTAAGTATATTCTCATTCTGTTGATTCTTTAGATTTTCTGCCGGTTTGTTTACACACAAATTGGTATATAAATAGTTATTTGACTCTCTCTGGATGTTTGCAGTTTGGTTTAGAACTGCTGAGGGGTTTTCGGGAACCCTTGAGGCGGGCATTTTTGGCATCTCTGGCTGTGGCGGTGGCTTGGGGATTGATTCTTCCAAGAGTTTGTCTGTCAAATGCTCTACACTTGTAGGGGTATCTGGGGCCTCTTTAGGTGTGTCACTCCCCTGGGAATCAATGACAGTTGAGTTTGAGGAGCCAGCTGCAGAACTATTAACTTCCTGCTGCTCAGGTAAAGTTGGTTTAAACACCAAAGAGGGGCGAAGCCGCGCATGCGTGTAAAGGGCATTGGCTTTCAAATTCTCGGAACTATCGTAGCTCTCAAGCCGGTCACCTAGAGCCAATCCGTTAGCATCAGCGGCCGCTTCCGAATGATCATTTAAGTAAGACTCAATTCTCCAGTTACGCAAGAATGACTTGGTGGTATTTTCAAGGGTCGGCATTCGCTGTTGCAGAAAGCGAACATGATTATCGGTCCCATTAAAAGACCTCCGCACGTTTGAATTCCTTTCTGCAAACTGTGTGGTCTTCCTCTGGGCAAGCCAATTGCCAAAACCCTGCGCAGGTGTGTTATGGTGGTTAGGGTAGCCTCCCCGGGATGAGGATGCCAAACTATCTGAAGACTTTTTCCAATTACCAGGAGGATTGATGGTTCTATTCAGAGTCCTGTTTAGCAGCAGGTATGGCGCCGTTTCTGGCTGTTCCCCAGCATAACTATGCCTCTTCCAGTTTTCATTCTGGCTGGGCTGATACTGACGGACTGTGTTTGGCCCATTAAAGTTTGGAACAAAATGAGGTTTGTATCCTTGATTTCTTATGCTGTATTTGTCGTGTTCATTCCGAGTATATATTCCTCTGTTTTTGAAGTAGCTAGGTTCTAGTTTATGAGCTGTGTCTTGCCTACCAAAAAAGGGTCTTTGGCTGGAAACGGAAGCTAATGAAGAGACTGAGCGTTGGTAAGTGCCGTTCTCCCACAGAGCTTTGCTGTGCTTCACCCGGGCCGATTCTTCCTGTGCGAGTGAACTCGGCACACGGGATCTCGCATAGAGAGTTCTAAATTCCTCATCAAAGGACTCAACGAGTTGTCCTGTGATGATCTGAACCATGCTGAGGTGAGCTTTTTCAAACGACCACATATAGCTGGAAAAAAAAAAATCAAAATTGGAAAATTTTACGTTTGTGGAGTTAAAACATGAGGGACAATATAGAGTTCTACTAAGAAAACTGCATCATTTAATGTTGACAGAGTTTTTTCCCTTGACTACCATCATTGAGAATAGGTCCAATCACTACATGCTTGTTATGTGGAGGTGCTGCTCCACTCCCATATCCGTATGTTAAATAATGAGTCAACTCAAGTTCTGGGTTTGAATCAGCCACAATTCTTCACACTGTTTATGAGATGTCCAAGGAAAAGCCTGTTCTGAACTTTGCATCTCTGCCTAGTAAGAACTTGTACAGTAAAAAAATGATATAATATATAACATATCAAACATCCTGGCAGGGTTCAGGCAAGCAGGCATCACGGGAAGTTGGTTGAACCAGCTTCTGCTGAGCTCTCTAGACACCAGAGCTTGGGCCTCAGCCTCCTCATATCCAGGATGAGGACGTGAACAGCATAACCGCTACAATTCCTTTTAGTTCTAACATGTTTCAGTGCAAGACAGGTCTGTGCTAATACGTATATTTTTCTCTCTGTGACTTATTAATCGCTAATTTAGGATGCTGGGCGTTGTAAACAGAGAGGATTTGTAGGCAGCAGCCTCTGTCACTCAGTGCACGCAGCACTGGTCAATTTAATCCTCAAAAACCATGCTGTCAGGATGTTGGTTAAGGTATTTTAGTACAGGTACAATTTCTAGGAAAATAAAATTGTAACCACTTGGTAGAATTTTGTGGAACTTCTGATCTCTTGTCCAGAGTGTAGAGCTAACAGGTCCCTTGAAATTTCATGTAAGATTTTAGGTGTGATGTTTGAAAATCTGAATAAACATCTGAATAGTCACTGAGCTGAAAAAGAAGGAAATCACTAACCTGTTATGTATCAAATGATGTACATGATACAATAGGTTTTAATACAATAAAAAGGGAACTAGACACATTCTCCACTATGGAGTTTAATATTTATATAGGGGAGACAATAAGGAAGACAGATGAAAATATTTTTTTAATGTGCAGAGTATACTCTTTAAAAAAAAAATAAATATATGTGCAGAGTAACCGTTTAAAATACATAAAAGATTATAAATAAAAGCCTTAAACTTAGTTATTCTGATATGCTTACTTTTATCTAGAATACTTATTGGGACATTTATTAGATGCTTTGTATTTAAAGATATGTTGGTCAACAGACTGAGTTAAAAGATATAGTACAAAAGTGAATTATTAAAGGAATTTTCAATCTAACTGAAGACATGAGTATGAAATATATTAAAAACAGCAAATAATGCAATAAATAGTTATCAGATATGAGAAAAATCCCTGAAGAAAGTGGTATTTTAGCAATATTTTAATGGATACTAGATAACCCAGAAGTTCACACATAAAAGGTGTGGAAGGACAATTTGTGTGGGAGAAGAAACATAGAAAAAGGAAGTAATAATGACCATGTATTATAGAAATCAAATCATATTTAACTGAATTAAAAAAAAAAAGGCAATATAAGAGATGGGTGAACCTTGGAAGCAAAGCAAAGTTTGCATAGACTCTGATCCCAGGTTTGAATAAATTTTAATAAAAAGAGATGTTTGAAAAATAATTTTTTTCTATAGCTAATTATTGCTTCAGCTATGAGGGATTTCATTTACTATGATGAATGAAGTACTTGGAATAATGTGATAAGAGACAAACCCAGAACAGAAACTGGAATAATGAGTAAAATTATTGAGCCAATAACAAGAAGAAAGAATATCTGCATGTCATAGAGGATATGCATAAAATTATAAAATAAGGATTACCTCAAAGTAATGGAATTTAGGAATCTGAAAAGATTAATGGTATTGGTGAATGTATAGCAACTGGAAAATGTTCCATGCTTTGGTAAATCAGAATATACTATTGTAATAGAATTTCCGGTAATATAAAGACATTCAATTGGAAATACTTAATTTTATTTTTATAAATTATTGTCTGGAAACACTGACTACTCCCAGAGATAAAAGAACTGCTTACACCAACATGAAGGGATCTTCCTGTATAATTTCCAGGATCCCAGCCGATCACTATTCTGTGAACACAGCTGTTGATAAGCATTTCATACACAATTTCTAGTAAGTTCTATACTCCCTCATTCTTATAAAGACATTGCAAAAAATTAGCTGACATTACAATAAAATTAAGAACACTGCTTATAAAGCTAAGCTTTGATGCAAAACTGAAAGCAAACAAAACAAAACAAAAAGGCACCCAGAGGAAACAGAGAAAACCCACAAATAAGAATATATATAAAGCCCTGGCTGGTAGCACAGTGGTTAAGGTGCCGGCCTGCGAACCCAAAGGTCGCAGGTTCGATTCCCCAGCCAGGGCACATACCAGGTTGCAAACCAGGTCTCCAGTCAGGTCTGTGGCTGGAGGCAGGTGAAATGCAACCATACATTGACGTCTCTCTCCCTCTCTGCCTCTCTCCCTTCCCCTCTTTCTAAAAAATAATGAAATAAAATCTTTAAAAACAAAAAAAAGAATATATATAAACATACACATACAATAACTATCTTCAAAGAAAGGAGAGAGAAAAATATATCTATAAAACATGAACAGGATATAATGAAATATTTCAAGTAACAGCTATTTGAAATATTTGATAACAAAATTTAAAAAGAAAGATATGATCAAAGGGATGAAAGATGTTATTGAGAAACTCCTCCAGTTACTATAATGCCCCCACCTCTGGATGGAAAATTGTAGGAAAAAAATACAATGAGAATAGAGATCTGGTTAATAAGGATTCCAGAGAAAAGATAACAGAAATAATTGAAAAGAAATGATCAAAAAACAAACAAAAAAAAAAAAAAAAAAAAAAAAAAAAAAAAAAAAAAAAAAAAAAAAAAAAAAAAAAAAAAAAAAAAAAAAAAAAAAAAAAAAAAAAGAAGAAGAAGAAGAAGAAGGAAAAAGAAAAAGAATATTTGTCAGAATTGAAAGATGCAAGTATTCGGATTACCCAGAACAACAAAAGATGGAAAGGCCTAGACTTAGAAACGTTGTAATAGATTTGAGAATAACATGAAATGAAAGGGACATCCTAGACACTTCCAGGAAGAAAGAAAAAATGTTACATGAAGAAAACTGGAATAGGAATTATTTGAGATTTCTTAAATAGCAATTTGAATGCAGGGGTAATGCCTTCCAAATTTGGAGCAAAAATGATTCAACTTAATGCCTAGTTAACCATAAGTCATCATCTAAAAGTGTAAATTTTTGGACTTAAAAAAATCCTGTGCTGATAGAAAATGTCCTTGATCAAACCTGGAAGAAAAACCATGACTTGGAAACAAAAATGAGTTTTAAAATGGGATTAAAAATGGAACTTTCAAAACTAGCCCAAACTACCCAGGAACATACCAATACCAGGTCCCAGCTGTGCTCCAAGTTTAAAACCTGCTAGTCCAGATTGGAATCACAGATTGTTTGAATAACTGAGCAACTGGAAAAGTTTTTATGTACTAAGAAACCAGTAGTCAGCTCTGGCTGGTGGCTCAGTGGATGGGTGCCATCCTGTAAACCCAAAGGTCACAGGTTTGATTCCCAGCCAGGGCACATAACCAGGTTGCAAGCCAGGTCTCCAGCCAGGTTCGTAGCTGGAGGCAGGTGAAAGGCAACCATACATTGATGTCTTTCTCCTTTTCTTCCTCCCTCCCTGCCCTTCTCTCTAAAAATAATGAATAAAATCTTTAAAAAAAGAAAAAGAAAACGAAACCAGTAGTCAAATGGAAAAAACAAAACAAAACAATAATTAAATAGAAAACAAAGACAATGAATAAAACCAAAATAAAAGGGTCATTATTAACTTCATTATGAAGGAAACAATCATAAATAGCTCTATTGCTCATTAATGGTCAATTTTGATACAATTTTAGTAATATAAATCCATACTTCTCATTTAAACAAAAAACTGTGATAAAACTGTGTTGAGTGAATGGGGACCAGGAGGACAAGTGGATATGAGTGGTTATAAAATATAACTCCTCCAATGCCATAATATAAAGTCAAAAGATCCTATCTAAAAGTGGTAAGTCAAGAAACAGCAGTATTATCACATGATTTAAAAGAATGAACTACATATCAGAACAAGCTAAAAAATTAAATAATTGTACCTGGGGGTCGGGAATCAGGTGTATATTGAAATGGAGTATAAGATACATTTTGTATTGAATGTTTTAGTAATATTTGATTTTTAAAAATATGTGCATAAATTCTCTTGGATAAAAAAATAAAAATAATTATTTCGTATTATTTTTCAGCCACAGTTTATATTCAGTACCATTCTGTACCAGTTTCAGATGTACAACCAAGTGGCAGGAAAACCATGCATTCTATAAAGTGGCCCTCCTCTTAACTGCCCCAAGTACACATTATGGACTCTTCCCGATGATGCCACTGTATCTCTGTGGCTATCCTCCACTGCTGATTTGTACTGCTTATTCAAGCAGTCCCCCACCCTGCTTCCCCTCTGACAGCTGGCAATCTGTTCTCGGTATCATAACTTACACTCTCATCCCCTCCAAACACATTATCATGTATTATTCATGAAGCTGGGAATGTAGTTATCAACTCCCCTATTAAAAGTGGTTCAAGAGCTCTGAGTTCCTGGTTGGGGGTAATAAAGTGAAGCCTATGGATTTCTAAATGTGAGGGTCTTCAAGTCTGAGCAAAGGTGGCACTTTAGAGCCAACAATTTCGGTGAAACTTATCTCTTGAAAGTAGCTTTTATAAGTATCATAATATTTAAAGAAAAAAAAATGTATAAAATTCTGTCAATCAACTTTGTGGACAATATCTTCCAGATTTTCATATTAAAATTTCAATGAAGGTACCCAATTCAAAATTTGATTTATACATACTGATAAAAAGTATGTAATTGTTTTATCTCATTGATGTTAGTATTGTGATATGGCAAAACACTTATGTTTTGTTGATAAAACTATCATCACGACAAATGAGCTGTTACACAATATGTGACTATAGTAAGTACAGACACCAAACCTGTCTAGAAATGCTGAGGGTTTAAAATATGAAGACATTCCATGGCAAAGAATTTTGAAATAAAGAAGAGGGCATTTTGAATTTTCCTATGAGGAAAACATGACAATTACAGAATATGAGAGATAAAGAATGGTTTTAACCAAAAGGAAATAAAATTTTCACTAGTTTCTATGAAGACCAGTTCTTAACTGTTCCAACAGATTCGGTTAAAACATTGTTAATAGGAAAGGCTCATGACAATTAGTGAGAAAAAACAGAAATGACAGAGCTGACAACCATTAATTTTTAAAAGAATATATTTAAACTTAATATGAAATCATAAAGAAAGTTGAGTTGTTAGATAAGAGTTTTGATGAATATTTATACTGTGGTGCAAGGCATTCACTATGATGATACAGCCAACACCATTCTATAAGTCAAGTGAACTCCCAATTTTAATTAGTTTTAATGAAAAGTCATCTAAAAGTGATCTGAACTAATATACTATACACATATAATGAGTCTTTAAAAGGACTCGTTAATTTTAAGCACTGGTTGTAATTTCAGTTCTTAATACATTTTCCTTTAGCATGCCAAAGTATATTTTCAAAAAAGGATCCCTTAGAAAAGGGAAAGTTAGCACAGAACAGTTTTAAAGAAAAGGCCTAAAATAATAATTAATCTTAAAGGCTTTTACTTCTCAGAACAATAATGAGGTACTTCTATGATTACCCTCATTTTACAGAGGAGCCAGCGAAGGTACAACAAATGAAGTAACTTGCCCACAGCCTTCCATTTTAACATGGTACCTCCTTCTTGTGGACTTTTTAAGTTCCTCAGGTTTGTTCTCACACTGTCCAGCTTACATCCACAGTTCTCCCAGCTCCCTGCCACAGTCCTTAGTGATGAGTCCTCCCTGCCTGGTGACCTAGCAGTGCATGTATGCACGTTGGTGCTTTCACCTGCCTGTTGATGTGGCCTCACTGTGTATCCCACTCAGGACTGACGCCTGAAACTTGTAAGAGAATAAAAGGGCTGCACTTACACTCTGGAGCCAGCAAGATCTGGACTCTGCCGCCAGGCGTGGGCTGCCTAGGCCCTTAGCTGTGGGGCTTTGGACAAGTCACTTAAATTACTCGAAGTTAGATTTCATCATTTACAAAATATAGATGAAAACAATAGCCTTGAAGGTAAGTTGTAAGGACAGAGCTGAAATACCTAAAAGAGATAAACTAGGAAAGAGTCGGTACATTATTGCCAGTGGAGGCCCTGGAACAGCCAGAGAGTAGAATCTAGGTCTGAGCCACCAGTCTAGCGTCTGCCATGACACTTTTACTAGACTCTTAAATCCATTTTTGGTAGGACTATAGTGACTACATGATAATTATCAGATTCTTAATAGTGTTGACATAAGAAAAATCTGTTCAACATATTCTTCAAAAGTAACAAATTGCTTCTATTTTTAGGAACAACTGCTATTAAGTCCATATTATGTGTTGTTTTCATGAGGAACAAAAGTCAGTTTAGGCATTGTAGAGCTATATGGGAACTGAGATATTAGTTAACTCCCCCTCATTTCTGGGAAGAAGAACAAGGAAGTTTTGTGATTTGCCCAATGTCTTAATGTCCTTCAGAGGTACAGTCAGAATGACAACAAGAGTTCTGTTTATTTTTAAGAAATAAATAAACAGATTACATTAATATTTGAAACTAACAATTTCTTCAAGTGATTGATAACACTGCAGGTAAACACAAACTAGCTATTATCAAAAAGTTAAGAAATAGCAACTACTGGATGTAAAAACAGGGAACCCTTACGTACTGTTGGTAGGAATGCAGATTGGGGCAGCCATTATGGAAAATACTATGGAGGTTCCTCAAAAGATTAAAAATGTAACTGTCTTATGACCTAGCAATTCCACTTCTGGATATTTACCAGAAGGAAACAACCAACAAAAAATAAAACAAAACAAAAACACTAACTCAAAAAGACATCAGTATCCCTATATTCACTGTGTTGCCTTATTATTTATAATAGTCAAGATATGCAAGCAACCTAAGTGTCCCTCAACAGATAAGTGGATAAAGAATATATGATATACTCTTCAGCCATAAAAAAAAAATTAAAGCATTTGCAACAATATCAATAGACCTGAATTAGTTATGCAAAGAGGAGTAAGTCAGACAGAGACAAACATGGTATGATCCTCTTATAAGTAGAACAACAACAATGAAAAAAGCAAAGAGACAAGTTTATGGAGAGCACAGACTGGTGGTTGCCAGAGGTGGAGGGAGGAGTATGGGATGAATGAAATGGGTGAAAAGTGTCAAAAGGTACGAACTTCAAGTTATAAGTAATGTATGTAATGTACAGTATGGTGACTGCAGTTAATAATACCATATTGCATATTTAGAAGTTGCCAAGAGAGTAATCTTGAAAGTGCACATCACAAGGAAAAAACATTTTTTTGTAACTATGTATGAATGCTGAATAGTAACTGGATTTATTGTGATCATTTAGCATTATATACATTTATTAAACCATGATACTGGAAACTAACATAATATTATACGTCAACTACAACTCAAATAAAAAAGAGCTAAACACATTACACTAAAATGTAAAGCTATTAAGTTCTATAAGTGATTATTCATGTGAGAGGTAAACACAATAATCTTACCTGTAAGAACCATACATGACTTTCTGGCAGTCAATTAACAAAAATTTCTGTTCCAATTTTCCATGAAATTTGGCTCCTGTTTTTGAAAGATATTCTTGGCCTTTTACTGTCCTCACTCGAATATTCTAGAATTATATGTAAATAAAACATAACAATTAAAGTTAAAAGGAAAATATTTTAAAAAGTAAAATATATAATTTTAGTATCAAGGACACTTGGAATAATTTTTTTTTGGAATAATTTTTTAAATGCATAATCAAAAAAAAAAATAGTGAAAAGCATATTTTAAAACATCATCCAGTGGGTGGGAAGGGGGACAGAGGGGAGCAAAAAGGGGATGGATGTAATATAATAACAATAAAATTTTGTAAAAATCTAAAAAAATCATCCAAAAAAGAAATACAATAGGAAAACATTTACTTAAAATATGGAGATATTACTTTACATTTATACAGGATGATTTATAAATCACTTGGATTCCTACTGCAAAAGCCTTTCAGGTTATAGATTGATCATGTCAAAATAACTAAAATTAAAATGCATCCACCTTTTAAAAAGTCAAATGTAACTGAAATCACTATACCAAATGATTGCGATAATTGGTATCTGCTGAATAAAAAAGAAATCACTTGAGTCATTGGCGTCAAGGTTGCCGTGCAAAACAGATGCATTAAGTATGACTGGTAGCCAAAGTACACTCAGAAGCTTGTGTTTCACTCTCAAGAAAAGCACTATATAAATTTTCACACAGAAGTGTACTCTCATTTACATGTGAAAAAGTACAAAAGGATGCTTTTGTGATCAATCCTTATTCTACCTTAAATCAAACACACATAAAATACACATGCACTTTTTTTCTATTTTACTTTTGGAATTGTACAGCTTAACATGTCTTAAATTCGACTGAGACAAAAATAGTACGCAAACTATAAAACCAGCACCTAAGAAAAAATAGAGAACTCTTACCCTGAGACGTTGAATTTGACAACCCTGTTTTTCTGTCATATTTAGAAAACAATTAAAGTTGGATTCATCAAGCAGAATGTATACGGATATGCCTCGAGTCGATGCCTCCACTATTTCTTTGAAAATGTCCACATCTGTAAACATATCCATCACTAAAGCAATCACCTATTAAAAATAAGAATATCAAACAATTTTAGATACCAAGTAGGGAAAGATCTAGAAATTGGTGCTTTCAATAAAAATGGGATAAAATAGAAAATTAAATACCTAATACACATAAATATATACACACATATTTGTATTTTCTGAAATAGAAAGTAAAAGGTAAAAAATGATGTTGAAGATAAGCAAATGACTATATACAGATATGAAACACTAATTTTATACTAGCTTAAAGCCAAAAGGAGCCTGCATTTCAGTACAAGGTTGAGTGACGGGCAAATCTGAATCATGGATTACAAGGCTGCCTAGAGGGGAGAAGGAAGGGATGGTGAGCTGGAAGGTGGAAATTTTAGTACAAATTTTCACAGGAAACATTTCAAAGGAAAAGCAAGATTTCTGGAAATAGCTGTTAATAAAAGTCTTAGTGACCCAGGGCAGAGAAGACAAATCTTCTAGAAATGGAAATACAACTGAAAAAGGCCTAAGATGAGAAAGGGTATAAAAAATTTGAAGGCCAGCCCTGGCTGGTGGCTCTGTGGATAGGAGCCAGCCTGTGAACACAAAGGTTGCTAGTTGGATTCCTAGCCAGGGCACATATCAGGTTGCAAGCCAGGTCTCCAGCCAGGTTCATAGCTGGAGGCAGGTGAAAGGTAACTACACATTGATATTTCTCTCCTTTTCTTCCTACCCCTCTTCCCCTCTCTAAAAATCAATAAATAAAATCTTTAAAAAAACAAAAACAAAAACTTGAAGACCAAAAAATTAAGTACATGTGCATAAACTTGACTTAGGAAATAGTATAAGCAAAAGAAAAAATAAAGGTAAAAACTGCAACATAATTAAGAAGGTAAATGCAGAGAGAAACACTTAAAGAACAGGTCCCTAGAATGGAGAGATCCAAGTTCATTGTTGGGAAAAGAACCATTACTGACTCTGAGGAACAATGGGAATAAAATAATCTTAAAAGGGAAACATCATTTTCTTGACTACCTACTATGTGTCAGATAAGAATGACCAAATCCCTGTCCTTTATGAAACTGGCATTGCATTTGGGGGGGGGGGGAGACACCATGAGCAACTGACATAATAAATAGATAAATTATGTAAGCTACAAGATGATAATTTTATTAGGAGAAATATAGCAGGATAAGGGGGATCAGGAGCCCTGGAAATTGAGGAGGAGTTTAAGGGTTTCAGGTCTCTGAGAAAGTGTCCTCTGGGCAAAGACATAGAGGGAATGAGGAAGTCATGAACATGGGTATCTTGAGGAATTACGTTCTATGCAGAGGAAACGAGGAGCACAAAGGCCTTCTGTCAGGAGCATGCCTGGCACATTCAAGAAATAGTAAGGAGACAGTAAAAATGAAATGAGAAAAGGACAGAGTAATCACAATATCTTGAAGGTATTATTGAACCTTCATCATTTTTTTCTGAATTAAATTGTAAACCATTAAGGCTTGTATGTTGGGATAATAATAGGATCTGATTTAGGTTTGAAAAGGATTGTCCCAGTTACTATGTTAACAACAGACTCACAGGCTTTGAAGGTCAGAGCCAGGTTGGAAACAAGGAGGCCCTTTAGAACTACTGAAGCCCCTGAAGTGGTTGGTGATGGTCCTGGTCCTACCTACTATCAGTGACAAAGAGAAAGCGTGAGAATACTAGATATCTCTGAGCCAAAAAACTTCTGGATCAATGAAGCATGGGAGTGAGACAAAAAAGTAGAAAAAAAAAAAGAGGATGACTTGTAGATTTTCAATCTCTCCAGACTAATGAACAAAGTTGCCCTCCACTGAAATAGTGGAGTATACCTGCATAAACTTTAGGGAAGATTAAAAAGGCAAGTTAAGTTTGAGGTGCCTAGATGTCCAAGTGGAATGCTGAGTTGAGAGGGGTGTAGGCCAGAGATGTCAACTGGGTGTCCAGCATGTAGGAATGCCAATTAAATCCAAGTCAACAAAGAGACTGAATAAACAGAAAAGAAGACAGAAGACTGAATCCTAGGATAAGAAGTACCAGCAATGGGGACTGAGAAAACAAAGAGAAGGTAGCGATTTTGAGTATCAAGAAGGAGAGTAACCCAAGAGTATCAAATCCTACTGCCAGACCAAGAAACATGAGGATTATTGTATAAATTCTTTAGGTTTAATAATATACAGGTATTGATGAGTTACACAAGTATAGTTTTAGTGGTAAGAGCTAATGGCTTATTAAAAGATCGGTAGGAGGGAATGGGAGTCACAGGAATAGATAACTTTTTGAGCAATTTGACTACAATAAAAACCAGAAAAAAGGAGAGGCAGGTAGAGCTGGGTCAAGAAAAGTTGTACTTTTCCTTTTGTTTTAGGTGAGAGAATTAACAGTATGCCTATATGCCCAGGAAAGGCTCTAATAAGGAAGGAAAATTAATGATATAAAAGATGGTGGGAGTTTGGGAGGGGAAGAAGATAATTTCTGGAGCCATGTCTTGAGTAGGCAATAAAAGATAATATTTAGTAAAAAAGTAAAGTAATTAGAGCACAGAGAATAAAGACCAATAAAAGATCATCTGTACTATCAAGCCAAAAGACCAAGTATACATGTGTAAATGCTAGTAGAAGAGTTGATGGGGGTGATGGTACTATGAAAGTTCTCTTCCAAATGCTTCACTTCTCTCAGTGGACTGGAAACCAAGATCTTCAGCTGAGAATATGGCGAATTACAGGAGATAAGTTATTAACAAGAGTACTAGACAACAAAGATCATCAAGAAATGAGAGTAAATGGAGTGACCTGGAAATAGACACATGGTAATAACAGCCAGGATAATAGAATGCATATATTGTAATATCTTAGAACATGCAAAGTCATGGATAATACATAAATCATCTTATTTACTCTAATAAGACATAAAACAAAACACCAAACCATGAATAAATTACACAAGTTGATACTATTTTTCACACTACCTGTGAAATGTATTTGAATTAGATTTTCTCTAGGAAGAACAGTTTCAATCATATCTAGAGGCCTTTGTGATCTTTTTCTTATTTATAAATGGTATGAGGTGCCAGAAGGGAGAAGCTAGTGATAACCTCACTCATGTCTTGTAAATATCGTTTATAACATCAAATATGTGAAGAACCTTCAAATCACATTCACAATTATTCATTAAGGAGTTTACTCTTCATTATTGAGTGGTGTGACAATGTATGGGCACTGAGATGAAGAAAATGTCCATATTACAAACTTATTTTACGAAATAACTCCTAGAAATACATGTCTGGAGCAGTTGGGCACAAATTATTCTTTTTTAACCTGAAAGGAAATTTAAAATAAGGAAACTATTATGAAACACAGTATCCTTTAATAATTTATTAAATAATTTATTTTTAATGTGTCAGGTAGCTATTAATGTAACAAATTACTGGAAACTTTTGAAAGAACAAAACACATTACCAGGATAAACAAAGGTTTTTATATGTAAAAAAGAATTGAAGTCTCTCAGCAATGGATGATTCTGACACACCAAAGGTAGAACAAATGACAGTCTCTCTTGCATGAAAGACAATACACTGGATCAGAATCTAGGAGACCAGATGACACATCTTTGACAAATTTATCTGATGTCAGTTAAGTCTGGTAGCTTCTGGTGACCTGCAACATCACTTGATATGTTGAAAAATAATATAAAGTCTACAGAAAATTCAGCTGTGCCGAGAGAGGTAAAATAAAATATAGGCCCCCACCCTTTTTTAAAAATTAACAGTGGGGTTACATTTCTGGAAAGGAATCAATAATTAGAAATGAAGTGTGCCAAACTTGATCTGAAGGTATTATATTCTCAGTTATCTAAATCATATTGTGCTTTAGAAATGACCACAATGGCTACATATAATCAAAGAAATATATACTTGATTAGGATAAGGCTTTTCAAAAGGTACATCAATTGATTCAAGTCAATACAGAAATCAGATATATTAAATGGTTTAAAAGAAACTACCATGACGTTGTATACCATTTAAACTCTTGTTTCTTCATTAATTCCTGTTTTACTCTTGCTTTGTAAATTAACAAAGGTAAATAAATAAATGCATTCATCAGCATCATAAGACTTAGACATTTTTAGAAAGAACTGTTTTTAAGGTTTGAGTGAAACTTCACAGCTTTTAGTAGTTTCAAAGAATCTGACTCAAGCATGTTGGTTTTCATTTATCTTTCTCACAGTAGTAAATTCTCCTAAAGTGACCAACATGAATTCAGTGGAGGTTGCACTGAATTAATAATATAAATACTGATAGTCAATTTATGATAAGTTCATGTTCATGACACAATTAAAAGGCATTCAGAAGAATACATAATCACTTTTTAAGTAACATAATAATAATTCAGAAAAAACTGCTCTGTATGTACATGGGTCTTATGGATGGGTACATGGTAGAATGAAACAGACTAATAGGGTTTGTGTAAAAGCCTTAAATAATGAATAAAGATTATTTTTAGCCATCCAAGCTAGAAAACTAGTATTAAAAATAATAGTAAGATTTTAATACATTGAACTAACCTAAATATAAACTTATGCTTATAAACATGGAATAAATTTAGCTAGGATTTATACAAATTATAAGGGTATTGAAACAGTGACACACGCTTAAATTTGATCTAGAGAACTATGTAAACCTTAAAAAAGAAAATATCTGGTCAAAACAGCATCATGGGAAAATGTGTCATAATTATAAAAATATTTCACATGAAAATGTTTAAACTTTATTGAGTCATATTTACTGACTAAACTATAAATCCTCATTTATTATTTTTATTGTAATGTTCCTATTTATGAATGCACAAAACACCAAAAACAAAACAACGTAGAAATGAATGATAGAAAAGGTGAAAAGTAAAGAACTGAAAATCAGTGATAACTTTGATAGAAAATGTTCATCACATCATTGACATTGAACACAAGCATTTCCTTAGAAATCTGCTTCATGACCTACAGTTTTAAATTTTGAACCCTGTAGTGTTTATTCCTTTGTAACCTATTACAATTGAAAGCTATTAGTAAGAATGCTTCTATGTGACCCACATACTCAATAAAATGTAAGTATACCTTGGTTAATGTTCTGTAGTCAGAGTGGTCATTATCACCCTCAAAATTGAAAAATTAGATATTATACCTTTTCTGCTTCAAAATACTAAGCATCATTGAAAGGACAGGGACTTCCTTGGTAATTTCCTTCACAGATACAGAAAGATTTATTTTTTCTAACAGAAGAAAAGCTAATACGGATTTCAAATTAAAAATAAAAATGGTACTCTATAATAACTGCATTTATAATAAAATCCAACACAACTAGAAAACTTTAAGAATTGACTAAAACAAGGGAAATAATCACATAGGAAATACACATTTCTGAGTCTGTAAAGCCTTTCAAAAGCCATATACTAAATGGATTTCAGGGGAAAAAAATGAGAGGTTGTTATTATGAGTAAGTGCTTTGGGCCCTTATCCCTCTGCAGCCTAAGTAAAACTTTCCATTTTGTGTGAAACTTTATATATAACATATATCCACTATAATATTATTAAGTTGCAGACTTACATTATAAATGCCTCAACTTCTACAGATAGCTAAGTGTCTATCAGCATAGACTAATAGCTATATTGATATATCATCTGGTTTGGTCTGTCATAAATTAAGTAATCTTGGGGAAGTCACTGAAATGAGACTGAGTCTCAAAGATCTTTATTACATATTCAATAAACCAGAGGAGGGTCTTCAACATACCAAGTTCTAAAATTCGATGTTTTAATTCCAATTATCTAACAATTGGATTAAACGTACATTGTACTTAGCTTGTAAAAAATCGCACCAAACATGACTTGGTGAATGTGAAAAAAATTGGGATGTTGTAATAAAAGTCAGTAATAGATGACGTAAAGGGAAATGCTTGGGGTCTGTTTTGGCTATAAAATATATTTGTAAAGTTAATATATTTGACAACTCGAACTGCATAAATTATTTCCCAGATTTTTTTTACATTGTATTACACGATTGAAAGTAATTATCCAGCACTTCGCAGACTAAATGTTTGTGGTCTCTCAAAATTCAAATGTTGAAATCCTAATACTCATTGTGGTGATATTTGGAGTTAATGGACTCTGGGAGGTGATTAGGTCACAAGCGTGGAGCCCTCATTAAGAGGATTAGTGCCCTAACCCTAATAAAAGAGAGCACAGGGAGCTCTCCCTCTTCCACCACTTCACCAGAGTGAGAAGACAGCTGTCTATGAGCCAGGAAGGGGGTCCCCAGCAGACACTAACTTGGCTAGTATGTTCATTTTGCATTTTGGGTTCCAGAACTGTGAGAAAGAAATGCTTGCTGTTTAAACCACCCAGCCTATGGTATTTATTATTATTATTATTATTATTTTTTTTTCGAGAGAGAGAGACAGAGAGAAGGGGGATAGGGAGGAGAAAGATATATCAATGTGAGAAAAACATTGATCCGTTGCCTCCTGAACACTCCAACCAGGGACCAAACCCCCAACCTAGGTATGTGCCATAACTAGGGATTGAACCCCATGACCTTTCAATCTATGGGACGATGCTCCAACCAATTAAGCCACACCACCTCGGGTGAGTCTATGGTAATTTTGTTATAGTAGCCCAAACACAGTAAGACAACCATAAAAGTCGATTGTGTTTTATCTTTGTCATACTTAAGAAAAACCTTATACTTGGTTTGCACTAGTAGATACAGGGTGCGCACGATCAATTGGCAAAATTTCAGTGAAATAAACAACTTACCACAAAAGTGTTATATTTTGAAATACATTTATTCTTATATGTAAATATATGAACATAGTCGCTATTTTTTAAATTGTTCAAAAGTCTCCATTTGCTGCAATAATAGACTCGATTTGACTTCGGAATCTTGAACATGCTTTAAATATTCTTTATCCATGGACATCATCATGTTTTCAAGCTTAGCTTTAACAGTCTTTATTGGAATGAGGTTGTTTATTAACTTTGCTCTCACGAATGCTCCATACATAATAGTCTAAAGGATTTGCACCTGGTGAACTAGGAGGCCAGATTGCCTTTGACCAGAATTCAGGAACATTGACACTGAGACATTCTTGCACCTTTTTGGCATTATGTGCAGGTTGGAAGTTAAATGACATCCATTTGTGACTTGCTTCATCCACAGTACAACTACTTCTCTCAAACAGGGTAAACATCCTGGATCTTCATTGATGATCACCTGGATTCTGTGTACAATATCTGGACTTGTGAGATCCTTATGTGTTTTCCTTGTTGGTGTGGCGACATCAGGATCAGCATCATACACCTTCTTCATGTTGTTAACTGTACATAAAGGGATGTTATTGAAGTTGGCAATTTCCTTAGCATTTTACCCTACACATAGTCCAGAAATGATGGTTGCTCTGACATCGTATTCTTTTGACATGATGGTTGCTCTCAGAAGTTAATACTTTATATCTGAAACCATGATGTTAAATCATAACCTTAGAAACATAGTTTTTCAAAATTAATAAAGAAGCACATGAAATAAGGAGATGCAAAGTTATTGCCAACTGATCACACACACCCTGCATGTTCATTTTTTGAAATAGTTTTTCCTCTGATACTTTAAAAAGGAAAGGGACAATAGGCCTAAAAGAAACTGCAAAGATAAGCCAAAGTCCTTTTACTGATTTCACAATTCAGTTCCCTTACACATTCTCATTTCCCCAGCACTTTTAAAAAAATGGAGACTTTTCCTGAAAGCTGGCCTGGCAAAGGTGTTCAGCATGAGCCACGGTATCAGGAAACAGTGTCAGGGGATACAGAGTAGTGAGCAGCGGAATTCCCATCCTGAGTGACCACAGGCACTGTCCACCCCCAGAGCCCAAGAAGGAGCTCTGTGGGGAGTTTCCATGAGAGGCTGAGAGACAAGGAGGGAGAACTAAAGCCGATTCTGATCAACCAACAAGTTACAAATATCCCTAATTTTGAACAAAACCCAACTCTTGGTATCTTTTAAAGGGACGCTCTTTAAAATAAAGGTCCATGCTCTGTTATCAAGGCACTAGAAATACTAGCCTATTCTGCTGCTACAGATAGATCAGAGCTACATTTTAACCAAATTCTGGCAACATTTGTAAGAAGAGGAGAAAGTTAAATCTACATATTTATTTAAAATAATTCACTACTAACAAACTACAAAGCATTCATAATTTTCAGAAAACAAAGTACATGCTACATATTATGCTAATACATCAAGGTATACAAGTATATAGTAGTATAGGTAGGTAGCAAAATATAGTGTTTATATATGAAATTTTTACTTCATTCTTAACAGATATCATTAAAATTGTCAAAGAAAAACTAAAAAAATACAATGAATATTTATATCAATATTTTAAAATTTTGTTATATTTGATTTGAATTTACATAAATATTCAGAGTTTGAGGATAAAAATTCAGACTGAAAATTGAAATTCATTTATTTATGGCTGTAATTTTTACCAGGATTGGGAGAAGGTTGGGGTGACTAAATAATGCAGTTTGCTGAAATAGATTTACTTTAGACCTAAAGCCATTCATTAAAAGTAATAAACATTTAATATTTAACTTTTAATAGCTTGATATTAACCTTTCAATTTTGCACTAAAATTCTATGTGCAGTTTATTCTTCTCACTGGTAATATTTAAAAGAAAACCTTTATGGATAATTTTATAGCAAGTATGATTTTAAATCATTAACTACAATTGTTTGCTCATAATTTTGAGCAAAACAACGGAAAATTGTGAAAAGCAGGTGAAAATAAAACAAAGGATAGAATACTATTATACTTTAAATTTTTTCTTGTTTTAATTTTCATTAATAATAGCATTAAATAATTTAAAAATTATTTTAAATTTGGGAGAAGCAATTGGGAAGTAAATTAGGCATAAATTTTTTTTTTTAAAGAGTTTATTTATTATTTCCAGAAAGAGAGGAAGGGAGAGAGGCAGAGAGAGAGAAATAGGGAAACATCAATGTATGGCTGCCTTTCATCTGCCTCCAGCCACGGACATGGCTGGAGACCTGGCTTGCAACCTGGTTATGTGCCCTGGCTGGAGAATCGAACCAGCGACCTTTGGGTTCGCAGGCCGGCACCTTATCCACTGTGCTACCAGCCAAGGCTAGGAATAAAATTTTTTTAAATAACCTTATGAAAAATTTAATTCTAAGTAAAATCTCTATCTTAAACATATTTGGTCTTTCTAAATATGTTTTATAATTATTGGATTACTAGATCTCTCTATAATTAATTCCACATAACGAGTATATTTCCTCTTTATGTCTTGCTTCCATTGTATATAACTGGAATATACAAGGTGTTCAGTAAATTTTTGTTGAAATGCACTAGCTACATGTTGCCTATTCTCAAGGAACACACAAAGTTATGTGATTTGTTTAAAGATCTAAACATCAGTGTAACACCCATTGTTAGAACATCATGACCAAGAATGAACACATTAGATTACATGGGATAAATTAAAAGCTGAAACATCTACCAGTAGGTAGAGGAGTTAGTAGGTTTCGGTCCTAATGTAGCACATGTATACTATAAAAGATCCTAACGTGGATGGTGGCAGCAGGGATAAAAGTTATAGAGGTAAAGCTGTAAATAACTGGACAAGATTCAATGGCCAAATGCTTGTGGAAGACAATGAGAGGAACTGTTAGGTGTGAGACACATTAATTACATGGAGAATTATTGTACCATTATTTTTTTAAACTTACAATTCAAAAGTAAGATTTCATTTTTATATATAAGGAAGCCCATATGCTAAGAAAGTTGTGTTGTTTTTTCCATCCATTTATCCAACCATCCATCCAGGGTCTTTTTGTTTTTGTGTTGTGGGTTTTTTTGTTTTTGTTTTTGTTTTTTTATGACTATAGAGCTTTTTTAAGCATAAAGGAAAAGTTTGGTGGATGCCAACAGAATAAAGTGAGAAAGAGGCAATGCAGTTGATGATGGTAGCATATCTCAGTGTTCAGAAAGGAACTGAATGAGCACACAAGGAAGAATTTGCCTTAATGATATGTTACACAAATGTGCTAAGACAATAGGGAAGAAAAGAATAGATGATACCTGAAAGAAACACTCTGGTAGTGGGTAGGGCATAGTGAGAGGAGGAAAGGGAAACAAACTAGTACACTGTCGCTGGGTGCCCTTAAGGTACTTTTCATTGTTGGTGGTCAAGTTTTCTGACTGTAGGCTTAGATGGCAATGAAAAAGATTCAGATTAGCTGCTCTGATCAATACAACATGAAGTTAATTTTAATGGGGAATTAAGAGTTTTGCAGTGTTATAGTAAGAGTCCATTCGAGGTTAAAAAAAATGTAACCCTGAAGTTGACATTTTAGCAAGTTTTTAAGGCATTTTTCATTCGCAATGTTCAACAACTGTAGAAAAAGATTTATGTAATTGAGAACATTTCAATAGTGACTGGGTATTTAGTAATAATATTTTCCTAGGTTTGATAATTTAGTTTTTAAACCTTTACTTTTCAGGGAATCATACTAAAACAATTACAGAAAACAAGATCTGATACATATATTTTCTTCAACCTAACTGAAGGAAACAAAACTGATCACAAGTTGATAATAACTTGGTGGTGGGTACATGAGATTTATTGTATTATTCTCATTTCTTTTATATGTTTGAAAACTTCTCTAACAAAATAAGTATTCAATAAATTTTCTAGACTTTCATTCTATTTATCTTATTTCTTTTCTTTCTCACTTTGTCTACTTTAATCTTTTTAAGTCATATATTATTCTCACTAATTTTTCCTTTTATTTTGCACTCATTCTTTCTAAATCACTTTTTTAGTGTTTCCTTTTCTTGTACAAATGTCTGTCCCTATATAACTATTTGAATCTGGGATCTGCCATTTTAAAGCTGGGTGAACTAAGGCAGGGAAAATCACCTCTTTAAGCCTCAAATTTCTCATCTATAAAATCAAGTAAATAATTCCTAACCTACAGAAAGGTTGGAAAAATTGAGATGACAATATATACCTATCTGTTAGTGAGTGGCAAATGGTCAAGAATAATAAGCAGTATAAGCACATGGCAAGAGGTCAATAAGGAGTTGTTATTATTAGAAAAACATGTTGATGATAACAGTTTGAAGAATAAACATTTCATTATATTTGCACGAAACTTCATAGTTCTCAATTTAAAGAAGAGTGAAGTGTTTCACATTTCTTAAATTCTTAGTATTTTAGTTTATAATGTTGCCCTTAACCAAATATTCCCCAACAAGTCAAACAACAAATACAACCAAACTGAACAAAGATTTCTATTCCTGCTTTAAAAGCCTGCATCCTTCACTTGGGCAATATTTCTTTCATTTTATTGTCAACTATAAATATTTAATGAATCTGACAAAAAAAAAATCAAACACACTTTATTGCAAAAATGCCACAGATCCTATTTATTTAACAGTAATTTCTATTTAATTAAGAAACATAAATATAAATGAGTTACATTAAAATCATTAAGTATTACAATAGAATTTTGTACTTAATGTGACTTGCTCCTATGTCTTTACCCTCGAGTCAAATCATACATATTTAATCTTCTATTGGTTTAACTCCATGACTCTTTTTTTCTCCCTCTCTTTTGAAAAATTTTCACACTAATAGCTTCTGTAAATTGTGCAACTTTTCACTTTTATGCCTTAAAGTTGAAAGACATCATACCTTTGGTAGTAGGCTACAATTATTCTAAAAGCTAAGAGATATGGAAAATAATTCAGTGAAATATCAAACTAAATGAAAAAATTTTAGTCATATTATTTAGACTATTTTCTGCATAATCCCTTCCCCACACACTTCAGGTTCCTTAATTTTTAAATGCCTGATAGTCATTTTATACAGATGAACAATATTACAAGCACAAAACAACAAATACATTCCAGTTATGCTACAGCAGTAAGACACAGATTTCATATTTTAGTAGCAGCTATTTTATTTTCAGGTTTTTCAATATTATGATTAAAGTCTTGTTAAGTTCTTCATTTTATAATTTTCTGGAAAAATTATGAAATATAATTTACTTTTCTAAATTAGGTTCATAAGAAGGAAATTATCAGTGTTCAAAGTAGAAAGTCTGTTTCTGATTATTACGTACTTTACATCTGAAAATGGAGGTTTTATCAAAATTGAGATTGCTTTTATTAAAGCTGAAATAACCACATTTAGACAAGCTATTAGGTTAAACTGAATTGTTTCATCTATAAATTAAAAGGTATTCTATGTCTTTATATATCAGCTGATTGATATTCTTTACAAATATCATTTGAAAAATGAAATATGTTCCATATAAATATATCCTCAAGCAGCAACTTAGGCAGTAAATGTAGGGAAAAGGGAAGTTAATGATTAAAGAAGAGAAAGAGAATGAGATAGGAATAAAAATTAGAAGTTATATAAAATTTTTCTTAAAAGTAGTACACTCAATTTAGTAATTATACCAAATTTATAAAATGACATTATAAAACTCATTTAAACTCAAAGTATTTCCAAAGGCCAAATAATGTCATCTTCTATGTATAAAAGGGCACAGCCCTGGCTGGTAGCACAGTGGACAAGGCACCGGCCTGCGAATCCAAAGGTCGCAGGTTCGATTCCCCAGCCAGGGCACATAATCAGGTTGCAAACCAGATCTTCAGTCAGGTCTGTGGCTGAAGGCAGGTAAAACGCAACCATACATTGATGTCTTTCTCCCTCTCTGCCTCTCTCCCTTCCCCTCTTTTTAAAAGTAATGAAATAAAATCTTAAAAACAAAAAAAAAATGTTGTTTAAAAGGGCACAACTAATGTGAAACAAGGTACTTTCATTCTAACAAAATTCAAGTTGGAATTTCACTTTGAGCAAGTTAAATATTTTTTAAAACAATTTAAATATGCCTGTAATTTAGGTTTCTTGAATCCTCATAGAAGATTAGATTAGATGGCAAAATTACACTATCTAAGCCTTAAAACATTCAGATAATCACAGCAGAAGAAAAAATTACTCAAATCATAAAAATGTAAAGTAGTTCAATAGGAAAGCTAATCCAAGTTTTCATTACTGAGCTGTTTAAATGCAACCATAAATCTGCTAAATGATAAGGATGCAAAGTAATTTGTCCTCAGAGAGGAGTGTAGAAAATGGTTATGCAAAATACTCTCGTGATTTAAATAACTGATAAGATGTGACATTTTCTTTTTCAAAAAGCCTTTTCCACTTTCTTTTTTGTTAAATTAACATTTTCAATAATATATTTAGATTTAAATTAAATTATAATTTTAGACATCTAGAAAAGACTTCTAAACCCACTTCTTCAGACATGCTAATTATTCAGTTAAAAATCACCTCACTATTTTGTTTTTTTTTTCAGATTTGATGTTTGCCATTTTTACATTAAACTTAAACTTCATAAATAAAATTGAGAAGCATTTCTTTCAATTCTAGCATGTGACTCAGAAAACAAATAAAATAGTAAGCAACATTCTTAAGGGATAAGAAAATTTACAAAATATTTTTCTATTATAAATGCACAGAGTGTTTATCTGTTTGTCTTGCTACCGCTATACCTAGAGGAAAAATTACAAAAAAAACTACGAAAAGAAAAACAGCAATAATTTCACAACCAGGGACAATGGCATTTTCCTTTCATCTGAGAGACAGATTTGTTATTCCATGATTTATGCAGTCATTGGCTGATTTCTTGTATGTGCCCTGATTGGAAATTGAACCCACAACCTTGGTGTATTGGGATGACACTAACCGAGACATCTGGCCAGGTCAGATATATGTGTATGTAAATTTTTAACTGAGATGTCATATTTATATGATGCGATATACTTCATATTTATCATTATAGAGTAAATCTACTATTATAAAAACTGTCATACCATCTTGTTTGGAAAAGCTAGTTCTCTAAAGCAGAAAGGAGAATATAGTCTGATGCAGAAAGACTAGCTGGAAATGTGCTCCAGAAGCCCAGAAACCTAATTGGCAAAGGGGATTATATCCTTCAGTGTCCTGGCAAGAAGAACTTCTTTGGAAATTTTCAGTGCTGAGAAATTTATGAAAAGGCTGTTTTTAGAAGTGTGAGCATGGTTAACAGAACAAGTAAGGCAGACAGAACCCTGGCACTTATGTGAGGGACAAAACAAATACACAGAAAATGAACTTCTTCCTGTGTTCACTTTCTTGCTGGTGCCTCTCATTGGGAACCTCCCCAGCCAGGAAGAAGGGCAGCAAGAAAGGCCATGTGATGCAACTGACTGTAGCTTCTGAAAATGGAAAGATGGGCAGATAAGGATGGAAAACAGACCTGGTGGAGTGAGAATAGAAAACAATGTGCTCAGGGATATACAAGAGGATGGATTTCAAACACATTTAGGAGCTAGGTGGCAAAAATAAAATGTGACAGTCAATTTGATAATGGGTCTACGAGGAAAATGTACTTTGGAAAACTTCCATGTTCCTGGACTGGGTGACTGGGTGGCTGGTGTTATCCATGACAGGCACAGGCAGGCAGGAGTTTGAGTCTGGCTTCGGTGTTCCAGCCATTTATGACACAGCGTAATGGAAGCCCATACATGCTGCTAGTTTTCAGTCTGAGACTCAGGGGAAAGTTCCTGGCCTTCAATAGCCCAGATTTCCATTCTATCTTTCAGACTATTTAGAAAGAATTCATAGAATCAAATATAAATTCTTTACAGTGACATTTAATGTCTATCAGAGTCTAAGTAACTTTTCTTCCTAGTTTCATACATACTACAAGTTCCATGAATCCAGCTATGAAGGCCATGTCATTTCACCATCTTTCATGTCATCCTAGCAGTTCCTCTTATCTATAATCCTTATCTTTCTTGATGAAAATCTAAATCATCTTTCTAGGCTGAGCCTATTCAAAGGCCCCTTTCACAAAGCCTTTGCCAATTCCCCAAGTCTAAATTAACTGCATCCTAATTTATGTTCCACCTAGTTTATTTATACCTTAATCACAGCATTTATTTCATTCAGCCTTGTTGCTTACTCATTACTTTCAAGAGAGTAATAACATATGTAAGGGTGGGAAGTAGTTTAGGCATTTTGTGACTCAGTTATCCCCATTCAACTCACCAACCGAATTCAATAAAATTCATCAAATTTATTGTTTCCCCAAAGCATGAAGGAGTTATTTTCAAGTAGTAAACAAGCAAATATTTACATTTCTTTTGAATTTCTCAAAATTCTAGCAAGTTATTAAATAAAGCACATTCTCAGAAATCTTTCATGGTGCTTTTTATTTGAAACTTAAGAGATCTGGGAAGAAGCTGTGTTGGCGCACATGAACTAATGATATATAACTTTATTACTGGCCTTCTGGTTTTTGGAAATACTTTATGCATGTATAACTACATGCAGCATTATACATCACCACTACCAGCAACAGAATGCCAAAGATCATGGAAACAAATATTTATTTAAGTTGATACAGTGAGTGATGAACCTCTGACTACAATTAATTTTCTTACAGTTCAGCATTCTATTATTATATCATATGACTTCAGTCTCCTGCCTGGGAATGTGTGTACCTGTGAGCCTTCCAGGACACTGCGGTCATCTCTTTTTGCAGAATCTAACCTGATTCCAGATGCGTGGTTAATACCTCATTGATAATGAGGCAAAAAATAGTTTGGTGCAGGGTTCCATTCTTGAAACTCCCTAGGATGTGAATCTTGTATCTCAAAGTTCTGATAATCTTCATGATATTGTCAATTCAGTAATAGTCAATTCTACTTTGTCTCTATAGTCAGTTTAGAGACATTCTGAAGCCACCCTAGGAGAATCTTAGTCTGAGAGGCTCTCTTTCAATACATCTAAACTCATTAAGAATGATTTCCAATATATGCATAAATGAGATGAGAAAATTATAATTTTTTCTATAAAATACAAATGAAAAGTGGTTGTTTGAAACATCCATTTCATTGATTCAAAAATGAAAAGTAATAAGAATAAATCCCATGTTCATCCACATTAAAATTCACAGAACATTTAAATAAGACAGACTTCAGGGTGTTTACAAAAGCTTTTCTTCTTGATGTAGAACTATACATTAGGAATATTTCTTAAAATGGGTAAACCTTACCTATGAAAGAGTCAGAAGCCCAACAGTGTAAATAAAATGGAACATTAAAGAAAATTAGTTTCTCACAATATATGGAGGAAAGAAGAAAGTAGTGTGAAGGAATAAGGAATTTGAAGATGAATGAAATCACTGAATGTAGCTTCTATTAGTAGAATATCTTTCACACAGCATGTTTGCCATAATGCGCTAAGTTTTTCTTTTTTCTCATGAAATCCCAAGAAGGCAGAGTTCTGGTACAAATGAGGTAGCAACAGCTGCCTTGTATTTCACAAGCATTAAGTCCATTTATTTATTTATTTTCTTTAAATTTGGTAAAAGAGAGACTTAAATAAGGAATGGTATTTTTAAAATATGTTGAGTGGATTTTCTTTCATATTAGGTTCTCCATCACATCTTGTTTAATGCAGTTCCTTTGACGAAAATCCTATGACACAATTTACTCGAGCTTAATGTACGATGTATCTGGCTACTTTTAGAGCCATTACAAAAAATGGGTTAGCATTAGAAATGGAGGCTCCTTTAAATCTTAGTACATTTTCTGAAAATTGGTTAACACTACAGGGTTTAACTGGAATCCTGCATAGGATGGAAGAAATTCATTTAGAGCAAAAATATGAACTTGATTAATTCTGAGCTCTGAGGTGCTTTTAAACTTTGAAATTCTACACTGCTCTGAAAAACAAATAAAACCTTCACAAAGCATTCCCTATGAAAATAGTATGAAGACTTCCTCTCGTGCCTCCTTCTCTACCTTCTCCATCTCAGGACACCAGGGGCTCCTCATATTACAAGCCAATGAGATGTTGGGTGCAAAAGTGGAAAGGAAAGATCCAGTAAGCAGGAGAAGAAGGAACTGAAGAGATACAGCACTGAGTTTATGAGAATGGCTACTAACATGATTCAAAATAATGTTACTAATATTGAAATTTGATACATATTTAGCTACATTTAACAATGCTTTGGCATTATTTTGGTTGCTCCATGGTAACATTTTCAAACAATCGAGATCAGTAAATAAAATCATACTAAGAAAAGTTAACACATTCTCTAATATACTGCCTCAGGCAAGGGAAACAAAAACAGTAAACAAATAGAACTACATCAAACTAAAAAAAATTTTGCACAGCAAAGGAAACCATCAACAAAATGAAAAGACAACCCATTATATGGAAGAACATGCTTGCCAATAATACAGCTGATACAGCTGAGGCAAAAAATAGTTTGGTGCAGTTAGTTGTAAAACTGAATACCAAAAATAATACAATATAATTAAAAAATGGGCAAAGGATAATCCTCAAAAAGGACATACTAATGGCCAACAGAAATATAACAAGATGTTCAATGTTACTAATTATCAAAGAAATGCAAATTAAAACCACAATGAAATACCACCTCACACCTGTCAGAACAGCCATCATCAATCAATAAATCAACAAACAAGTGCCGGTAAGGATGTAGAGGAAAGGGAACTCTTGTACATTGTTGGTGGTAATGCAGATTAGTGTAGCCACTGTGGAAAGTAGTATGAAGTTACTTCAAAAAATAAAAAATGAAGCCCTGACTGGTGGCACAGTCGATAAGGCGCCTGCGTGCGAATCCAACGGTCGCTGGTTCAATTCCCAGCCAGGGCACATAACCAGGTTGCAAGCCAGGTCTCCAGTCAGGTCCATAGCTGGAGGCAGGTGAAACGCAACCATACACTGATGTTTCTTTCCCTCTCTGCCTCTCTCCCTTCCTCTCTCTCTGGAAATAATAAATAAAATCTTTTAAAAAATTTAAAAAAAAACAAAAAAACGAAACTGCCTTATGATCCAGTGATTCCGCTTCTGGGAATATATTTGAAGAAACCCAAAACACTAATTCAAAAGAATATATCCACCCCTATGTTCACTGCAGTGTTCTTTACAATAGCCAGGATTTGGAATCAGCCCAGGGTCCCTCAGTAGATGAGTGGATAAAAGTTATTTGCAACAGTGTGGATGGATGACAGAGCATTATGCTAAGTGAAATAAGCCAGTCAGAAAAGACAAGTACCATAAGAGTCTACTTTTATATGTATTCTAAGGAACAAAATAAACAAACAAAATAGAAACAGACTTATAGATACAGAGGACAGACTGACAGCCATCAGAAAGGAAGGGAGTTGTGGGGCTGGGTGAAAAAGTAAAGGGTTTAAGAAAAAACCCTCATAAACACAGACAACAGTTCTGGTGATTACCAGCAGGAAAGGGGGGTGTGGGGAGGTAGAAGAGGGTACAGGGGTGATTAATGGTGATGGAAGGAGACTTGCGGTAGTGAACACACAACACAATATACAGATGATGTACACATGAAACTGACATTTTATTAACCAATGTCACCTCAATAAAGTCAATAAAAAATAAGATTTAAAAACACAAAAGGTAAAATCAACAACCAAATTTCTTTTAAGTGGAATGCAGGTTGTGCACCCTTCAAGACAGAACAGGATGTTCAGTTGAAACAAAAATTGCAGATTTTTCATTTAGACCTTTAAGCACAGTCACACATACACTGTTAGCTTCACAGTGGAGCCTAAGTGGGAACCTGTTTCTTGAAGAGTCGATTCCTGGCACGTGGTCTGCTTAAAAGCAACTATGAGAGGCACAGATGGAGCCAAGTGGGATTGCAACCTGCTCCATGGCCTTACATTTCTTTTTTGCAGCAAATAATTGCTCCCTGCTTATACTAAGTCCTTTTCTTCGCCTCTCCCTCTTACCTTGAGTGGAAGCAGAGAACACTTGACACCAAGAAGCAGCTTGGCATTAGCAGGCTGCCTGCAGCCACTTTCTCGTCTGCTTCCTCCAGTCCTGCCATCTCTGGAAATCACTTCCTTGCCTTGCCAGAACGCCAGCCCTTCCTTTCCCTTAAATTAATCCCCTCCTTGCTCTCCTGTTCTCTCTTTTCTCTTCCCCCTCTCTTTCTCTTTCTCTCTCTTACTGGGTCCCATTTTTTTCTTTACTTCTCTTACTATCTGGCTTCTCTGCAAAGTTAGTTTTTGCTTCCCTCTGATATTCCGCCAACTTTGGCTTCTCTGAGTTCCAGGTACCCAGAGAGGCTCTGGTTGTTACTATTTCTTGGCTTCACAGTTTTAGGGCTAAATTCATCTGCTGACTCAGCCTCTGAATCTTAGTGTAATGCCTTAACACTTAGAAACTTTTCAGCTCACCCCCGTAACAAACACTAACAACTGGAATTGGCAGAAGTGAATTGTATCTATCCCTTCAATTTTTATTTAAAAAATAATGTATTGAGCCCTGGCTGGTGTGGCTCAGTGGACTGAGTGCTGGCCTGCAAACCAAAAAGTCATCAGACCACATAACTGGGTTGCGGACCAGGACCTCAGTTAGTGGCACATGAGAGCCAACAACACATTGAAGGTTCTCTCCCTCTCTTTCTCTCTCCCTTCCCCTCTCTCTAAAAATAAATAAAATCTTAAAACAAAACAAAACAAAAAAGAATGTGCTGAGCTCTCATTCTGTCAGACCCTGTGAGAGATATTAAATTGGGGCTGGAGGAAGGAGGAAGGACATGGGGTAGGGGTGTTTATCTTAAATTATTTTAGAAAGGAGTGGGAACACCTTCATCTAGGTTAGACCAATACTTAATCTTAAGGCAATTGCACTTTAGAGTAGAAATGGTAATATCTGTAAATTTACTGAACAGGGCACCTTGGAACTTTTGGAAGACAATTCTACTCACTGTTTTTTGTTTGTTTTCTTTTAAGATTTTATTTATGATTTACAGAGAGAGGGGAAGGGAGAGACAGAGAGAAACATCAATATATGGTCGCCTTTCACCTGCCTCCAGCTACGGACCTGGCTGGAGACCTGGCTTGCAACCTGGTTATGTGCCCTGGCTGAGAATCGAACCAACGACGTTTGGTTCTGAGTGAACTACAGGGTATATGTTTATAAGATTTTAGACGTCACTAGTCGAATACTAGACATAAAATAAAAAGACAAATCTGACATACAAAATAAGGGAGATTTGCCTGGAATTGATGAGAATCCTCAAAAACACTATCATCACAATAGAGTTGAATATCAAAATCATGAGAGGCCTGGCCAATTCCTTCTCACATAGCCCCAAATATACACTTCTACCTCTGAAAGTCTGTAGACTCAAAATAATAAACAACGTAGTCCAGAATGACTAAACTAGAATTTATGATTTATAGTCACAAATGCCACTGAAATAGAACATGGGAGCATTTGGGAACACAGCCTCCTGTTTCTGGAGTCAATATCATGAAACAAAATTATACTGTTATCTCACAGCGTGCAGTTTGATGTCAATGTCAGAACCAACAGGAATAGAGGGAAAAATGTTTGACCCACTAAAGCAATTTCTTTGCCATGAGGTAGACAAAGCAACTGTGCTCAAAGTGGTTCAGGCAAGACAGCAAATTCCCATATCATGGTGCAAATAAAGTCAGTCATATCCTCCCCTAATAACACCCAGGGATGAGAAGAGCAGTTGACCTCTCAAGACCTGAAAAAGGGGGCAGGGGAGGGACTCACAGAAGGGAATGTAGTCTGTCAAATTAGCTACTGTTCCTACAAATGATGCACCTGTAACTAAGTAACATCAACCTGTGAACGTGCTTAATGACCTTCAATTACTCCTTTAAAAACCTGGTTAATATAAATGATCTGAATGGAAAACACTGACTTCTCATTCCAAGGCAGAACTTAGTACCTCAACAATATTAACGGAATGAATAAAGGTAATGATGCTATTTCATAAAAACCTACATACGTTATTTTATTAATTTTTCATATTGTGAGTATGTGATGTTATACATTTTATCACACGACAGAAAATTCTTTACAATAATGGTTTCAGGGGATAAGATGGTCACCCCTTTGCCTTCATTATAGGCTTTGAGCCTATTTATTTCAAGACAACAATACATGGCTTTACAGTGGTGAGCAACACTGTAAACCTGATACAATTTTACTTACTGAGATTCTATCCTGATCAAGATATTTACCAAATTCCCCAGTCCCAGAGGGGTTTCTGGTCTAGGAGAAGGCACTAAACGCATTACAAGGAGAACAAAATAATTTAAGGATAATAGTCTAAAAAGCAGCGCCAGCATGAATTGTATTTTAAGACCTTGGTCATATTTAACCTTCAGGTTTTCTGTTATTAGACTATTCAAGAATCCTGGTTTAGCTAGATAGATAGACAGAGTCCCAGTTCATGTGTCAACAATAGCTTCTGTTGCCAGCAACTCAGCAAAGTGACCAATGTTACAGAACAGTCAGCCAAGTTCTACTGAATAAATGTTGACCTGCAATTTGCCCTTCAATCTCTGAGACACAGGGTTGCTCTGAATGCTGAGTACATTGATCTTAGTTAGTGGTTACATGTGAATAAAGTTCCTGGGGTCCTGCACCCACATATCCCAGTCATTCTTATTAAATTGTATGGGGCTGGTCTAGCATGATCATTGGTTTTAGCATCTCTCATTTCTTCCCCCCAATCTCCCTGCATCTTTCACTTTCTTATTAAAGGAAGTTTTATGAGGCATACCACCATTTAGCTGCAAGCACAGAGTCATTTCAGGCTTCCTAATTCAAGAGTTTATTTGCTATGTGTTTGTTACATATATATGTATACAAGTATATCATCACTTAAGTGTCCCTTTTTCTTCTCTCAGTTATCCCTTAATGGATGGCAAAGACAGAATCCGTGGCATCAAATTTATTATTTTACAAATGCTTGGAGTATGTAAAAATATAAAAGATATTTTAGGTAGTTCTGAAATATGAAGCAAAAATCGTATCAACTGCTGGCTCCTTTTTTCAATGTTGCTGTCATTTTACCTATTTTACCTGTTTCATATATCAAGTTTTCATTTGTGTTGACCTGAATCATTTAATTTCATTATGCTTGCAAAGTGTGCTCTCGGTCGTTTGGCCTGCATAGTTCAATTTATCTTCCACCACCAAAATGTGAGAACATTTGAACAGAATTCAAATGGGCAATTTCCGCTTGCTTTGAACAAAACTCTGATGACAGAAGAATCAAGTCAAGAGAGCACTGAGATCACAGGTATGGCAAAAGATACAATGTATATGTTGAGCCAGAGATAGAGTTGCTCCATTTCCTACTACACCCCAATTCATCAGCACAAAATTATCCTTGATGATGATTTCATATTTTATTAAATCATTTAAAAATTTTACCCTATTACAGTTGTCCCAAGTTTTTCCCCTTTGCCCTCCCCTGCCCATCCCACCCCCTGCTCCCCAGTCAATTCCCACAATGTTGTCCATGTCTGTGGGTCATTCATACATGTTTTTTGTCTGGTCCTGAAACATTTGAGAAAACCTCACTGATGCAAATGCTGTACGTAATGTCTGTTTCAACTATAATAATAATTCCTACTTAAATAACACTGATTTGGATTTCATGACTAATTGCAATTCACATTTTCTATTTCTGATTTTTATTTTTAAAAATGTGCTAGAATTTAAAAATGTACATGAAAGTGCTTCTCTCAAGGACTTCAAGGTCGAGTTGGAGAACCAGGGGGCATAAACAAAGATTTCAGTCGCAGCAGGATTGTCACAAAGATGTGCAAGGAAGCATGGGAGGTAATCCTGAACTAACCTGGGAAGTTCAGGAAATGTTTAGCAGTGAAGACATGCTAATTAAAACTTGAAGGTGAAAAAGAAATCAGCAGGAAGGAGTCTGCAGGGGAACAGAGATAAGAGGTTCCCCAAACCATCCAGGCAACAGACCATGCAAGCCTGTAGGAGAGCAGATGGCAACAGAGAGTCATGTTGCTCCACATTGTGATAAGTCAAAGATCTTGATACAAATTTGGATGGGGGTATGGAAAGGTGCCTGGAAGAGGAAGAAGTTAAAAAATTATTTCAAAGTTACGATTTTGACCAGACGGTGACACCATTATCCTAATCAGAAAATACAAATGCAGTATCTGAGTTGGAAGAAAGGGTCACAATAAGGAGCTCAGTTCAGGGGAAATACAAAGTTCGGCACATAGGAAACAGGTAGAAATATCCGGAAGACGGCACCTGTGAGCTGGTGATCGGCAACCTTCATTCTTCCAGGCTTTTGTCCCAATTCTCACTAAGTAACAAATGACCTCCAAAGACCAGCATAGCATTACCACCTCTGAGTCTGTGCTAAGCAGGAAGGAACACCAGGATCTGTTTCACATCGAACTGAGCTAATGCAGGAATGCCCCTCATTCCTGCATTGCTTTGGGCGGACAGAGAATTCTGTTTTGAGCTAGAACATCAGACAGCGAGGATTGGCAGTTTCAAATATGGCAGGAGCTTCTTGTTTACCTCAAGCATTAATTAACAGAGGATATACAATATGTTAGATACTTGGAAACCCCACATAAGCAAAAACTTTTAAACAACCACTCTAAGAAAGATCAACCTGAGTAGAGGAAGGAAAGAAGAAATGTGTTAGTTATCTAGACCCAAGGTATATATATACTCATTATTTTTGGAATGTCTGATGTTGGGGCCCAGGGCAGGCTATCCCTAAATAACCCACAATACCATAATGATTATTTCGAATTAAAATCACTTAAGCAGCAGCCAGAGGAGCTGCCTGCCTGGCTCTGCTCTGTCCCTCTAAATGCAATTAGTGTAATTTGGAAGGTGTCCTCCTTATTATAAAAGGGCTAAGGAGTAATCAGATAAGAGGCAGCCTTGTGGCCAAATATAGAGAATCCAGAGCTCAGAAGCCTGTGTAAACAAACCCTTATTAATTTTACTAGCTTATGGTCCTAAACCTATATTCTATTTAAATTCCTTTCTAGGTACACTAAAACCTATTCTCCTTTGCCTTTCAAAGCTCCATAAATTTATTGTTTTTTTATGTGAAGGACATATAAATGGCCTGTTCCACTTCTCTTACAGAGAATGATTCTTTGAATTCTCCTGTGTACACATAAAACTTGGGATTTCCCCTGTTATTCTTCCTTGTGCCAATTTTTATTAGTAACCTAGACACAAGAACTCAAAGAAGGCAGAAGGGAGGATTCTACCTCCCTGGCACTGGTAATGCTAGGTAAAAATGTGTAATTCAGGTATTTTCCTTACTCAAATTTTCTCTTTTGCCCAAATAATTTATTGATTGATTTGATTATGCAATAATTATAACACTGAAATTTCTTAAACCTTATTAAGATGGCTAAAATAGTATGGACACTATTTCTATTTTATACATGCTTAATCCCTACCTGCTTGCCAAAAGTATTGCTGGCTGTGAAATGTCATGTGAGCTACTTAGTTCTTCCTCTGGTAGATAGCTTAATGTTACTATATGTCATTTTTACTGTCACATTATCCTACAAGTCTATTAAAAAAAAAAAGGAATGACAAGGAAGTCCCAAAATATAAATCTACCAATCAAAATGTTAAACACTTTGCCCTGCATTTGACAGTTAACTTACAGCTGTATTTGGAGGGTTCTTTTATCTTTTTTCAGAGATCTATAGTTTTTCAGATGGAAATTGTTATTAGGATTCCTATAAAAAGTTTTAAGAACATTTTCCTAATGCACTGTACCAGCATTCTGTTCATAGAAAATACAGTAATAGGTAAGTAAATGTCAAATTTTAACCTCATATAAGGGCTTTCCTATGTATAGCATTTAAACTATTCAGAATATAAAACAAAGCAGGCTAAGTTTCCATTATCAACAGGAAGATTACAAATATTACTTAAGATGAATCAGGGTGCCCACAGCTGTTTCCCATCAATGGTTTCCCTACTATCCAGACAGCATTTCCATGAGGTTGCATGGTGGATTACTGCCACACCTGAACAGCAGCGATATTAGCTGGTAAATCTGTCCCACATCTGTTGGAAGGTAGTAAGTAGCCTGAAAGATCTCAGAGAGAGGACACAAGAAGGAATGTGGTAAGGCTGAACAAGAAAGAAATTTAAAAAAGCAATAATAATAACAAAGAAGACTCAAAAGAAGGAAATGCACAGAAATTGATTTGGCTACCTACTGTCAGGATGGTGTTAAATGTACCTTCAAGCTCTGGCTGGCGACTTAGTGGATTGGTGCTGGCCTGTGAAACCAAAGGTCATTAGTTCAATTCCCAGCCAGGGCACATAACCAGGTCTCCAGCCAGGTCTGTGGCTAGAGGCAGGTGAAAGGCAACCATACATTGATGTTTCTCTCCCTTCATCCCTCCCTCCCTGCCCTTCTCTTACAGAATGCAAAGCTATAAGGTACATAATTAGGTGGTCACTGACCACCTGGCAAGTGACACTAACTGTAGGAATACTGGAGAAAGCAGAATTATTATGCAGCAAGGTGACTTAAAAGGACTGATGCAATTAACCTAAAAAGGAGCGAACAGAACAGTGGCAGTAGCAGTGGTAAGAATGAGGAGGAGGAAGTTGTGGCAGAAGTCCAAAACTCTGCCTGATGACAAAATGGTGGGTATGGAGAGAGGGGGATGAATCCTGTTTGATGCTGAGATCCTGCGGCCTTGGTGCCTAGGAAAGTGATGATCCTTAACAGAATGAGAAAGCAGGAAAAAAGATTTAATGAGCTTCATAAGCTTCTTGCTACTATTTTGGACATATTGCATTTGAAACTCAGCTGGGCCATGAAGGTAAAGGTGTTGTTGGACTGTCAGAATTAAAGGCTAATGTTCAGAAGACCAGACTTGTAAATAGCAGTAGTAGCTGAAGTTGTGGAAGTGGAAAACAGCACTAAGGAATAAAATGTGGAAAGAGAACAGACCCAAGAGTAAAAGGAGTCTTTTATGCATTTACTTGCAGTAGATGGGAAGGCTACCAAAAGACAAAGAAGTAATATTAAGTACGGGGATAAAATGGAGAGAAATACACAGAAACTAATGGTCAGATAATTAAAGGACAACACCGAGAAGTGGAAGAAACTGTAGATTATGAGAAGGTTACTATCATGTCTTAACCATGTGGACAATGGTGGACAGTGGGGCACCAGGCTAGGGGAAGAATGGAAGAAAAATCCATACTGCAGGGTTGGGAGGAAAGAGAAATAAAGAAGTAGGGATACTTAAGGGAAATTTCCTTGAGGAAGCATGATGGTTAAAAAAATAAAGAGATAAAGAATGATAGCAAGACATGATAGTGGAATGGAGAGAAGCCAACACTCTAGAGGAGGGTCTATTGGAAAGCAGAAGGAAAATAATTACAAATGCAAATTTAAAGTATAAAAATCAAAGTAATAGGATTGCGGAGGGGGGGGGACGTATCAGAATCATAGAATCTACCCCACTCCAGAAGAAACTAGTGGAAGATAAGGTTGCTGAAATTAGGCTGTTGAGAAAGAAAAGCTGGAAGTTAAAAACCTGGAAAGTCCTCAGTCAGGGAAGCAGACTTTGGCATTTGCGAATAGATACTCAAGCCAGTTTGAAATGTTAAATCCTACAATGAACATGTATAATTTTATTTCATTTTTTTAAGATTTTATTTATTATTTCCAGAGAGAAGAGAGGAAGGGAGGGAGGCATCAATGTATGCTTGCCTTTCACCTGCCTCCAGCTACAGACCTGGCTTGCAACCTGGTTATGTGCCCTGGCTGGGGAATCAAACCAATGACCATTGGGTTCACAGGCCGGTGTCTTATCCACTGTGCTACCAGCCAGGGATAACATGTGTAATTTTAAACATTGCTCTTATCTCTATTTTTTTCTCATCAATGTTTACATAAGTTGAATACTATTACACAGGTTATGGCCATGTATACAGCAATTTCTTTAACAGGGCCCAGAAAAAATTTGGGGGACATTTTCAATGTGTTCTCTCACACATATAACAAAAATTTGGAGGAAAAAATTTCACATGCAAATGGATCAGTGCATTCTTTGGGTCACATTTCCTGAAGAGCTATTTTTAAATAATTGCTTGAGAAAGTTCAAGCAATTTCCCTGGTCTCCCCCTTAAAAATAGGGCAGTGGACATATGCATTAATGTGAAGCTAAGCTCTGGGAAATCTGTAACTTTGAGCTCCAGGGATTTTGCTACTGTGAAACTATGTAAATAAATCTTAAAAGCTCTGTTGATTGAATCAGAATCCATCTAACTTTACAAAAAATTTAAAAAAATAAAAAGGCAGCAGGCATGACAATGATTTTTTTTTTTCTTTTTCTTTGAGCTGAATCATTTTCAAATTGGATTGTTAACTGAAATGAACTATTTGAAATGTAACTTAGGAAAAATATGTGTACTTGGTTCAATGAATATATTTATTTTTTAAATGTGACAATTTTGAAAAAAAGATGAAATGAACATATATTCAAAAACTTAAGCCCTGGTTGGTGGTTCAGTGGAAAGGAGCCAGCCTGCAAACCCAAAGGTATCTGGTTCAATTCCCCAGCCAGGGCACATAACCAGGTCTCCCAGCCAGGTCTCCAGCCAGGTCTGTAGCTGGAGACAGGTGAAAGGCAACCATACATTGATGTCTCTCTCCCTTTCTTCCTCCTTCCCTGCCCTTCTCTCTGAAGATAATGAATAAAGTCTTTAAAAAAAAAAAATGTTTAATTAATATTATTTTCCCAAACCAATGTTTTCTAGAATACAAATGTGAAGAATATAATGCTATAAAATTCCTCCATTTGGTTTCATTTGGAGCTATTTTTATCTTCACGTTTTGAGTAGATTATGACATTAATATATTTCTATTTAAAAAGTTAAGTTTAACAGAAATAAAGTATAAAAATTATATACATATGTACACACACATACAAATTTTACATATAAACTTTACATCTAAATTATATTTGTATATATTTATAATTCTAATACTATCTTAAAAACATAGTTATTTTTTTTTAAAGATTTTATTTATTACTTTCAGAGAGAGGGGAAGAGAGAGAGGCAGAGAGGGAGAGAGACATCAATGTATGGTTGCCTTTCACCTGCCTCCATCTGTGGACCTGGCTGGAGACCTGCCTGGAGACCTGGTTTTGTGCCCTGGCTGGGGAATTGAACCAGTGACCTTTGGGTTCACAGGCCAAAGCCTTATCCATTGTGCCACTAGCCAAGGCTTAGAGTTAAATTTTTAAGGCTTAAAAGCTAGAACCACTTAAACCTTATAACATTTCCTATAGTGTTGAAATTTGTGTGTTAAAAGGACTTGAGAGTTCTCTTTGTAAGATTTTAAACATAATGAACCCAAAAGTCTGTACGTATATCCTCACATGTATACATAAACATCTATCCTTACATAGAGTGTAACACACAAATATTACACACAGAGAACACATAAACATATTCTTCGATATATACTACTTTAAGTAGTATTTTAAACACAAAAATGTACTTTGTAGCTTAGATAAAAATGGATTGGAATAATTACTGAAATAGTGAGTTTCATGATGTATTAGATAAATAAGGCTTGAAATAGAAAAAGAAAATTCAAGATAACTTCCATCCATAAAATTGTTGGAAATGCTCAAAATAACTCAAATAAAAATAGCCTTTAACTGAATCACTGAATGAGCAAACTTTATATTTTAGTACCAGACATAAAGTTTAAACCATTTTCTCTAAACATTGAAAGTGACAACTTATTTCTTTTTACTTACAACTCCTTTAAAATATACCAAATATATGTAATTTTTTCTTAGATTCCCATGCAGATTTTCATAATTAATTATACCAATTCATTCAAAATACAATTAGAGACTCTTTTAATATAAGGCTATGATAGTTTGTATTAGCCCAGTTCTCCTACTGGAAACAGAAAGGGCTGGAAAACAAACATTAAGGCAGCCAGGATCATGGGGCCATGCTCATAAAGGAGAAACAATGAGCCAAGCTTCCCCTGCCACTTTCACACCTAACATTTTTTCAGATTTACCAATTCACAAAGGAAGAAGGCTAAACAGTACACGGCAGGGAAGTGCTCTCAGCAATCTCAGAGAAATAACGAAAACAAAACATGGCTCCAGAACCACCAAGGCAAAAGGGACCTGAAGACACACAAAAAAGGGAAACACCATAAAGTGAACTCAAGATTTTATGCAGTTACTAGCTTTAATACATTTGCCAAATCCTAAACTGTCACTGAGCAAAAGAAGGAGAAACCAAAGGACAGGAAGTTGACATAATAGTAAAAAGCTTAAAAAAAAATTTAATAATATTGGGAAATTAAAAGCTGGAGTTCAGATTATTCCAAAAGAGGCCCCTGTAAAAACTTGCAATGTATAAAAGAAACCTCAGTAGGGTTACCCTAGAAGTAAGTGATAACTGGAGAGAGACCATTAATCTGAAAAACTAAATCTTAGCCTCATAATATCTGAATCCCTGTCCGGAATAAAGTGATCTACCCTTACTTTAACTGTCAACCCAAAGGCGGGGGGTTGGCACACTACTAAATCCTGTCTAAAGGAGATTACCTGTGCAACTTTTCATACTACATATCCATCAATCAATCAAAAATGCCAAAATTGTGAAAGACCAAACGACCAAACACCAAGAGAAAAACAACAACAGACAACAGAAATAAACCTACAGGTGATCCAGATAATGGTGTTATCAGAAATAGACTTTAACTTAACTGTTATTGAGGTATTCAAGATTTATATAACTAAAAAATACCAGCACCAAAATAAAGACTATAACAGATAAGTGTAATAATAAATAATACTCAGATGAAGAAAGAATTAATGACTTGCACTGGCTGGTGTGGCTCAGTGGATGGAGCGCTGGCCTGTGAACTGAAAGACTGCAGGTTCAAGGGCACATGCCTGGGCAACCAACTGCTATTTCTCTAACACGTTGATGTTTCTCTCCCTTTCTCCTTCTATATAGATAGCTATATAGAAAATATCTAGAACTAAGTACTGATGGTTAAGTGCTCCTGTCCTGTCTGGGCCCATTGCCTGGGCTCAAATACCAGCACTGCCATCTCTGACTTCTACATCCTAGGATAAATTATTTAACTTCTTTGGTCTATATCAAAGAGGAGGTGCCTATCTTAGAGAAGGGTTGCGGACATAAAATTCAGCACATACCACCCAATAAATATTAGATATTAATAACATTAACAAATTTAGTTCTCCTTCCCAACTAGAAAAGTGACATGATGTAAGTCTTGGAATGGAAACTGAGATGCCTGAATACTACTTGACTTGATAGTTACTAATTAGTTGGGTCATTCTGGACTTTGAGGCTTTTTCAATTTCCGATTGCCCATCTGTAAAAAGACTACATGGTCACAACTCCAGGATTTTTACTTGTTGATTTTTTCTTCCATAACTACTCCAGAATTGCAGAGGCTTGAATATGACTTTTTTTTATTTTTATTTAAGATTTTATTTATCATTTTCAGAGAGAGGGGGAGGGAGAGAGGCAGAGAGGGAGAGAAATATCAACGTATGGTTGCCTTTCACCTGCCTCCAGCTATGGATGTGGCTGGAGACCTGGCTTGCAACCTGGTTTTGTTGCCCTGGTTGGGAATCGAACCAGCAACTTTTGGGTTCGCAGGCTGGTGCCTAATCCACTGTGCCACCGGCCAGGGCTTTGAATACGACTTTTATGACTCAAATGCTTTTTTTTTTTTCATGATTATGGATTTTCTAGTAGCACACATTGGGTTGATGATATTTAGCCAAATGGCAAAATCACATTTATCAACTTGTTTAAAATATTTGTTTGCATTCTTGGGGGGGGGGGGGGGGGGGTCAGAATGTGATCATTAACAAGAAATTAATCCAAAGGGAAATTTTGGTTTGTGAAAGAAAATGTACATTAATGATTTTTTTCTACTTTTAAAGCTTTAAGAGTTAACTAATTATCGAGAGGCTAATGATTACACAAAAACAGTTATGGAGCTTTCTTCATTTCCATAGGAAGATTATCATGACACCCTCATTATATTAGCCCAGGTGTACCAAAGGGTGGGAGGGGTGGGTGGAGCCTGCGTGAGGATTTGCCCTGGTGAGGAGGAACATTTTATCACAGATATTATTTACAACTATCAGTACATGGTGTAATACAAAGCAGACCTCATTTTGGTCAATCTTAGTATTGTTCTTAATTTCCTTAGAGACTATGAGCTCCTTTATTACCTGCATCCCAGACAGGCAGCTTCCACTGCTGCCTCTTTTGTTAATGCCATTGTTTATTAGTACAGAAAGTCAATTACTTACTATGGGTGAAGCCCTAAGTGAAAAAAAAGTAGGAGGCCCATTGTTATATATATAATCACAAGTATGATCTCAGTATATTACACATGCATATTCTATTTCAGAGATCTATATAAAGTATTAGATATGTGTACACACACAAACATATCACACATACAGCTCCAGCCATCTACTTATCTATTATTACCAAGGAAGAAAATTTCTAAATTCTATTTTCTTAAGCCTGCCCTGTATTTTTCATCTTCTATAAGAAATATATGTACTTGCAAAATAAAAAATAAATATTTACTCTATACATTTGTTGAATAAGTTGAGCTAGTAAATAAACATAATTGTTTGCCAATATATATTTTGAAGATATTTTATCTATATTAAAAATGTTCTACTTTGAAACAGTAAGAATTATCTTTATAATACTCTGAAACCTAAATAGTAAAAAGGTGGGGAAAAAATCCAGAACCTCTGTAACACATAGATCACTCACATAAATGTCACACAGTATTTTATTTATATATCTCTCATAAATCTTTTAGCACACCTTCTAAATATTAAATTGTAACTACTTGAAGTGTTTTATTCCCTCTTACAAGACCTAACAGAATGCTCTGTACAAGCAGGGATTCAATAAGTATACATAGAATTAAATTATGTATATTTATAGGTGAAACTTCTTGTACAGATGTAAATTTTATTGATCTAAAATCAGATAATTAGCCCTGGCTGGTAGCACAGGCGCCGGCCTGTGAACCCAAAGGTCGCAGGTTCGATTCCCCAGCCAGGGCACATAACCAGGTTGCAAACCAGGTCTCCAGTCAGGTCTGTGGCTGGAGGCAGGTGAAAGGCAACCATACATTGATATCTCTCTCCCTCTCTGCCTCTCTCTAAAAATAATGAAATAAAATCTTTTTTAAAAAATCAGATAATTAAAACACTTAAAAACAGCATTAAGACCCCAAAATAACCTTCCTTACAATACAGAATTAAGTATGTAGTTATATGTTTTCATTTCTAACAGGCAATTGATGGTAAATTCCCTTCAAGAAGGGATTGTTTTATACTGAATATCAGTCAATTCTAGGCCACTGTTAATTTCTTAGTGAGAATTATCCCTTATAGCTTGTTCTATTTTTCCTCTACATTTTAGCTAACCAACAAAATGTTAATATGTTCAATCAATGACTAATGCAAAATCATTTCATGACTTCTCACCATCCATAACCACAAAGCTGGACTGAAGAACCTTCACAATTTTATCTCAACCTACCTCTCCCACCAATCCCCCACCTTCCCTTTTCCTCCCATGTCCCCTCCACCATACATCTCCTACTTCTCAAAATTTATTCAATCAAAATGATCTATGAAAAAAGTCACCCAAGTGATAACTTTCCAGTTTCTTATTCTGCCTTGCCACACCAGACTCAGTTCAGAGGAGTAGCTAAATAATTGCCATTGGGAGGTTCTATAACTCAGGTTATATAATGTGTTTTATCAGGTCCTGGGTCAGCATCCAGTCTGTCTTCTTCTAATCTCACATTCGTGTGTTTACCCATTTCTTTACATCTGAATCTTATCTCAGCTACTTTTAATGCCATCCTTTGCCTACACCCTGAGAATCAGGACTGGTCTCCAAGTCCGGTCACTCTGTGTCTAGATTCTAACGTGAATCTAATTTCTACTTAGACGTATCTGTAGGTCTTGGTGGCTGGGGTTATGCTGGTCAACCATCCCAGAGCTATGGACTAAAAGCCTCTATAACTCAGCCTCTGCCTACTTCCTAACCCAACCCTCTGCTGACTCTGACATCAACTTCAAATGACAATGCCATCATTCCAGTTGATGAACCCAAATTAATGGAGTAGTCTTTATCTTTTTCAACTTATTTTACATCCCACATTTTACTGTCTTTAAAATGTATCCAAAGTCTAACCATAACTGCTAACATCCTGACCATCTAAGATGCCATTATCTTACACTTGATGCTAATAGCTGCTGATATTCTGATGCTTTTCTAGTCAATTTTCAAAACTGCAGCCAGCTGCATCCTTTTAAAAACATAGCATATTTGAAAAACTGATCATGTCTCTCTTTGCTCAAAATTCTCCAGCAGCTCCTCATTTGACACAGAGCATAAGCCAAGGTTCTTATAATGGCTCATGAAGACCTCCATGTCACCTCTCTAAACTCACCTATTCATCTCTCCTTTGCTCTCTTGGGTCCAGCAGGTGTCATCCTTAATGTTCCGCTAACAAACAAGAAGCCATGTTCCTGCCCTAAAGCATATTATATATATATATATTATGTACATAATAAAATTATTATATACATAATACATATATATGTATTTATTATATAATCTACATACATTATATAATTACATACATGGCTTATCCTTCTTTCCTCAAATCTTGACTTCAATGTCACTTTCTTGACAAGGTCTACTCAGAGAACCATATCTAAAATTAACCCCCACCAATAATCTCAATCCTTCTACCCAATCTTATTTATGTTTTTTTTCCCTCCATCACAATTCTCACTCATTAAGCTTATTATCTCTCCCCCCCGTTTGTATCTAAGCTCCATTCAAAAGTAAAGTTTTTTTGGTGTTTTATTCTCTTATATATTCCCAGAATTTAGAACTGTACCTGATATACAGTAGGCATTAAATAAATATTTACTGAGTGAATGAATACTCTGCCATACTTTTCTCTTGTAAGGCTGACCAAAGGCTGACTGAGCCCCCTCACAGCTGAACCCAGTGGAGGCCAAAAGATAACTGTCTTTTTCTTACTTTTTAAAATTTTCCCTACATTTGAACTCAGAAAATCCATTTCTTTCCCTTGCTTCTTGATCTAGTCTGCATTCTAGGCACTACAACTCATCTACTTATTTTAACATCCTCTCAGTTCCAAGTGTGTTATTTCTGACTTCTAACAGCAACCCCATAATGTCCTTGTACCTGGCTCATTTAGAAACTACTTCCACATCACCACCTGCTCTCAACCCTAGACCCCTCTCAACTAGGTCCTCTACTACCTCTATTTAGAAATATGCAGTCATCATTACTTTCTAATTACGATCACTTTGGATCATTACCACTGATTAGGGCCATACCTAGGATAAGAAAGCGGATTATTCTTCTGTAAAATATGAGTAATAGTAGTATGTATTTCACAGAATGGTTACAAAGGTCAATTTAGAGTAATATATGCAGACTGCTTAACCCAGTGTATGACATACAAGTAATAAATATTAACTGCTGCTCTTTACCAGATCATGTAATATAAAGTCATTACACAAAATCAGAAGCCAATCTCACTCCTGATTTTTTTCACAATTTGAAGTGACTAGTTAAAAAGTCCTGAAAAATTGATGTAACACATATATCACACAATGAACCTGTGGCAACTGTAGATGACCAGGCAGAATGCTTAAAATAAAAAATGTCATTCTGTGCTACACCTCTCACCACCTGAACAATGCTCCCACAGATAACCTTTATTATGCTTTATATTTTATAAGGAGAACACAAAAGGACAGCTATATGCCCTTATTCTTATGAAAGTTCACTTTTGAAAGATGTCTCAAAGTATACCTGAGATCATAAGCTTATTATCATATTCAGCTGTAAGCTACATTTTATTTATAACATTTAAACAAGAATTTCTACCAAGTCAAGTTATCTTCTCTTTCTTCGTATTTCTTTCACTCCCTACTGGAACACCATTTGCCCCCTTGTCTTCAGAGGGATTATTTTTCTGGCTTTGCCCTAAAGGCATCTGAGTTTGTAAGAGTCCTAAATTCCATCCCAATGAAATTTAGATGTTATTTAGATGTTAGGAAAACTCAGTATTTTATGAACATAATGTGTCATGGCAACAATTAGCTTTGCCATTCCAACAAATTACTAAAGGTGTGTTGTCAGAAAAATATTACATAATTCATTAAGTAACTAAATAAACAGTTGGTTTTTATTTTAATCTTGTGACAGGAAGGAAAATGAATAAACAGAAATAATCATAAAAATAAGCACTCCAGAGACCTGAGGATTCACATAACTAAATTTTTTTCCATATTCATTAACAATTCCTGGGAGTTTAATAGAAATATTGTACACACCACATGCAATTCTTATAGGAATTGTTTCTCACAGTTTATTTTGGAAAAAAAAAAGAAAGATTATCAAAGAGTAATACCTGAGCAGAGAAAATGGTTTTAAAAATGTTCCTCTTAATCAGATTAAGTCAGATGCATTCTAAAATAACTCAAATTTTAAATTGTTTTATTTTCCCACAATTAATAAAGGTATAGGTTAATATTATCAAGGCAGCATTTCTGGTAAATGTTGTCCCTAATAGTAATTTTAATTTTAATTTTTAAGGCAAAACTCTTTCCCAAGTTAGAATTTTCAAATAAAATTCTGTTAAAAGCTTTCACCTGCTAACACACCAGTGAACTCTCTGAAACTCAAAAACTACAGATGACTTTAGTGTGCAACCAAGTTGGACATCTCATTTAACTATTTTATTTTTATTTTTTCATAGCCTTGAGATCTTTTGGCAACAACCAAAAGGGGGAGGAAGAGGGGAGAGAGAGAGAGAGAGACAGAGACAGAGACAGACAGACAGACTCTGCTGCTTTGTTCTCAAATCAATCCAGGAAGACCAAAACTCTGTCTTGCAATAAAGTTAAAATTCCTATATGCTATTATCTTTCCTTTCTCCCCTCCCTTAAGTAACTGTATTAAAAGGTATATGCTCGATATTATGGTTATTGGTGGTATAAGAGGGAGATGTGAATGAACTGAGCAAAATAGGGAATGTGTTATTTCTCTGTAGAGCACCACAAGTTTCACATGGAAAGAGTATTCCCACAGACAGCAATAGTTATGTGGCACAGTCCATACAATTTTAACAAGCTCTCTCTCTCTTTCTCTGTTCCTCTTCTCTGTCTCTTACATACACACAAATACATATATATTAACAAGTAACGTGTTATATTCAGAGGAGAAGTGTTCAAATTAACATCAAAAGATAGTAATATCATTAAATCTAAGTGGAAGGTATTTTCAGGAAGAACTAACTTTGACTCAAATTCAAAGAAAAAAAATACTTATGGTGAGAGATGGAATAGGGGGAGGGAATTCTTAACAAAAAATTGGGAACATTTGAGAGACTCTGAGACTAAAAAAGGCACTGATGAATATACATAAATATCATTTTGCTGGCAGAATACAGTTGCAAAGTAACACAGAAGGAAGTGACACACTATGACACAATAAAATTATTTATAAATGAATTCGAGTTGATAAGCACTGTTAAAGAATTAGACAGGACCATTTGTTTTTAAAAATATTAAAATGCTTTGCTTCATATAGTTCACTAAATTAATGAAACCACCTGGAAAGGTATGACAACTTGTTGAATCCATATCTAGTTAGCGGTAAGAACCCTGGTGATCAAACCTCTAGTCATACTATTTTTATTATACCAGTCAAATCCCAGGAAGCTCCTCGCCATTTGTTCACCTTCCCAGTTGCAGACATGGCACAAGTTGGTAGTTAATGTTTCTCTGTATTACTAATAACTCCCCAGGCCATAACAGACACACCCAGGTACAGTGACTCAGGGAGGAACCAAGACCTGAACGCAGGAGACGCAGTACAAAGCACCTCAGGAATTATTCTGCCCTAATTTTCATTACACTTTTGCTTATGTATCTTCTTGATTCAGTATTTCACAAGAGAAGGTTCACATTTTACAGAGGTACCTAGTCTAGAATTAGGAAATAGAGAGACAAGTGGCATCCTGGTTAAACATCTGCATGTTCAAGGCTATCAGAAGTTATAATTTGTAGATATCTACCACTGAGTGGCTAGAAGAAAAATTACTTTAATGAAAGATGACTTTTTAAGTAATTAGAGAGGATAGTTTCATAAGAGGCATTCATTCATAGTAATTAGAAATACATGTACATATCATCTTGGGAACGCCTCTTGAGAGACAAATAATTATCTGGGAAAGTCTTGCTAGATGCTATCAGACTTTACAAAATTGACCCAAATGTATTTATGTCAATCACATAGTGAAAAATAGAAAAAGGAGAGAAAAGGGCCAGTAAATAAAACTATGGTCCAATTAGGGTCCAAGACATTACCAGAACTTGGGTTATCCCAAAGGAAAATTCTCAAGTAACAATACAAACAAACTCAAAAGGAAAAAAGAAAGCAAAAGTAGAGGGAAAAACACCCCTCTATACAACTTCTAAGTGACAGCTAGCAAAAATAAAATGAGTGAGAGCAAATCTATGGATTTCTAATATAGAGATTATATTCTGCTTATAAAAGCAGAAAAATGGAAAGATTATATCACTTAAGATAGAAACTCGCTGAAATTGGGAGTTGGGAGGGCCTGCATGAAGCTATAGGTCTCACCATCAATATGTGCATATGTCTATATGTACTCTTTGTCTCACTGTCCAGCCCCATGTCCAACAGGAGATGTTTACCACTACTTCAGCAGGAAGGAGATCCTTCTCACCTAGCAACCATTTGACCCATGAAAAATGGTTACAACCCAACCAGCGGAAAGTCACTACACTTCGAATTCTCATTTTCCTCCATGGAGTCTGTTTACAACATTCCCTTTGAGTCCCCTCTTCCCTCTCTAAAAGTCTCCTTTGTTCTCTGAGCTTGTGCATGGTTTGCCATTAGACCACAGGCCCCAAATTGCTATTCATTTTTGTTCCTGAATAAACCTATTTATGCAGGGAGAAATATCTAGCTATTTGTTTAGAGTCAACAAATCAAATGTACATAAATTAGTGAAATTCAAAAATAAGATATTTCCAATCAAGTTAAACAAGTTATATATTATTTTTATTTTCTCAAGGGACTGGAAGGTTAACTTGGTGATTATGATCAGACTTTAGCTGTTTGGACTGCTAAGAAAATTGCTTTTGGATTCTTTTCATTATTTTAAGATTTTTCAATATCATGACATTTATATTCATAAGTACCTTATCTCAATTGCAAACAGAACAGTGAAAATGGTTTAAATTCTTCTCTGAGACGGCTTTCTGGGTTTCTCTTTGATGGTTTCTAGCCCTGCTTGTTTGGCCTCATATTTCCATAAAGTTTCAGAATGATAATATTATATATTTGGAGGCATAAAACTTCCTTCTACCCATTAAAATATACATTGTTCAACACTTTATGGAAAAAAAAATCATCTTAGAGTTAACAATAATTTATTCTCTGAAAACAGCTCAGAAACAGAAGGTTTATCCTAACTAATAGGCTTTCATTGATTCTGCAGATTATAAGAAACTGATTTATCTGCTGAATGATAGTCATGAAAACCATGCTTAAGCTTTAAAAAGTGACAAGCTTTTTTTTCCATAATAGTATTTGCTCTTATTTTAAAAGTTCTTCCAGCATGGGATAAATAGTATAAAATCTTGGAAAAGAGGATCAATAACTTATTTATTTCTGGAGTGCTAGATCCTTCAAAAATCTTTAAATACACGGTGACATATGAAGAGATTTCCAAAATACTTCAGAAATATACATATATTCAATGCATATGTAAGCTCACTTGACCTCAATTGCAACTGGAGAGAAACTAATACATTTTTCAACTCTTCAGGGGAAAAACACTCAAGTTATCTGTTATCATTTTATTCATTTGCAACATATGTAATTTACAAGGTTCAAAAAGCTCTCTGGATTCATCTTAAATATGTATATACAAATTGAATAAAGGTAAAAAAAAAAATCCTCTTCCTTATATGACTTAGATTTTGTTTAAGAGAAGCATACCATGACACTACTGTTTTACAGTATGGATTTCATTCAATATAAGTTTGAACACCTACCACGTGCCAGGTTCTATAGCTAATTTTTAACAACTGAGATAGATTAGTGCTTTCTTTAATGTAATCCTGCTAAGAGTTAACACAGCTTGAAAGTCAGGTTATTTAAGCCCAAGAGATTTGGGAAAAAATCATCTTACATTTTGCAAAGCCTATGTTGGACATCAGCCTCCGAACATCATGTCTCCCTCATTCAATTGCAAGTTTTTTGTTGCTTGTCTTACAATCTATCATGTCACTGTAGATTTCAAGGATTTCATATTTCTGTACCCTCTAAAGGCATGCTTTTCAAGCATTTCTTGTTGCCATGAAAGAAAGCAACTCCATGTATGTGTGCATCCTACAGTCCCTTTTAGAATAAAACTTTGTTGTTTATCTTTAATTAAAAACTAGATACTTTATAGTTAAAAATCGTATCATTTTGTTCATACATTTTAAACTCTAGGTTGAACTCAATGAACAGCTGAGGAAATTTTGTTATAGCCTTCAAAGTGCTTATCATGGCACTAAGCATTCAGATCAATAAATTTTACTTAACTGATTAAAATTTCTGCAGTTAATATGAGCTCTAAAATAAAATTTATGAGATTTATAACCAACATAAATATTTAGTAAAGAACACTGAGGCCCAACAATCGGAAGTAACTCAGGATCTTCCTTCAGAATTTTCAATCATTATGCCTGATTTTAGATTGTTTCCACACAACTCAGGAAATAAGTAAGTAATCTATGATTTATTTAATGGTATAAACCAGATCCAGAGCAAAAATTAAGGCTCAGTCCTGCTGATAACAAAGAAAATTTCAGCAGATTTACCAAATACATATTTTCTTTCCAAGATTAAGGAAAATTTAAGTCCTTTGAACTTGTAAATATGTCTCATTTCATAGCCCACATACCTTCATGAACATAAGGTCTCTTGGGTGTATGTACAACACATTATCGAGAGAATGAAATCTCCATCATTAGCAGGTACTTCACAACTCTGTCAAATATGTATGCAAAATATGAAAAGTACAATCTTCCTATTCATCCATGTGTATATTTCTTGAAAATAATAGGCATGGTCCCTATCTATGAGATTATTTGAACGTACCTATATGTTATACTATTTTTATATTTATATTTTTGTTTAGAAATAGAAACATGATTACCTTTCTGGCTTCTTTTATCATTTTCCGAATAGTTTCCTTAATTGTAAGTAGTTGTGCTCTTGGTGGATGAAAGAGGAGGTCTATATGGGTGCCTCCTAGGAGTCCAGGCATCACGTACGGCCAGCCTAAGTCCAGATCCGGGGCTTCCACATCAGACTCAATGGGCCAATAAGTCCCTGAAGATGAGGTATCATCACAGGAATCATCAGTACCATGTACTGTACTCTGTACAATTTTCTGGACATAATTCAAAATATAATTAATTTCCTCCTCAGCTAGAAAGTCTGATACGCGCTCCTTGGCAAGAAATTCTTGGTATGCTTCTAACCCTTGTTCAATCAGCACATCAATGGCTAGTCGGTACCATTCCTTGTAGTGAGGTTCAATGTAATTGTCTGATTTATATTCATCATTCAGTGAGGACAGAGGTGATGAAGTCTCCATGCTTGCAAGTGTTTGACAAAGCCACTTTCAAATGTCCATTTGTGCAGCAATGAGAAGTATCTGGACGTTTGAAAAACAGAAAATTAAGATGTTAGAATTCTGTAATTAAAGATTTTATTATCCATGTCAACCATTATTTTTACATGTACTCATTTCCACTACCTATAGATTAGTATGGTATACATTTCATACCAAAAGTGGCATTCATTGCATCCTAATTCAAAAACTACCACAAATAGATTTCCTTTTACTATTAGTTGATTTCCCATTTCCAAGACCTCTACTTTCAGCCTCTCACCTAAGGAAATACACTTTCCTTCTCTGAGACCCAGGAAGTCTCTTCTTCAATTTGATACTACACACGGTGGTATCAGTTTCTATAAGCCTATTTGATTTTAGTTTTAAAATATTTAAAAATAGAATTAGAATGCAATCAGTACCTGGCCAGCCACTGATATGTGTCTTTACTGAGTACCCTGCATCATATAATCACATACTGATAAAATATAAAGAGCACAGAATGCTTGCTTTACAAGAATTTATTAATTAGCAGAAGAGGTGAAATGCACACACAAAGCTGTTTGTTACCACTTTAAACAAAGTCAGTTATTGGTAAGAGCCAATATAAATACTGCCTGCCACCAATGCTTTCAGATAGAAGTAAGCAGAAATAAGTACAGAATAAAGGAGTTAAGAATTTCCCTGTTCAGGCAGTGGGCTTCAGCTGAACCTGGAGTGCTGAGTAAGAAGACAATCAGGTGGCAAGAATGAACATTTTCATCCCACACAAGAGTGAAAAACAAACAGAAGCACAAAACAGGTATGAGCTTGTGCATTCAGGAGTTGCGAAAAAACCTGGTCTGCCAGAAAGCAGATTCCTTTCAGTAAGAGGAGATAATGCTGAATAGACACAATGGATCCAGGTGTGGAGGGACACAGGAGATGTTTGTGATTCAGCAAAACTTGTGTTTAAAACAATTAGTCTGGCAGTATCAGGGGACTGGAGGAGACTCGTAGCTGGGGTAGTCTTTCAGTGTTCAAATACCCAGTGAAGAAATGACAAATGTATTCAGGAGATGGTTCAAAGCAAGAACTCCTGAAATTTGGTGGCCTGACAGCATAGAGGTGAAGAAATTTAAGACATTAAGATAACTCAGGGATCTCTCTGAGGAATCAAAATCTGCCTGTTCAGACTCACACCCCATCCTTCACAATGCCCTCACAATGTTATGCATTCAATCGCTCACTGTGTGATACATTGGACTGAACTTTATCTCAATCAAATAAGGGACTTCCCAGTCTTTTGAAATCATGATCTCCACCATGTGGATTCAAATAAAGTACAGCTCTATGATGTGCTACAAGCACTAACCGGCTAATTTGACCAAAAACATCTTTGTCAGTGTCCTGGGCCTAATTTTCAATGTCCCACTTAACTTAGCCTTTTCAGACCTAAATTCAAATCTGATTAGGGCAGAAACCATTACTATTATTCCCTCCTTAATTCAAAATATGTAATAGGAGTCACTGATCATACAGAGAAGTTGAAAAGAAATGAACAATAAGGACACACGTTTTGCTGGGGAGGAAGGGACCAAAAAAGACCCAGCAGATACTAAGAAGAGCTGAGGCACAAAATAAAGAGTCCACTTTCTCCTATTTCACTGGAAACAACCCTGTCCTCATCACTAAACTCAGAATTTTCACTTACACAATTTAGAAGTATAGAGAAGATTAAATCTGATATAAAAATAAAGACAGAGGATGTTCATGCTACTAATATGTAGTATGTAGAGGTCTGGGATGCTGCTAAACATAACTTTAATATATGGGACAGCCACCCATATAGAAGAATTATCTGTCTAAAAATGTCATGAATGCCAAGACTGAGAAATCTTCACCTTGCTCGCTTCATATGCATGGTATATACTACTATGTACTAATGAATGACCTTTTTAATGTTCGTTAAAGTTCTCATTTACATGTTATACTCATCTGTAGCAAAGATAAAAAAGGTTTTTATCTACTTAAAATAATCAATCCATTTGATTAAAATATATTTCCCTAAGGCTTAGTAAGGTGTGATTTTCAATTGGTAATTTCAGCACATGACAAGACAAGCATCTGGTGATCACATGAAACTCACATCAATTATTTGAAATTGTTAAAAATGGTAGTTAACTGCTGGTTGTTCAAAATGAAACATTGTTTGCTAAGCACTTATTTCTTAACTTTTAAAATTTAATCTTTGAATTCTCATAACATGATATTAAAAACGTATTACATATTTTGAAGTTAAAATGCATAAAATACTCCTAAAAATTTATATTCATTTCACAGCTTCATCTATGCAAAATACTTAGCTATTGTAGAAAATACTTCCTTGAACTATGGATGACCCACAAAATCAGAGACCAACAGAACTATGAAAGCAAATTAAACCCACAAAGACACAGTTGGAAAGTTAATCATGAAAGAAACAACAATTGAAGATGAGAAAAAAAGTGAAACACTAGAGAACTAATCCAACAGCAAGGCCAGATACAAGAATGCAATGTCAGAAGACACATGACAGAAGAAATGCAACAGGCAGCTGTGAGCATGGAAGCTATAGCATAGTATGTGCAAGGGTTATGCCTTTTTCATAAGGGCTGTTTTGGGGAAGCAACAATCTCAAGAAATTTTAAGGGAGAACGGCAAGGTAATGGCACTTGCATGGATGGGCACTGCAATAAAATAGCACCTGTATTTAGGTACAGACTTAATACTGAATTCTCAAGTGTTCAATCACCAAACAATTTGAAGGGCTTAACTGAGGATAAAATAATTGGGTAGGCCTTTATAAATATAAAAGCACATTATTTTATTAATAACCTTTAAACATGCCTTGATTGTATATTAACAAACATGATGGAGTTAATGAGAAAAATAAAATCTCGCTCTGATGTAACAGCTGAACAAACTGCTAGGCTCATCTACTAGTTAAGCAATTCATTCCAGAAAAATAGCTTGATATAATAACAGAGATACATCCATGCCTCATAACCGTTACAAATAGCATTTGATATTGAATGTATAAATTTCCAAATGTTAAATAGGTAACCAAAAAGAATACAAAACAAGTTATAAAAAATTATATTTTAAAATCGTTTGTCAGTTTCATTTGTAAAACTAAATATGCAAATAACGTGTGATACCACAATTGTACTCTTGGGATTTATCCCAGAGAAATGAAAACTTATCTTTACACAAGAACTGTCCATTAATGTTGAGAGTGGCTCTATTCATAATAGCTCCAACTGGAACCAACTCAAAACATCCTTCAAAAGATGAATATTAAACTGCTGTGCACTCATGCTTATGGAATACTAATCAGCAATAACATGAACGAGCTGTTAATCCATGTTTAATATAGATGAATATACAGAGAATTTTGCTGAGTGAAAAATAATTAATCCCCAAAGATTACATGCTGCATGGTTCCACTTATATAATATTCTTGAAATCACAAAATTATAGAAATGGAGATCAGACTAATAGTAGCCAGGGTTCACCTCAATGAGTCACTCTAAGGAAAATGTATGGAAGGAAGAAGGGTAATAGTGTCTCTAAAAGGATAACAGGAGTGATTTTTTTGCGGTGATGGAAAAATTCTGAATATTGACATATTAATGCCAATGCGTTGGTTGAGATACAATATTATAGTTTTGCAAGATGTTACTAGCAGGGGAAACTGAGTTAAGGATACAAAGAATCCCTCTGGATTATTTTTCTTTGCTACCTGTGAATTGACAATAATCTCAAAATAGAAAAATTTAATTAAAAAATCACACTGATGAGCAATCTCCTGTGCCTTGAATAGGAAAGAAAACAACAAATAGAGTAGATGGTGAGAGCATATTTGTAGGATCAGACCGCCAGGTTCAAAGCCAGCTTGCCCAAATATGGCGAAGCTCTTAGATAACCTAAGTCCAAAGCCTCAGTTTGGTCTTGTATAGAAAGAAGAGTAACTGCGGTCTTCACATTAGTGAGTCATTGTAAGGACTAAATGAGGCAAAGTACTTAACTTTTAACATTATTATTGTTTTACATTTAAACAACTTATTAAAGTAAAATTGCTATAAAGATACAAAATGTTTCCCTGGCTGGTGGCACAGTGGATAAGGCACTGGCCTGCAAACCCAAAGATCACTGGTTAGATTCCCCAGCTAGGGCACATAACCAAGTTGCAAGCCAGGTCTCCAGCCAGGTCTTTAGCTGGAGTCAGATGAAAGGCAACCATACATTGATGTCTCTCCCCCTCTCTGCCTCTCTCCCTTTCCCTTTCTCTAATAATAGTAAATAAAATATTGTTTTAAAAAGACACAAAATGTTTAATTATAAAGGTTTTTGAAGATGCAAAAGAAGATTGTCATTCACTATTTCAACAACCAAAGTATAAATACAGCCAAACCTAGTGTCAATTTACTTATGGTTTTTGATCTGAAATTCACTAAAAAGACTTCTAAAATAAGTCGATAAAAATGTTTCAAAGACAAACTGCAAGGGTCTTAAATCACATTTGAAGTTATAATTAGTGTACTTAATAATGTGCAGGCAGAAGACACAAAGTCAAGACTTTGAAAGAAATACAACAAGGATCACAGTTGCTATCTCTGAGGTCCCTTTTTTAACTTCTATCTTAGGATGCTTCTTTTCAACTGTTGAAAAATGTATGGGTTGAACTATGTTCTCGCACAAAATACGCTCAAGTACAAATCCGTGGCACCAGTATATGTGATCTCATTTGGAAACAGGGTCTTCTCTACAGATGAAATAAGTCAAGATGAGGACGTATTCAATTAGAGTAGGACCCAATCCAATATGACAGGTGTCTTTACAAGGAGAGAGTTGACACAGACAGATACATAGGGATGAATCTAAGTGATTACAGAGGTAGAGATTGGACACTTGACATCACAACTAGGAAAAATGCATGGAACAGACTCTTCCTTAGAGCCTTCAATGAAAACATGGTCCCGATGACACTCTGATTCAGGACTATGTACTAGCCTCCAGAACTATAAGAGGATAAATTCTGTTCAGTTTTTAATGTTGTTGTTGTATTTTGTTACAGCAGTACCATGAAGTTAATACAAATACACCAAATACACATAAAGCTTGCCTTTATTTTTAAACCTTAAAAATTTTTACTAAAGGACTTAATAAAAAATTACTCTTCCATTAAGAATTATTTTTTCTAGATTATAAAACTAATCCTCTGACATAGCTTCAATCTTGAGTAAATTTTATTAAAGAACATTTTACAGTCTTTCAAATATTAACAAAAAACCTCCAATCTTTTTTGGGATAATTGACTTCATGATGTTTATCAAAATGGCCAGGTACAGGATACGAGAAAATATTCCTTAAGGGATTGTTTCAGAAATTTCTGTCTCATAAAATCATATTCCATGATCCACAAGAGTTGAAAATCATATTGCTCTGTATTACTCAAAATTTTAGCTGCCACTTTGAATTTGATTGCCTGAAATTTAAAGTTCAAGAGCTACTATTAAATCAAAAATTCAATCTAATACTCAAGCTGTCAAGTACAACTTGATATCTAACTTGGCATCTAAACTTATTTAAAAATTCTAATCCTGCATTAATAACAAACATATAGCCCAAATGCACAGATTACATTCTTCCAAAGTACAATTTAATAAAATAATACTCAAATTAATTTTATAAATATCAAATGAAAATTCCATTTCCTTATACCTAAACATTTCTTAATTACCTTAATTTCTTTAAATTGTGGATGGGGTAAAGATATATCATTTCCCTAGCAAAATATTCCAGAGTTTATTTGTCCTGGCTCTTATCCAATGTTTGTCAACCATAGCCTACTTTAGATATAAGAATATAAAGGCTTCCAGTATATAGTAATGGCATTAAAACACTGTCATTCTCTATCATTGGGAAGTACCGAGTAATTCTTCTAGTAAAATTCATAGAAAAAACAACAAACCCTTTATTCAGAGCATGTACTCAAATTGCAGAGGGATAGTCTAGCTATGGCTTAAAATCCAAGTGAATTTAAAGCAAAATACTCTTTTACCAACCCCCAAACTACTCCTGAATTATGTCTGTCATGAAATTAGCATCAAAGAAGCTCAAATGATAAGAGTTGTATCTGCTCTCCATTACATCCTAGTTCTGACCAACGTGTGTAATAGGAACTAAATAAAATAACTCAACTTTATATCAGCCATAAAATCTGCAAAAACATACTAAAATTGGAGAAAGTTTTATTTATTAATAAGGCACACTTTTCTCTTTCTTTCTTACTGAAAACCCTCCTTCTGAGCAAATATTTTTTACAGAATCCTATAACGTGCAATAACAGGTTTTGGGGCATCCTTTGCTTCTAATTTCTAGGATGGTATTTATTTTGCCTGCTGAATAGGTTTCTGATACCCAAATCTATTGTTTAGGAGGAGGAATGTGGTAAGGAAACTGTTTTAGTCTGGTGGGACAAGGAACTGCCTACTATCCCTTTCCCAGTTTCTTCTGAGTCACCCTTCACAGTTCAGTTTCATTTTCTATGTTAAATTAACATTACACCCACCCATTTTCAAATGCAAGACAAACAAACAAAAAACTCAAGAAACCTAAAAGCTGCCTCTAGTGTTTTTAACAGCATGGAAAAATGCTTGCTATGATGCTATGTGGATAAGAAGCAGGCTACCAAACTACGTAAGAACAAAGTTGTAATTAAAGAAATTCACCCAAAAACAAAAAGAAAAAACATCTACATAAAAATAACAGTGGTTGTATCTGCGTGGTGGTTCTATGACTCTTTACATTTAGTAAAAAACATTTTACAAAAGGTTTACTAATGAATATGTAGTTTTGCATTGGATAAAAAGAAACATTTTAAAAGTTAATTTAATCATTTTATTTCTCACTTTAGAATATCTCCCTTTCTTTTCATCCATGCATTATTGTTAACTGTAGTAGATCATTCAAAACCCTGCATATAAAGTTGTTTAATATTAATCCTTACAGAGAAACACATGAGCAAGTTCAGAACATCCAGAAACTAAGGGACCATGAAGGAAAGAACATATGAAAATAACTACGTGCACTTAATGAGGTCACAGGAAGTAGCTCACTGATCCAATGCCATTTCTAACTGTCAGGGGTGAGGACAAGAGCAAGGAGCTCAATTCCTGCAGGCTACCACTTCCGGTGAATGAAATGCAATATTCTCTACCTTCATTGTGATGGCCCAAATTGGCTCTGTTAGCACAATTATTAATATCCAGAAATAACTGTTAAACAGCTGTCAGGGGGTTGAGGGGACAGGGTGGGAAGAATGGTGGGATTGAGCAAAAAAGAAAAAACTCAGACACAGGCAACAGTAAAGTGATAGGGGTGGCGGGTGTGGTAGAAGAAAGTCAAGGGGGATAAATGGTGATGGAAGGAGACTTGAGTTGGGGTGGTGAACACACAATACAGTACAGATGATATGCTATATAATTGTGCACCTAAAATTTGTGTAATATTGTTAACCAATGTCACCTCAATAAGTTCAATAAAAAGGAAAAATAAAAATAAAAGGGAAAAAATAGTAATATACTGCCTTAATACCTTAATGTAACAGCATGAGGGTTGATTAAAGTATGATAGGCCCAAAAAATGCTTAAGTATCAATTTTTAAAGCATGATACTACTCATACATAACTTTACAAACTTGAAGCACATACTTGTTTATATAAATGGAGGTTAGATGTTTGATAATACAAAATATTACCCGTTAATAAGTACAAACCCAGAGTGCTGTGAAAGTAATTTGATAAATCCACATTTCTCTATCAAAAAATAAAAATACTAATTTCAAATGAGCACTTTGTCAGAAGAATAGATACATTATTGTCATTTGTCTATTCTCCCAAAAATTGGGATTTGAAATATTTAATCATGCTGAAGTTATTCTGAATGTAGTGCATTGAAATTAATTTTAATAAGGTTCTAAATCTTGTGCCCTCAGCAAAAATGGTGATACAAATTAGCTGTAAAGCATAACTCACTTCTCCTTTGTTTTTGGGTTTTAGTTCTGTTACTATATGAACTTATTTCAGCAGAAAATTAAGTGGGTATTTAAGTGAATTGTGAGTATAGGTGTTAATCATTAAGATGAAATTGGAGTAAACTAAATATTTCAGAACAGGCCTGAGAAGTTTAGAAGTGTTTATTTTACAACAATAAAACAGAGCTGTGAGAGGCTTAGATGTTTAAAATACATCATCCAGACCCAAACCCAAGTTTTGGTTTCAAGAAATAGGTTTATTGCCCTGATCAGTGTGGTTCAGTTGACTGGGTGTTGGTCTGCAAAGCAAAACATCACTGGTTGAATTCTTAGTCAGGGTTATGGTTACCTGGCCTTTTAGGGCTTCTGCAAGACACAGCCAATCAATTAATATTTCTCTTCCACATCAACGTTTCTTACCCTCTCTATGCCTTGCTTCCCCTCACTCTAAAACTCAATTTTAAAAATATTTTTTAAATGAATTTTTAGGCTAATCAGGCTTATTTAATACATTTTATTTTATTTTTTAAAAGATTTCATTATTTTTAGAGAGAAGTGAAAGGAGAGAGGCAGAGAGGGTGAGAGACATCAATGTATGGTTGTCTTTCACAGGCCTCCAGCCAGGGACCTGGTTGGAGACCTGGCTTGCAACCTGGTTATCTGCCCTGGCTGGGAATGGAACCAGCGACCTTTGGGTTCACAGGCTGGCACCTTATCTACTGTGCCACCAGCCAGAGCTAAAAATCCATTGCAAGTGTCACATAAGACAACACAGTAAGACATGTACCTACTTTGTATCTCCAGTAGAAAGTGACAGTACTTGACTATTATGCCCAGTAACAGCTCAGCCAACCAAGTGTCAATATACTTTTAACTTTCAGTTTTCTCCAATGGATTCTTTGTTTACAACAGTTCTTCCCAAGTCCATTAAAGAGGTTCCTCCTCTCCTGTCTTGCACTTAGTCCTGTTGTTAGACTGCATGTCCTAAACTGCAATTCTATGTTGAACACAAATAAACACATTTTACTGGATAAATATTTAGTTATTTGTTTAAGGGTATCCTGGCTTGCCAGGATAATCTCATCAAGTCATTACTGCAGGAAATAACATATATCCACAGATGCATTGCAAATCTCCAGATGTGATCGCTCCCCTAGGTTCCAGATTCGTCTATCTAAGTGGTTTCTGGATACCTTCCCTAGATATCTGACAGATTTTCTTTTTTTTACATTTAACATGGCCAAGTTCATTCCTAGAAAAGGATCTTTGCACTAGTTGTTCCATCTGCCTGGAATGCTCCTTATTTTTATTCTTATCTTACTCCCATGTCACCTCCTTACAGAGGTCTTTCAGACCACCCATCTTAAACAGAACCCATCCTCTACCATGCTTAATTCTATCATCTAGCTTTAACTTATAGGACTTATTGTGTAAAATAATATAGGTATTTGTTTACTTGCCATTGCCTGTATCTCCCTGACTAGAATGGAAGCTCCTCAAAGGCCACCAAGCTATCATGTTCTAAATTTATCAGTGCCCCTGTCATGTTGGCTACTGTATATTTTGAGTATCACAGCTGTCTTGGATAAGGCATTTTAAGTATGTTGGGATCTTTGTTCCATTCTTTCCTCATTGGGTAATCATTAAGAAGAAATCACTAGGGGTCTATCTATCTACCTACCTACCTACTGTCCTACACATCCATCCATCCATTTATCACCCCCTCACTTGTTCGCCTGCCTCTCCTCCCCACCTCACAAAACCTATCCATAGTTCTCTGATTGCCACAGGAAGTGCAGTTCAGGATTATTCAAACTGTTTCTGCACCTTACTACACTTTATACCAAAGAATTTATATATTTAATGAGAGCAACTCAGGCAACAGAGTCCCATGAAATGAAGTGTTGAACATATGGCACAGGTACTCATCTATTTAAGACAATAAAGCCACGCTTGGTGCACATTCACATTTACAGAGTGGCAGGTTATGTAGGAAAACATAGTAAGTATATGCTTTAATGTGAACTATTAAACTTTCTGAAAACATTTAACAAAAGTGTGCTTCATCTATGAAAAAGTGAAAATTTTCAAATTAAATGCCATAAGAAAATGTGTTTTGCTTGAGTATGTTGAGCACAGCTATCAAAAGTCAAGGGTTAGCTGGCGGCACAGTGGATAAGGCGCTGGCCTGCAAACCCAAAGGTCGCTGGTTCGATTCCCAGCCAGGGCACATAACCAGGTTGCAAGCCAGGTCTCCAGCCAGGTCTGTGGCTGGAGGTGGGTGAAAGGCTACCATACATTGATGTATCTCTCCCTCTCTGCTTCTCTCTCTTCCCCTTTATTTATTAATAAATAAAATACTTTTTAATAAAAAAATAATTAAAACCTAAAAAAAAAAAAAGTCAGGGGTTATAAATACTTAATGGCAAGAAAGTTATCTTGGACTGAAAAAAAGTCGAGGTTTAAAAACAGTAATAATGTTGTGAAAATTGTACAAGTGGGCAGAAATTTACTTGATTAAAATGCCAAAAAATATTAAATGTCAATAATATATCTAGTCAAAAAAAGACTTAATTTTAATTTGTGTAAAGAGCCACATACATCATCACAGTATCCAAAACACTCTCAGTGCCTAGCAATCCGTTATTAGTCTTTTCCTTTAGGATTCACTTTTAATCAAGCCTGCTTCTATAGCTATATCACAGTTGAAATAAAGTGATACATTTTAATTTTCCCTCAAAACTCCCAAAAAATCTGATTGGAAAACTACCCTGCATTAGTTCAGACCTTTTATTGTTTAAAAAAAAAAAAAAAATCAAAACACTGGCTCAGCTCACTTGTTTCTAGAACATTAGCACACACTGAAAAGAATCAATAAGCTATGAGAATACATCTTTAAATGTGTGAAGAGCTGCTAGATTTGTATAGGTGCACTTCTAGGTTTTGTAGATTACATGTAAACCTGGGTTCCCTGTAATCTCTCTTCATAATTGTGCTTAATTCCCCTTTCAGGGATTTGAACCTGGGAGACTACACTGACTGAGACAAAGCTGGTGTTTATAAAACTCTAATTACAGTTGCCTAAACCAGACCTGAACCAGAAAATGCACCTGTCAGCCCCTTTGTTTCACTTTCATTTGTCCTTAAAGCCCTTGGGAAGAACGGGATCGCATGGCCACATGGTATCATGACTATCACTGGTGACTTTCTGTTCTACACAACTTACCTGTGTGTGTACACGTGTGCAGGTGTGTGAATCTTGCTCTTTCCACCCCTTTGCTATTCAGGGTTTTGATTTCAAAGGCAGGACTCTCATCTCTTAGCTCCCACCCCTGAAAAATGTGGCTAGTATTTAGCAATTTCTACAAAATGCATTTTTAAGTGGAAATCATACTTTAAATATGAGTACTAGAATTGGTCTAGTATTGCACAAATTAATGCTTTTGCAATAAAGCATCTTCTATAATATTTTCAATGTAGATAAACTGATGGGGTTTTCTTTTTGCCTGAAATGAAGCATAGGAAACATAGACTTCTGCTATAAATTAAATTTTTTGGTATCATATTTGTACTGAGATTAATTTTCAAAGAAAGGTCTAATTATACTTATAAGTGGTCCCTACTTAGTTCTTTTGCCATTTGAATCTTTCTGCATTAGACACTGATACTCTAGGTAAATTTCCTGTGATAACTCTAGTCTTTAACCCATCAATTAAGAAGTATTTCAATGAACTGCATAGTGACACTATCAGCATGACAGTATGCAGTTTCAATAACATCATTACTCTTCCATTTACAGTCTTATTTTCACTCTTATTTAAATATTTTATTACAACTTAAATATGTTTCTGGAAAATGAAAAAATAAAAGTCTTAATGTTAGTGATAAAATGTTTATCTAATGAACTGAATATAATAGAAGATGGAAATAACTGGATGTTCCAAAAAAGCTAAATCATTATTTTTAATACAATGATCATTGTACAGATGCTCCACTATTAAGGGAAATAATATTTTTTTAAATTATAAAATGCTAAAAATATATTATAGTTAGCATTCAAAGTATACTGGAGATTTTATTTGTAATACAACTTAGCTATTAGAGTATACAATTCCCCTTGTAATATAAGTTTGCTATTTGATGTTATATAATTTGACTTACACAGATTTTTAGAAACATACAATGAACAGAGAACTATACTTAAAGAAGAAATGACAGGCAGAAATTTTTTTTTAATATAAATAAATAAATAGGTAAACGGAGGGGAAAAAAGAGAAATTAAGAGAAGTAGAAATGAAGGAAAAAGAAAGATGGATGCTGGGGCAGAAAAAAGACAAGACACACAATGAGAAAAGATGAGTCAAGAAGGGAAGAGGGGCCAAAGGCAAAGAAAGAAAGAAGGACAGTCAAGACAAAGAACAAGACAGGACAAAAAGGGTCCAGAAGAGCTAACAGCAGACAAAAGGAACACAGAGACAAGAAGAGATGAGCTAGGAAAGAAAGGGCTGAGATGAAATAATGAACCGCTGGGAAACACTGTCAATAGTTCTGTACTCAAAACTGACTGCGCTTTATTTCACTCTTTCTAATAAATAATGCAAAGCTAAGTTTATTTGAGAAAAATACGAAAACACATTTTTAAAAAACTTCAGGAGACAGCTGTTGAATGAGTCAAATGGGACTATTTGGAGACACTTGCTGTTAAGATTTAAAGCCATCCTTGCTTGCTCATGTATATAAATGAAAGCCCAGATAAACATTCCATGTTGAGTGATCCTATTATAGCCAATGAGGTGGAAGACTCCACTTTTTAGTGCTTTGAAAACTGCCTTTTCTTACCCAAGTGAGTAATGTTTATACAAGCAAAGAAGCTACCCGATGACGGAGAACTAAAATCCTTTGAAATAAAAATTTGACAATAAAAGTGGAAATAATGAGTTTCCCGGTGATACTCTGCGGAGATTTTAGTTAACATTCTTTTATGGTACCCTCACTAGGAAGTGATCGCTTCAGGGTAGAATGTGACACACTAGTGATCATGCATTTCAAACTCTGCACCATGAAGTTAAAAACCTGAGGCCAGTAGAATGTAAGTACTTGTTCAAACTCACAACTCAGATCTGTTACTATTCAATTTTCCAAATGATTAATGAACATATACAATATCTGATGAGACCTTCAGAGACTATGAAGGAAATACTAAGTAAATGAACCTGATTCCTTAATTTGTTTGTAGTTAATAATGCTGATTGGGAGCCCAACCTTCCTGAGATTTGGAAAATTATCATGTTATCTTCACATCCCAAGAGTGGAACATTATTACTTAAAGCAAAACTATATATCTATATATATCTATATATATAGTTTATATATATATAGATATATATATACATAAATATATGTAAAATGAATGGATGGATAGCATTCAAAAGCACAGTTATGACCTTTAGATATCATGACTGCACAGTCTTTGCATAATAAACTCCTTAAAATGGGCCACAGACAGTAACATGGAAATTACACCTGCCCCTATGCCAGCACTCAGGAGGCTGGCCATCACTGCCTTACCTTCCCAAGGGCTGGGCACAGTCTACCAAATTACTTGATCCATACATAGCTCAAAGGATAAATGTCATGTATACGCCTTCAGGGGGCATCTGACCTCACCTTAAGGATTTTGTGAAAATAAAACAAAATACAAACTGTGTAGAAATTAGATGCCCCCAAAGGAAAATGTTCCTCATATCATTCATAATCATGTTATTCAAGTACTTTCCAACATGGATGCACTCAAAGGGGGATGAAAATTCCTTACATTTGGATCATCTCTCTGACCCAGGCCTATCTTCCTTACAGCATTGTAGCTGCTGAAAACATCTTTTGCCCCCCTGATACGCCACCCCTGCCTCCTGACACCTTCCTTAACAAACACCAAACCTCAAGCGAAAATGCTCACTCTACTTAATCCTCCTTTTCCCCACACAAACCCTTTTTACTGGAGCTCACCATTTCCCCAACTCCAGTATCAACACCCCGAGGGCTCAGGAACCCCCCTTTCCCTTGTGGGCTGTGACAGACACCTCAAAACACCTCTGTGGGAAGGAGGCACCACCTGAAGGTTCCAGCACATTTTCTCAGAGAACAGTTAATGGAATTATTTTTTGATGGAGGCTAAGTTGTTATTTGCACAAAATTTAACTTATTTGTATAAAATAGTAGCCTTAAAATCCATATCCAACATTTAGAACTATGTTTCGATGGGGGGCTGACAAGAAGGGAATGTATTCTGATTTTCAAATGATAAATTCACCAACAAAGTTCTAAACCACAGTTCCATCTCCAGGTTAGAAATGATTCAATGAACAAAAGTACCTTTTGAAGTTAACAGTAACATTGTGCTTAACAAACTCTGGGAATTGTGAAACACCCCTGGAGCACTGATATTTGGTAAGTTACAGAGGGACAGGCATGCAAACTTACCTAACAAGCTAAACAAGCCCAACTTGTAATTTTACAAATAATTTGTGAAATTAACCTGAGCGGAGCCTTTTCAAAAGGCCTCCACCGACCAGATTTAGGTTTTGAAAGAGGCCTGCTTTACTGACTGGGGTCACATTTTCACCACAATATCCTGCAAACTTCAAGTACAATGTTACATCCTGGGAACTCACTATGGAATAATGTTATCGAACGGGAAACAGGTACTTGAGTTGTTGCAGTGTAAGTGATGATCAAGAAAACTCAAATGTATGAAATCTCCACCGTAAACTGTAAGTGGTGATGGTACCAGGAGGAGATATAATAAAAACAATAAGGATATTAACCTAGCCCAGAAGAGTTTATTCAGTTATAGTTGAAAGTAATAATCTCCAGAGAGTAATCGCAAGAGACATCACTGAGCAAGTACCAGAGGTGCGGTTGTCTGCATGTGCCCAATCCCTTTCAGCAACTGTTCCACTGGTGATACTTCTTCCCACAATACATTCTCAACACCTGTGGTCTAGAATGTGCCAGCTGTGAAGGCAGGATCCACCCAGCCCCCCAGGCAGGCTCTGCAGGGTGCAGTCAGCACCCATAATAGGTGTGTACACCACAAATGACCTAAGCTCAAAAGCAAGGGGGATGAGGGTGGAATTCCGAACTGGAATGTGTGCGTGTGGGGGGAGGGGGGGTGTCTATCATTCTGGAAACTGTCCGGCAACTGGGAGAAAATAAAACCAAACAAAGAACACTCCCCACCCCCTTCCTCCATTTGGTTTCACACCATTCTCATTCTTTAGTTTGCAAAAACAAAAAGAGCAGCTTTCCCTCACAAGTTGCTTGAATCATTATCCCATGGCTTGTCAGGACTGATTCAGCCTCAGTCATGGATTTCCCTGGGGCCCTTGCATTTGTTGGGGATGAGAAAGACAAAGGGTGCCTGTCTGTAAGTAACCTGGCAAACTATCTAGCAAGTGGGAATCTGGAAATGATCTGTTGAACATCATAGCCTAGCCTAGCCTGCTTGCCCCCAGCATGAGTATTTCCCCGTGCTGTGGCCTTCTTGGTTCTACCCAGTTCCAAGTCAGAGAACCGACAACCTCATTGCTACGGCCACTCAACATGCTCTCCGGTGTTCCCATAACCTCCAGACTCCACCCTACTCAAGCATTACTGCCTCTCTACAGATCCATGATTTCAACAACACAAGCACACTATCTGCCTGTTCATCCACCTTAGAGGTAATGATTCTCCCAACTTGTCACAAAGAGTAAGACCCAAGTTTCCAAGTACTTCTTCAGGAACTTTCTCCCCTAGTCACATGTTCCTTTTAAGGTCACCACAGACCTAGAACAGAGCTTCTCAAACTTGGATACAGCGTATACCAGAATCACCTGGCGAGCCAAACAAGGACCACTACCGTTGAGTTCAGCCAAACCAAGCTAAGTTTGGCTAACTCAAGTTTGGAAAGCGCAGTCCTCCACTATTCTGGAGGCAACAGCGAGATTGGAAACAGACTTTTCTCAAGAAAAACGTGTCCTTTTCCAGTCCCGCGCCTCACATGAGATCTAAAGGACGCCCCACGCAGCTCTGCAGCCTGAGTTCCCTACCTTTACCTGCAGCTCCCACCCTCCATCCCCTACACTTGCGCCTCTCCGCTTCCACCCTTTACTTCCTTCCACGAGGCTCTTCCCAGCCCTTCCCCACCGCTTCCTCTCCCTTAGAAGGAAAGAGGAAACAAATCCCCGGTCCACAGTGGGCGTCGCCTGTCCCGGGGAAACCCAAACCCACCTGACACTTTACTTCTCAAACTTCCCAACTCCTTCTCACTTCCACGACGCGGAAAGAAAGAAGGCAAGACAGAAGAAACAACACACTGCACCCTAATGAACTTCGATCCCGTGCACGTTGGCGAGGGGTGGGGTCCCTCTTCCTCCCCTCCGCGGGGCCGGCCCCAGGTGGGAACGGTCCCGGGCCCCAGCCGCGGGCCCCCGGGGTACCCGCCGCGGCGCCCGCCCGTCTCCCTCCCGCCGACCCCTGAGGGGCGCGGGGAGCCCCACTTACCGCCAGGAGCGCCCGGAGCCGCGCGCAGCCGCGCCCGCCGCCGCCGCCGGTTTGCGGCCCAGGAAGCGCGAGGGCGGGGAGAGTTACCTGCGGAGCGTCAGGTCCGCCGAGCGCAGCTCATTCCCGCGCGCACCGCGCCCCTCACCCCCGGGGCTGGGTGCCGGGATGAGCGAGGGCGGGCGTGGGGACCAGTTACAACAAGTCCGAAGTCGTGTCTCACCGTGCAGCCGACAAAGTGCCTCGGAACCTGTCTGAACTCAAAAACCCAACCCTCTACCAGCAAAGTATAAAGCTTTTCTTTACCATCCGCCCTGGAAACTACCCAGCAATTACAAGTTCCCACATCTGGGCCCCGGAGAGCAGAGAGACCCGGGAGGACCGGGGCGCTCACCTGGGAAGGGCGTAGACCTCGCGGACAGGGTTACGCTCCTATTTCCCGCCCAGCCTCGGCTCCCAAGCGCCCCGAGGGAGGACCCGGGGGCTGCGGGCTGAGAGCCAGGGTTGCACCGCCCTCAGGAGAGTGGGGCGGACCCAGCCCGCAGTTCATCCCAATCAGCAGTCGGCACCGCAGACCCCTACCCAGCCCCTGAGTATTTCCAGGCTTGGAAGTGGAAAAGTGGAAGGAAAAATGCTGTGCATTTACCTTATCTGAAAGAAGAATTTCAAGTATCCTTAAAGATTTGGTTCTGACTTAGGATTGCCCTGGTTACTGATTTGCATGAAAAAACAGTTTTAAGTAGGAACACCTGAGTGATAAGCAGGTCATGCTTGGTGAGGGGCTATGGAGAAACATTATGGATTTAGAGATTTTATATTTCTTAAACGATTTTATTTATTACCTTCAGAGAGAGGGGAAGGGAGAGAGGCAGAGAGGGAGAGAGACATCAATGTATGGTTGCCTTTCACCTGTCTCCAGCCACAGACCTGGCTGGAGACCTGGCTTGCAACCTGGTTATGTGCCCCAGCTGGGGAATCAAACCAGTGACCTTTGAGTTCGCAGGCCCTCTTCTTATCCACTGTGCCTCCAGCCAAGGCCCTTATAATTTGGTTTTAATATTAAAAAGCAATTAATAAAATTTATTTTTAGTTCTTTGTCTACATCTCAGTAAATCAGTTATAGTTGTTTCTAGTTATTGAATATAATCATATAGTCTTCAAGATGTAGCCATTAGCAGCAAATGGTATTTTCATTCCTACTGGAAGAATGAAAATAAGGCTAATAATAGGCATATTTCAAGGTTCCAGCATTATATATAAATTACCATAAAATGAAGTTAACTTTAAAAATTACTTTTCTGAACCTGACTGGTGTGGCTCAGAGACTTGAGTACTGCCCTGAGAACCAAAGGATCCCGGGTCCATAACCAGTCAGGGCACATGCCTGGGTTGCAAGCCAGGTCCCCAGTTGGGGGCGCTGGAGAGGCAACCACACATTGATGTTTCTCTTCCTCTCTTTCTCCCTCCCTTCCCCTTTCTCTAAAAATAAATAAAATCTTATACATAAATGACTTCTCTGGCTATTTTGCTCTGAATAAAACACTTGAGGAAATGCTAAACTATTTGAATGAGGTCTTGACTGATGAAGGGACTTAGGAGAGTGAAATTTATTCTAGGTGTTGAAACAGAGCAAAGGCCAAAGGCGGAAAGTAAAATCAACTTCCAGAACAATATAAAACTAAGCTTCCAGGTGGTAAGCATCTGTGAACTATAGGTTTTTTTTTTCTCCTTTCAACAGCATATAGAGAATTGTTTAGTGTTACATATTTTAATTGTCCTTATGTTCCTGCTAATTTTCATGCCTCATCTTTTAATATTTTTGCAGTTCTGGTTTTGACATGCTATTGTCTAACTCACTCAATGCATGTTCTCTGGGTGGTACTTTATTTTCCGGTATGTGTTTTCAGTGTTCAAAAATAATTCTAAATGTGTCTTAAAGGAGCAATATTTATGATCATTTTGGACTGCATTTATAAATTACACTTATTCCTAAAATCAGCAAGAATATTTAGGCTCAACAAAATAAAATGGGCCCATGGTAAGTACAATTTTATTCATATGCATTCAGACATAAATCAAGTGAAATCATGAAGAAGGCTAATTTTTCAAAATAAATAGAAGAAAATGTAAATGAATCGGGAAAATTCATTAAACCCACCATGCAAAGAGCTTTCCACCCTTTGTGGGACAGAAGATAAAACTGACCTAACTCCTTAAGGAACCTACTTACTAGGTGAGGAAAGAGGGCATGTGCAAAAAAGAAGAAGAAGATGACGAAGAACTGATTAGTACAAGCCAGTGTGAGGAAATGTAAGTGGAAAGGAGGACTCAACTCCTTTAAGAGGTAAGAGGAAGAAATGACTACTTGCTTAGGTCACTGGAATATGCTGACAAAACTTCACAAAACTGTTAGTATTTGAATTGGGCCCTGACTGGCGAGCAAACTAGACAGGGGTCTGAAATTGAAATATGACTATATGCTAAATGTGCAGATTAAAAGCTGGACTATAAGAAAGTTCCAGAACAATATCAATCAAATGCCAGATTTGGCCATGAGCATGGCATGGCTGTGTTGGAAGGTAAATTTAGGAATAAAGTTTAGAGTCATTTTCTCACCTAAAAAATGAGGTCAGGGTTATTTACCATCTAGGATTGTTATGAGTATTTTATGAATTAGAAACAGTTTATGTAAAGCCCTTATCATAGCAGTTGCTAGATGATAAGGCCACAATAAGTGGCCACTGTAATTATACAGGGGGTCAGATTGTGACAAGCCCTGACTACAAGGTAAAGAATGTAGACCTGTGTCTACTGATGGTGTGATATAATTACTCATTTAAAAGTTGGTGATCTTTAGTTCAAATTCTAGGAAATCAGGAAGAGCAGTTTGGCCCAGCAGTGATATGAAAAGGGGTGACCAGGGTGGGCATAATGGAAATGGAAAATGGGAGACCAATTTGAGAGCCACTGAGATTGAAAATCAATTTATTTTGGATCAGATTGGATATGGAAGGTCAAAAGAAAGAAGTAAGAAATAACAGGGATTTTAAGCTGTTAGAAGTTATCAGTGGAAGTAAGGAAAGAATACAATAGTCATATGTGTGAAAAGTTGAAAGAGGCAGGAAGAAGGTCATGTGAAAGGTTATTTTTAAGATGTTGGGGATCTCTCTATATGGGCACCCAGAGAAAGACTGTGGAGAGGTAGTAGAGGCTAGAAAGCATAGTGGGTCTTAAGGAACAAGGCCCAGATGGTGTGGGCAGGGAGATAGAAACCTCAGGCTTTCCATACAAAAACTGAGCCTAACAAATTTGCAATCTGATTTTTTTAAAACAGCAAATAGGTTATATTAAAATCAGGAAGTAGCCCTGGCTGGTGGATCAGTGGATTGATACCGGCCTGCAAACCCAAGGGTTGTTGGTTCAATTTCCCAGTCAGGGCATTTAACCTGATTGCAAGCCAGGTCTCCAGCCAGATTCATAGCTGGAGGCAGCTGAAAGGTAACCATACCTTGATGTTTCTCTCTCTTCCTTCCTCCCTCCCTGCCCTTCTCTCTAAAAATAATGAATAAAAAAATATTTGAAAATAGTTTAACAATTCAATCTTCATTGGCTCTTTATCCCATGCTACAAAATTTAGTCTGAAGTTCAAGAACAAAATGGTGCAAACATACACAAGGTAATTCAAGAGCAGTATCAGGTGTTCTTTTTCTACCCTCAAAGTACATATAATTTAATTGAAAAGATAAAATATATAGGAAATAGAATAATACAGAGATTAATATAGATAAGAACAAAATATGCATACAAACAAAAGGGAATAAATTATAGAAGAGAGGAAGCAACTATAGTTTATTGGGAAAGAAGGAAATTATATTTTAAGTAACAGTTTTTAAAAAATTATTTATATTGCTTTTAACAAGTGTGTTCCTTTAGAAAATGTTAGAAATATGATTGGCAGCTATTTCTTTGGGTTGGTTATAAGATCTCAGTCATTATTTATAGATAAAAGTCACTATTTGTAGACTAAGCTGCTTGTCCCTTTAAGAGCTTTGAAATATTCCTATTTTAATGCCCTTTGAGGCAATAGCTCCCAGGCAGATAAAGGCATTGATACAAGAAGAATGTCCTGTCTAATATTTTCCCAAGTACTTTGGGGAAGTTAAGAAGCAAAATTCCTGTTAGTGTTTGCAAAACCTATTGCTGGATGAATCATAACATTAGCTTTAAAGTCATATGACATTTTATGTAAGATCACTGTGAAAATTATTGAAATGAACTTTGTAATCATTTCATATATCTGCCATATTTAAATTTTTACATAAAGTATTATGTAAGTGTCATTAACTCAACACACATTTATTGAAAATGTTCTGTAGGAAAGGCATTGTACCAGGCACTGGTTAGGATAGAGGATGGAAAGATTAATAAAGTATAGTAACTATAACTAGGATTCATTTATCTGAATCCTTGACTTATCTGTGTGTGTGTATGTGTGTTCATATGTGTGAAAAGAAGAAAAAACAAATACAGTTTAAAGTTCAAAAGGATGTACAGGTAGTTGTGAAGAAGGTGTGGAAATAAATATAATTAAATCAGATTAAAAATATACATAGAATAATAGTTGATTTTTTTAATCACTAAATATATTCAGAAGAATAGAAAACATTATATTTTATTGTTCCTCCATTCTTTCAACATTATACAGTAATGTATAATTATTTTTAACATTTTAAGTATCTGTAAAAGATAGATAGTCATAATAAACTACGAGGACTGTCCCAGAAGTATTAGCAGTGCAAACTATTTTAATTATATTGACATTGGCTCAATAGTTTTGGGACAGACCCATATTTTAGGGAATGAGAAAAAGAAATACAATGGTAAAAGGAGAGAAAACCATGGTCCTTTATGTTTAATTAACTAAACTCACCATATCCTACTTCCTCGTGAATGCCTTTCTTTATCTCTTTCTCTTCTCCAGATTAAATACATAAAAATATTAAGTTGCTTACATTTTTAATAACACAAATAAATAACTAAAAATCTTACCAGTATTAATTGGTAAAATGCATAGTCATGCAATTAGGTGGCTAGATGAATGTGAAGTGATGTTAATAAAAAGATATTTGATATAAAGCATTGATTATTGTAATCATTCAACTTTAAATCTATCCATTAGTTTTTGTTACCAGTATTCACTGACCCATATATTGTCTAGTTTAAATATACTTAAAAATGCTTCACCTAATTTCTGAAACATCTTTAGCTATTTGTTATTTTATGGATGAATATGAATAGCCATCTTCATAGGTATGTTATCATGACAGTATATAATGATCATTATCACTGATATTAACACAATTACAGACAACTATTGCTATTCCATGTTGTCTGAATTAGGTAGAAATACATTAAAAGTTATCATTCTGAGTGTCCTCAGAATCAGTCATTACATGGAGTGGGGTTCATAGAAGTTAGCTGAGATCTGGGACAAAGCTTTTAATTTTGTAATTAAAAGAAAAAGAGACAGAATGAGAGAAAAAGAGAGATGCAAGTAGCAGTAAACTTCCAACTTAACTGCCTTTTCAGGAAGGTCTCATTCACAGATGTCTGCAGCGCTGTATTGCCGTGTCCCTGACATAGGATGTCCTGTTGCATCTCACACTTTTGCCCACCTCAGTGGCTCTCCAGTCTGTGGTGCCTCCCGTGCTCCTTTCTGCCTCTCTGCAGATAGCCATCACCCGAGGCTCACCTCTATTCCTACACCTCTAATTCTATCTCTGACTAGTATGAGCTCCTTAAAATGCTTAAGGCTTGATCCCTTTACTACTTCTCTGCCAAAAATAGGTGACCTTATGACATCCCTTTTATTATTTTTCTGGGCTGTTATTAAAGTTTGCCTTTACCTAATTTAACCTCCCCAGTGCCTTGTCTTCCAATCAGATCAGTGATTCTCAGTGGAAGGGATACCAGCCCAGCCCATAAGAGTCATTTGGAAAATGCTACAAATGACTGAGGTATTTCTCAATCTTGACTGGCATTTGGTGGGCAAGGACCTGGAGGAATGACATATGTCCTGTAATGTGTTCTGCACAATGGAAAATTACCCATGTCCTATGCAAATGATAGCAGGTCTTGCCAGATATAATGAGGGTGAAAAACCCATTATAGTTGCCTAAGCCTAGAACTTCTGTGTTTTATACATGAATACAAATGTTTATGCAGTTTTAACATACACCAAATTCCAGGAATCCAATTACAATATATTCTGCTTAATTTAGACATTTGTGAAGAATTATCCTTTATATTGTAACTCACAGCACTAATAGAACTACATCAGAGTTAACAATAAAACTTATCAGTCTCCCTGGGCATCTGTAAATCAAGCATCTGACTGTTTAGTGTTTTCTGGTCAGGTTGTCTGTGAATATTTACATACTAAAAGAAATAGTATTTTCATAAATTTATACTACAATTAAGCATGGCATTACTTTTTTAAAGACATGTGTATGGACTAAGTTACTTTATCAATAAATTTTATTTTGGTTTTCTATAGTAAGAAGACATTAATCTTTTTTTTTAATCCTCACCCGAGGATGTGTTAGAGAGAGGAAAGGTGGAAGGAAGTGGGGGCGGGGGGGGCGGGGGGAGGAAGAAAGGGGAGAGAAAGAAGGAGAGAGGGAGAGAAAGAGAAAGAGAGAAACATCAAGCCTACAACTTCGGTATGCACCGTGATCAGGAATCAATCCCCACAGGATGATGCTCAAATCAACTGAGCCACCAGTCCAGGACTGGAACGTTAACTTTCTTAACCTTGTTAGAAAACATAGAGGACAGGAGTCTGAGAGTTGAGAACTACGGAACCAGGTCATACTTTTCATGGGAGAAGTAGGATGGTGAAGTAGAAAGCAAAGCCTTACTAGTTCCTTTGTACCAGGCATAGTGCCTTAGTGTCCACTATATACTAAATACTCTGCAGGATCAGCTCAGCGATTATATGCAATGGCTAAGTGATAAATGAACAAATATTGGGTAAGCCAAATAGTCTGTTTAGTTTTTTCCATAAAATACAAAACAGTTTTCATTTTCACCAATAAATGTATTAATTTGGATATTTTGAGTATGTTGGCTATCTCCCACAAGGTATAATATTGATTGTTCTCAATTAATGCCTCAATTTCATCGCTATCAACTTCAGCTGGTCTACCTGACCATGGAGCATTGTCCAATGAGAAATCTCCAGCATGAAACTTCACAAACTACTTTTGACATGTTCAATCAGTCACAGCACCTTCTCCATACACTGTACAAATCTTAGTTTTTTTTCACTAAGTTGCATTTTTTACCTTTCTTGAAATAATAAAGCATATTGTGCTCAAAATATTGCATTTTTTCCATCATCAATATTAAAATAGCCACACAAACATTCACCAATTTTGATGAGTTTTTAAAAAATGTACACAGGTATGACAACTGTTTCAAAACAATCTAACAAAATTGTTTTGAATGAAATTAAAGACTACTAAGCGCTACTAGAGTCATCTTACAGAGAAACCAGATGAACTTTTTGGCCAACCCAGCAGTTCAAAGGTATAAATCATTTCCTGAATGAAAACAACAAAGTCCTTAGTATATCCTATTCTTGCATAGTCTGGCTTGCGTACTTCTCTGCTTCACCTGGTCTTTTCTGTCTTTTCTCCTCCCCTTGTCCTGCACCTCTGTCTGCACTTTCTGAGCTCTAGCTTAGTCCTCCTTAGTTCGCCCGTTTCATGGAAGGATCAGCATGTATGAATTCGTATAGGCTGGTCCTTCTGACTGGAAAGCTGGTTCCTCACTCTGCTTCCTGTCTTTTTTCACTTGAGAAACCACTCTCTAGAATTATCCCTGTGCTTTTTTTCTTTTTATTTGTTCATTTCCTTGCGGAATAAATATAACTTTGTGTCGAAAGGCAAAGCTCTAATTGATTCTTCTCAAGGGTGCATAATATCCCCTTGTGAGGATAAACTCTATTATATATGCAGCATTCTTCTATTGGTTAGAATTTTATACCCATATTATATTTTTCTATTAGTCATAATGTTGCAATAATCATCTTTGTGTATTGAAGAAAGAAAGTCTACTATGAAATCCTCCTTCTGAGTTAAAATGCTACTCTACCTTCCATAGGAAAGGATATCTGGATTCTTAGACTGGTAAGTTCTAGGTTTATTAAACTTGTATGTGTTTTTACTTCCAAAAGATGGCTATAATTTGTTTGTTTATTTATTTTTTAATTTATTATTTTTAGAGAGAGGGGAAGTGAGGGAGGCAGAGTGGGAGAGAGACATCAATGGATGGTTGCCTTTCACCTGCCTCCAGCTACGGACTTGGCTGGAGACCTGGCTTGTAACCTGGTTATGTGCCCTTACTAGGAATCGAACCAGAGACCTTTGGGTTCATAGGCTGGTGCCTATCCACTGAGCCACCAGCCAGGGCTAAGATGACCATAATTTTAATTTTAGTTTTATTTAAGCACAGCTCTTCTAGTTGCATAAGAACGCACACAAGCTCCCAGAGAGCAAGCATTTGTCTTTTTCTGCCCACCACTATATCTCTACTGCATAATAGGAACTCAATAAAATATGTGAAGAATAAAAGAGGAATGAATAAAGTGAATGAATTCATAAAGTATTATAACTTAGAGCATCCACTTTTTAGTTCTTGCAAATATTTTTTTTTTCTCTTTTGTCACTTAACAATTCCTATAGCTGACATTACCTCTTTTCCTTCTGAGAACTGACAGGTTAGATATAATGTTGAAAAGGATAAATGAAAGATACTATGAGCTTCAAACATCTGGCTTCTATCTTCTTCAATATCAGACTTATAATATTAAAATGTATCTTTTAATTGCTGTTTTAATCATTGAGAGAAATTATTTATATTTAGCTCTGACTAGTATGGTTCAGTGGATTGAGTGCTGGCCTGGGAACTGAAAGGTCATTGGTTTGATTCCTAGTCAAGGCCTGTGCCTGGGTTGTGGGCCAGGTCCCCACTTGGGGATGTGTGAGAGGGAACTGATAAATGTGTCTCTCACACAATGATGTTTCCTTCCCTATTTTTCTCCCTCCCTTCTCCTCGCTCTAAAGATAATTAACTAATTAAATCTTTAAAAATTTATTCGTATTTAAACATAAGCAGACATACTTTAGAACACTGTTCTTTTCTGCTTTTGGCACCTTTCATAATCCAACCAAAACTATATATCCCCATTGGGGATTAAACAGGGATTTAATTTAAATACACTAAACTTCATTTAGGCAGATGTTTTCTAAGGCTCCAACTCTGCTTATACACATAGGCAAAATAAAATCCACCATCAATATGATTATTAGATGGAAAAAAGGAATTAAGAGAGAATGTTTAAAAAGAAAAAAAAATGTGAAAACATATATGATACTATTGCTGCTGATTACATTACTATTTATTATAATATACAGAACACAGAATTTTTTAATTAAAAATTCTATTATGAAAAGCAATGGGGACATTAGAGTATCTGGAATGAGAAACTAAGAGAAGAAAATAGAAATCCAGATGGAACAGAGATTGGAATCCAATACCATTGTCTAATTTACTGAGCCCAAGTTGTTGAGTCAGCTGATTTGCATTCAACTCCTGGATTTGTCATGACCCCTTAGCATGGCACCTGAAGTTCTTGTGTCTCCATATCCATATCCCTAAATCTGGCATAATTATAGTAATACTGACAAACCTCAAAGGGATGTTGGTAGCTTAGAAAACCTGCAATTATTGTACAAAAGTCTGATATTACTTTGGTTATCATTACTGCAGACATTCTATACCTGTTTCAAACATCAAAGCCAAGACAAGCTCTAAGATGAATTAAGACAGAAAGCACACTATTATTCTCTAAGTGGCAGAATTCCATGCTGATGGTTCACTTTGAATGATCATGTTCTAAAGGATTATCTAATATTTCAAAATAAACCCCCAAATTAAGTTTTCACCTTGCATAACATATGAACTCAGGGAAAGCATTTGTCTTAAATTAAGCCAATCAAATTTTCTCTTGGATTTTAGTGATAACTTTAGCATGTATCGGTTATCTGCGGAATAGCCAGCCATATTTAGTCATGCAGACAGTAAAGCAAACTGGTCTGCAAAAAGAATAATGCTGGTCCGCAAAAAGAACAAGAATGCGGAAAGACAGTGTGAAGAAGAAAAAAGATGCAAGAGTCCTCACTGCTTGCCACTTCGTCAATCCGGATCCTGTTGTGGGCTTTAATCCAGCCCCGTCTGTGGTCTCTGGGAGATGTGCATCCCACATTTATAAAAACAAGCTGTTACTTGTTAGCATTCTAAAGAATTCTAACTAACGAACTAGTTTAGAATTGGGTGAAGGGCTAAGAATAACAGATCCCCCGAGAATGTTGAACAGGACAAATCAGGAAAGGGTTAGGTTCAGGGAGGCTGTTCCCACCCCAGGGGAGGAAGTTGATAGTCCATATACCATGGCATTGATGTGTTCAATTTAGCTGTTAAGTGTTGACTCTTGAGACTTGGGCTGATGAGTTACGTGTTAATGATGAAACAGCAGTGGAAATTGTAGCAAATAGCAGCTACATGGCAGTGGTTTGCACCTTGAAATTTATAGTTTTGACCAAGGATATTCTTCAGTTCCTTGTATTAAGCTTCAAGCATATACAGAAAAACTAGGTCAATGATTTAAAATATTTTCCATCTTGACACAAAGTTAATCATAATTTACAGGAGCTGCAATAGTTAGATTTACCAGGTGTTGGAGGTAAGATTGGTGCACTGATTTAAAAATGACATAATACAAATATTGAATGTATGTATATCTATCAAACCTGACTGCCACTCCCCACCAGTCTTTAAAGAAGTCTTCAAACATTTGTTCCCAACAATATAATCTCCACCTTTCATTGTAAGGGTTATCCATTACTACATTGTCATAAGGAAGGAGCAGGAGATGGTCATGATAAGAAAGGCTCCTTCCTCATCCATTGTTACCCACCCATAGCCTGGGGCTGAGATGGATCAGCGGAGAGAAATGGGGATGGTTTAGCATTGATAACCCTTTACAATCATCTGCAGAGAGCTTTCGTGGTAAAATAACGTTTGGACAGTAACCAAACAGGCAGGGTCTTGTGGAAGTATTTTTGTTTGTTTTTAACAAATTGAGTTCCCCAAAATGAAGTCAAAAGATGACAGGTTTGAGATCAGCATGAAACTCTGAGGCACAGTGACCCACAATAAAAAAGAGTATGGGGAGCGTTATCCACTTGGGTCATGCTCAGATCCAAATTCAAGCACCACCAGGAAGTAAGTGGTGTTTGCATGGCTATACGTGTGGGTGTACACCCTCACCCACATGTGGAGGAGCCTTCCTCATGGTGTCCGGGGGTGGCCTTGGGTAACACTGCACCAGGAAAATGCTAAGGCTTATTTCATCCATGATTCCTCTTGTTTTTCCCCACCATTGTTTACCAGGTATATTGGGCATGGTTAATGCTATCATTTTAGTTGATAGTGCATAAAATGGTAAAAATTCTTACCTGAACAGATTGAAAATGAACTAAAGAATGAGTTTCATTGAGATAAATTTAACCTATTAAAATGTCTCTCAGTGTTTTTTGCCCAACTAATACTTCTTCTTCTTCTTCTTTTTTTCTTTTAACTATTTTCCCTGTTCTGCAAGGATGGGAATAAGCATCTGATTGGGGCAGGGGAGAACAACAGTATCTCCTCATTCTACCCACAGCCACAGAGTGGTCAGCACATAGCCTAAACTTGTACACTTTACCAAAAAAAAAAAAAAGGGGGTGGGGAGTAGGCTGCTCAAGTTATCCAGTGGGTATCCTGTCAGAGATTGTCTCTGGAATCAAAATTTCAACATAAATAATGTTATTTCTCTTTTTTTTAAATTATAAAATATTTTGGCCATACTAAAATATATGAGAAAAATATAACAAAAAATAAAATTACCAATACAGTTGAAATTTATGTACCCCACCACAGCTCATTTCCAGTGACCTCAATTTGGTGTTTATCATCCTTAGGTCTGTCCTGATGCTTTTTCCTTTACATTTGTAGCATTCCTAAGTGATATATAACCTTATTTTGTAGAGCTTAAAAGTATATCAGTATACCCTAAAGCAATTAGAGAATTTACAAGTCATCTTTCTGCAAAGGCAGTTCATCTGAAGTGAGGGAGCCTGAAGTATTATTCTCCTTCTTTACTACCTGCAGGAGGAATGCTGAAGGAGGAGAAAATCAAGCCAAATTATTAGGAAAAATAAACCATAAATAGTGTGTGTGTGTGTGTGTGTGTGTGTGTGTGTGTGTATGTGTGTGTGTGTGTGTGTGTGTTGGGAGTGGGGTGCTAAACCAATTGTGTTCTGGATACAACCAAGTATAAGACCATCAACCCAGTTCCCACTTTAAACTTAATCTAATTTATGTTTTTGTTGCTTGTAACCTAAAAAGTCCTCATATATAAATTGGTGTCTTCAGAAGGAACACTATAGTTAACAAAGCCCTAACATGAGAAATTATCTGACTCCAGATGGCATTGTGAGCAGCAATGATCTCAGTCCCTGGATAGAAAGTTGGAAGTTTGATATAACCAAAAATTTATACTTCGTGCCTTCCTGAGATGAAATGTTTGGGCATCTAGTAAAAAGACCAGAATGTTAGCAAATATTGGTCATTTTTACCAGCTGCCAGTCAGATTCTGCAAGGATGGGAATAAGCTCTGATTCTCAATCCCATGAGCTGCCAGCAGATAGGGAATATTTAGATTTGTAAATAAAATACAACATAGGAATCTGAGATTGCTGAGAGCCATAAAACCAGTGCTTTGTTCATTATAAAACAAAACTATTCTTTGCCCCCCAAAAGTTAGAACAGGCAAAAACAGGGAGGTGAAAAAATAAGATTGGTACCTAGTTGTAGGTTAAGTCTTCCAAGCATCTCCTAATGTTTGCCAGAGTGACAGAGGAAATAAATACTCTGTAGTAGGTGATGTAAAGCACTATCTATTGGGATGCAGCAGGACAGGATAGAGATGGGCTTAACCTTTCCACCACCAGCCTGGGGCTCAGTGGAAGCCTTTCAGCAGTGGCTCTGAGAAATCAGCAGAGTATTGAGGACAATTCTTGGGAGAAACACCAGTGGTTTTAAGATTCAGTGCTCTTGATCAAAGATTGCTACCGTGGCTTATTATCCTGTGGAGATTTCAGAAATAAATGAACAAGTAAGAGAGTGGGGTTGTAGGATACTTAATTGTCAGAGAACCCTCATGCCTGGTAAACAGAAGTCTGTAATTGCTCACCCATCAACTCAACACTCAGGTCATTATAGCCATATCACCAGACAGTGGGTGGATTAAGCAATTACACTCCTACAGGGGGAATCTTTCTGAATGCTACTTTCAGAGATGGCTTTTAAGGAAAATAGGCCCTGGCAAATCCCCCTAGCCTTCAGAGTAAAAGAACATCGATCTGTGATTGAATATTTATCCCATGGCCAAGAAGGGGTTTCTTTCTATTCCTTCTTATGGAATATGATTTTGGTATGGTTCAGTAACAGCCATTATTTCTTCTGCTCCCCCTTTTCACAAATATTAGTAGATTGCAATGATCTTTTTACCTGCTCACCCTCAATGTAGATTGTGTTAGGGTAGTTAACCATATCATGGAAACCCACATAACCAAATTTGGTCAAGGGAGAGTATACATCAGTAGATGTGCCATCTGGAGAGGGTGTCAATTTGTTGTTTATAGAAAATAACTAAGTATATATTTGGTGACATTTGGAGTTATTATAGCATGTTAGGTGAAGACTTTTAATAACTGGTTACAACATGAATGATGGGCAGCCATGGTTGGAATACAGATTATAGGAAAGGATTGGATAATATTTTATCAGCAGTTCTGCCTTTGTGAATCATTCTTTTCCCACTCATGGGGTTCCAATGAGGCTGTCGATCATCAAGCACATCCCTTTCTATCTATCCTCTATCATCTGTGTGCCAGATCTCAGAAGTAAGTGCATGACCCAGTCCCGACGTAGATAGACCTCCATTTTTCTTAAATAGAACAATTGCTCCTATGACTAAAACAAGATCAATTATGAGTCCTCCTCTGGATTATATATTTGGGTAGTAAAGAGAAAATTGGAAAGTTCACTGTGAATCTAATTGTGACCCAGCTCCCCCAGACAGAGAGAAAGTCCTTCTGAAGCAGAGAATGTAAAGGTCATATATGGAGGAAAGCAGTGGTGATTGAAATACACATATTGGAAAATTGTCTGAGCTCTGGAGTCTAGTTGAGTATGAATCTAGAATTACTTTGGGCTTTCCAATAAATGATATATTAAATTTTCCTTTTATTTTTATTTTTTATTTATTGTTTTTTTCCATTAACATGTGTACCCTTTATACCCTCCTCCCCCCAGCAATCACCACACTGTTATCCATATTCATGACTCCTTTTTCCTTTTTGCTCAGTTATTCCACCTCTTATCCCTCCTGCCTCCATAGCTGTCATTCTGCTCTCTATCAATGACCCTCTATTTTGCTTGATTGTTCTGTTGGTTCATTAGATTCCATGATGAATAAAATCATCTGATATATTTCTTTCTCTGACTGGCTTATTTCACTTAGTGTAATGTTTACCAGGTCTATCCATGTGGCTGCAAAGAGTAAAATTTTGTTTTTCTTACAGCTAAGTATTCCATTGTGTAAATGCCCCAGAGTTGTTTTATCCATTCATCTGTTGATGGATACTTTGGGCTGCTTCCATATCTTGGTGATTGTAAATAAAGCTGCAATGAATATAGAAATGCTTATGTTCTTTCACATTAGTGGTTCAGGTTTCTTCAGATAAATTCCCAGAATTGGAATTACTGGGTCATAGGGCATTTCCATTTTTAATTTCTTGAGGTATCTCCATATTGTTTTTCACAGTGGCTGCATCAACCTACATTTCCACTAAGAGTGCAAAAGGGTTCCCTTTCCTTCACATTCTCACCACCACTTGTTATTTATGGATTTGTTGATGATAGCCATTCTGACTAGAGTGAGATAATATCTCATTGAGGCTTGAATCTGCATTTCTCTGATGATTAGCAATGTTGAGCATCCTTTTATATGTCTATTTTGGTTTTAAATGTTTGAGTTCTTTCCTAAAAATGTCCCTACATAGTATACTCTACATCATGCCTCTGGTTGAAATAATGAATTTTATGTTAGGATTCCTCCACTTTTGGAATATTTGAGTGTGTTTGTTGTTACAAATCAGTTAGTTGAATCATGGACATATCTTTAGATATATAGCAAGAAAGACAAATATGTGTTGAGAAACAAGAATAGGACAAAATATGTCTTGTTTTCAGTGCTCACACTAATGGAAACTGTATCCCAAGTATCATGAGAGTGAAATGGAACCATTTTTTAATTGTATCAATTTCTTGATCCTATCATGCTTAAGAGGAGATTACTTAACCAAGTTGGTCTGCTCCCATTTTATATCCTGTTTGGAAAAGATCTTGTGAGTCAACTAGTTAATCATAGCATTGTGGCTAGAATTACAACATGTAAACTTGAGGGTTGTGGCAACACAATTCTACCCTGAAGAGGGAAACAGAAAATGCCCTTATGCCAGCATGGGAAAACCGGTGCATATGGGAAGAGATTAAGAAGAAAGATGGAAAGAGAATTTTGATGGTTCTCCTGGACTTAATTCCATTGTCTTCTGAAGCTCAACAGTATTCCAGCCCTTTATGTCACTCCTCTGTGTCTGTGAACTCAATTAAGCTTCATTATGTGCTTGACCTAATACTAGTTAGGTTTTGTTTTAAAATAAAATATCTGTGTAGTTCTCATAATAATTTGGTGACAATGGTAATAATGTTACCTAACATTTATTGAAGATTTTTCATAGCTTTACATATATCATTAAATCTTCACTGTAACCTTATGAGATAGATATTATTATCCCCAATTTAAATAGGATAAAATAAATGTTAACATATTATTACATGTTTAGTTGAAAATTTATTCAAGCAAAATATTACTGTAAATTAAAATCAGTAACTATTGATTTCCTTTAAATAAACTATGGTATTATACTAAACTTCCAACAGAAGAGATAAATAATAATCCCAAGGAAAAAAGCAAATTCTTTTTTTTTTTTTGTATTGATTATTCATTAGCATGGTATGATAATTACTAAGAGGTAAATACCAACTATTATGTGGCATTATGAGTGATTTTGATATGTATTATTATTTGATTCAAAATATCAAAGAAAACCCCATAATATCCTACTGATATTGAGTTAAGTTCTCATAGAGAATCTTGTGACTACGTTTAGAGAGATAACACTTGGTACCCTCTGTCTTCAGCACCTGGTTTTGCTTTCCCCTAACATTTTTCCTTAGCGAAAGCTCTGGCTTTAAATTTTAAACAAATGTTTGTATGATTCAGAAAATTTTATGTAACATGAAAAACCAACTTTGCCCCTAGCTGACCAGAACTTACTTGACTGCCTAAGTAAAATGCCAGGAAAAAAAAATTAACAATGGGAAATCTCACCTATTACTTGACCTCTCATAATATAATTCAATATGAAGATGGTGTTTGAATCTAATGTATCATTGTATCTTTTTGCACATTTTGTGAACTTTTATGTAGTACTTACTAGTTATTTTTGAGAAAATTGATGAAAGGTGGATCTATTTTGATCTGTATCTAGGGATGACTTGTGCATGCTCAAGAAGGCTTTCATTTCAATAGTTCACTACACTATAATGTCTTCTTAATGTTTCACAGATTGCTGGAATACATTTTCTCTGCATTACCATTTATTATCATGTATATTTCCCTATTAGATTGATGTAATTAATATGAGAGACTGTGCCATTCTAATTTACTTTCCTTTCTTTGGTGCCTAATACCATGTGAGCAGTTGATGAAATTGGGTAAAATAAATCAATATTGTATCAAACATAGAAATCTCAAGGTTCCAGTGCATTCACATAGCTAAAATGGTTCAATTTAGGTAGTGCGTGAGTAATTTAACCACTTATTATCTATTATTGTTGTGGTCATCTATGATTCTTTAGTCGCTCTCTTTAATTCTCTTGAAGATACCAGCAGCTGTAAAGAGCTTTAATTTTTCAAAATATTTCATTCATTATTTTTAGAGAGAAGGGCAGGGACGGAGGAAGAGAGGGAGAGAAACATCAATGTATGGTTGCCTTTCATCTGCCTCCAGCTGGGGACCTGGATGGAGACTTGGCTTACAACCTGGTTATGTGCCCTGGCTGGGAATTGAACCAGAGACCCTTGGGTTTGCAGGTTGGTGCCTATCCACTGAGCCACACCAGCCAGGGCAAGAGCTCTAATTCTTAATGAGTGCAGTATGCACATAGATCATCTTTGGTCACTGTTGTTTTTTTTTTTTTTTTTTAATTTTAATCTCTTCTTCAGTCTATCTCAGGTAACAACTCCCACAGCCATATCCTGGACCTTGCCATTACCAGTAATGGCACCCTCAGAGAAAACTGAAGGAATTGGAAGAAAATGTCCCACTATTTCAGCAACCAAATATAAAAACCTAAAAATTAAATACTGTTCCAACCTCTGAACAAACTAGCCTTATTCCTGAAAAAGTTCAATCCCTCCACAGGTGCACTAGATTCCGTCCCTTGTCCACTCAGAGACAGTACATGGCTTCCTCTCTCCTGCTTCCTCTTTTCCACCAATTCACTCAATTGAACATTTTCCATAAATGTACAAATATTATAACATGTTATAGCATTCCCCTCTAAAAGAAAAGGAAAACATTAAAAAAGCTATTTTCTCATTTCTCCTCTCCTCTTTGCAACAAAGTTTCCAAAGAGGCTTGTCTGTACCAGGAGTTTCTTTTTCTTTCTTTCTTTCTTTTTTTTTTTAAAGATTTTATTTCATTATTTTTTATAAAGAGGGGAAGAGAGAGAGGCAGAGAAGGAGAAAGACATCAGTGTATGGTTGCGTTTCACCTGCCTCCAGCCACAGACCTGACTGGAGACCTGATTTGCAACCTGGTTATGTGCCCGGGCTGGGGAATCAAACCTGCGACCTTTGGGTCCGCAGGCCGGCACCTAACCACTGTGCTACCAGCCAGGGCTTCCAGGAGTTTCTAATGTTCATCTTCTCATTCTTTCTAGAATTCATTCCATTGAGACTTTTCTTCCACTACTAATGAAAACAGCTCTTGACAAAATTGTCCCCATCATTCACATTGTCAAATGCAATGGCAATTTCTTGAGTTGTAGTTAATTAGATCTATCAGCAGCATTTGTCACAGTTGGTCACTATATTCTTCCTGAAACACAACCCTCTCCCCCATGCTCTCAGGCCTCCAGTACACCTCTCTGGCTACTCCTTTAGAGTTTTTTTTTTTACTAATTCATCCTCATTTTCTGAGATATAAACACTAGTACACTCAGCTCATTCTTTTACCTCTTTTTTTTAATCTACACTTATTCTTTAGATGATCTTTGATAGGTCCATATTTTATCTCCAACCTGGTCTGCTCCCTTGAATTGCATGCAGAATTACTTATTAGACACCTTCACCATAGTGTATTTCAAGTTGGATATATAATAGCATGTAAAACCAACATATCCAAAATAAAATCTTCATTAGGCCTGACCTTCAAAACATAAATAAAAGAAAACAATCCTGCCCTACTTTAATCTTCCCCAAATCAGTAAATAGTAATTCCATTTCTTTCTATTTCAGAAAAAAAATTATATATATGCATGCTTGATTTCCCTTTATATTATAATCTTCATTCAATACACCAACAAATCCTGTTAGATCATCTTTTAAAACATATTCTAAATCTTACTACTTATTTATGTCTTAACTCTGATCATTTATTTGGACTATTACAGATGTTTTCAAACTTGTTAACTTGTTTGCTCCTATGTTTGTAAAGTTTGGATTTTGCTGTATTTAGTAGAAATATACAATACAGAAATTTCCAGGAGGTTTCATAGTCAACAGGGACCAGAAGTTCTGCTAGCTCACTGTTCCACTATATGGACTTAATGATCTCACAATCTAAGATACATTCAGCCCAGCACCTGTCCACATTTTGAGGAGCAAGGAGAGAAGAAAGCACAAAGAAAATTTGACTCCCACCTCTTAAGTAGTATTTCTAAAAGTCCTCACATAATATTTCTACTCCCTAATTAACAGCACAAACTTTGTCACTTGACTAGGCCTAATTGTAAAAGAAGTGAGGAAGCCAATGAATCTCTCATCATGTTGATTTAATAATCTATTACTAGAAAATAGAAGGAATGTGAATATTGGCATCTAGCAGTTTCTGCCATATTTTCTTATAGTGTATTCTTCAGCATCTGCAGTTATTTTCTTCAAGAACAACCATACAGGCACCTAATCACTGTATGAATGGAATGAGGCTATCATCAATTATTGGAAGAGCCTGGTCTCCCTACCCTTGTCCCATAACATCTCTTCTCACAAAGCAACCAGAGTAAAAATTTAAAAACCTATTTGATAATATAACTCTTCATTATAAAACTTTCCAATGGCATTACTTCCCACTAAATGTAACATCCAATGTTTGTACAATAGTATGTAAGGTACATAAATTTTCCTTTGCTGGCTCTCTGAGTTCCTTGCCATTAACTTTCCCTTTCCCAGTGTAAGTTCATTGTTCTACATACACATTGTTCTCATACATTTTACACATAGTCTCACTGCAGCACCTTTGCGCTCACCATTCCTGCTGGTGGAATATCCTTCCCTAAATACTCACATGGCTACTAGATGTGACCTCATAGTGAGGGTTTCCCCCACCACTCTACATAAGAGAAATACACCTAGTCATTTTCTAATCTCCTGCACCCTTCTTTATTTCATTTACATTCTTTATTTTATTTTATTTACTTTTACATTGCTTTTGTTTGTCCTCATGACTTTTTGTGATCTTTTCCTATTAGCATGTAGTCTTTTCAAGGGCAAGAACTTCCTTATTTTTATATATTATTCTAACCAGAAACACCAAGAATAACATTTGGCAAACAGAAGACATACAATATATAATGAAGGAGTAAATTAAGTCTATTAATTAGAATTTTAAAAGTTAATATCTATTGTGAAAAAGTATTTCTTGAGCTCGTTACCTTTTTCTGTATACTTTACAAGTATTAATTACTTATTTAATAATGGCATCATGGCAAGATTAGAGATGCTACTACAAACATGAATGTTCTTGATTATGCTGTTCTTCTAGTATGAAACATGACAATTAAACACACAATCCTATACAAAATATTTATGAAATTTAAACGTATTTTCCTTACCAAGGAGTTCTGCTCAGGGAAGAATCATTCTCAAAATGGATAAGCCTTCTTAGAATTACATTAAAATAGTTACTAAAGCCACATGTCTTATGATGGATGAATATTTTTAGGGATCTTCATGCTATTTCAATCTCGGATGATGAGGGTGTTGAAAGAGATTTTAATGGTTCTTCTTCCAATAATTTTATATTACTAATACTCAAAAAGTTCTATGATTTCTTCTCATAGAAAGGTACTTGGTTGAAAATTTTTCCTGTACATCTGTTCTCTAAGTGACAACCAAACTGAAGCTAACTTGCAATTTAGTTCAATAATCTAATTTATATTTTAATACCTTAGGTTGGTTTGTTATCTCTTAACTCTTGGTTCTGAAGAATTATTTTTTAGCTGAGTGCAAATTTCAACTACTTTTTCTTTTGTTCCAGTACTAAGTAGATTGTATTGCTTATTTCCTAGTGACTCTAGATTGCTATCTAAAGAATGTGAATATTTTTCATTGAGAATCTACCTTTTAAGCTGCCTATTAGTTTACTGAACTAGATGTTATTAGCCTGCTTTGAAGATGGATAACCTAAAACTCATACTACCTTTTTATATATTTAAGATTTATTTGAACTTTCTACTCTGTTAACATTTTTTAATTAAAAGATTTTATTTATTATTCCAGAGAGATGGGAAGGAAGAGATGCAGAGAGGGGGAGAAAACATCAATGTATGGTTGCCTTTCACCTGCCTCTAGCCACGGACCTGGCTGGAGACCTAGCTTGCAACCTGGTTATGTGCTCTGGCTAGGAATCGAACCAGCCACTTTTGGAGTTGCAGGCCGGCACCTGTCCACTGTGCTGGGTCTGTTAACTTTTTAATTACATTATTTTTCCACTTTTCAATTGGTTGGTCATTGTTTTTTATAATTCCTGTCTGAAAAATGAACTCTTCTCTGAAAGTTGCAATTATTTTCTACTTTGTTTTTTTATTGATTTTTCTTGTAGTGATTCTAGCCATGCAGAAACTTTAAATTTCTAATTTTCGAGTAATCGAGATTATTAATTTATTAATTCGTGGCTTCTGTTTTTTTCCTACTATATTTGAAAATTTTTCCTCATTCTGAGATTTTAAAAATTGTCCTCACACCAATTAAGATGTCTATATATTTTTTTAAAGAAGAGGATGTAGAGAAATTGAAAGCACTATGCATTGGTGATATAAATGCAAAATGATGCAGCTGCTATGGAAAATCATTTTTCAGTTCCTCAAAAAATTAAACAGAGAATTATCATATGATCCAGAAATTCACTTCTAGTTATATACAAAAAGGAAATGAAAGCAGAGATTTGAACAATATTCAAGGATAATTATTTACAATAGCCAAAAGGCACAAAACACTTAAACATCTACCAACAGATGAATGGATAAACAAAATATGATATATACACAAAATAGAATATTATTCAGCATTAAAAAGGAATGAAATTCTTATATATAATAAAACATGGATAAACATTGAAAATATTATGCTAAGTAATTAAACCAGATACAATTTTGCATGATTCTACTTATTGTGGTACCTATATCAGCAAAATTCATAAATACAGAAAATAAAATATATAGTGAAGTTACTGTTTAGTGGTCACAGAGTTTTGGTTTGAGATGATAAAAAGACATTTTGAAAATGGATAGTGGTGTTTTTGCACAACAATGCAAATAAACTTAATTTCACTTAGAAAAAGTTAAAATGCTAACACTTATGTATATTTTACCAAATTAAAAATCTTTCCCATTACATCTTTTAATATTTTTCAGTTTCATTTTATAGATTTCAATATAGGCCATTGGTCAGTTACAAGAACCAAGCCAATTTTAATAAAAAAAAGATTTTAAGAAGCCATTTACATATTTAGTTTTATACTAGTTTGTTTAGCATTAAATAACAATTTATTTTTTTAATGCAAAAAAAAAAAAACATTATGGAGACTTTTCTGAGATGTAGATTTAACTAAAAGATAAAGTGAAAAAAAACAAAAAAGATAAAGTATTTATTAGTTTTAAGTCTTTTTACTTCAAGAAGGGAAAAGGAGGAGGCTACACCTCAGGCTCACTTTTCACTGGTTACCACTAAAACTCAAACTAGATAACCATATTAAAAGGTAAGTTAGTCCCTGGCTGGTGGCTCAGTGGATAGATGCCAGCCTGCTAATCCAAACGTTGCTGGTTCGATTCCCAGCCAGGGCACATAACCAGGTCTCCAGCCAGGTTGATAGCTGGAGGCAGGTGAAAGGCAACCATACATTGACATTTCTCTCCCTCTCTGCCTTTCTCCCTTCCCCTTTCTCTGGAAATAATAAATAAGATTGGAAAAAAAAAAAAAAGGTAAGTCAGGGTTGTATTTTGTTTTATTAAGGTCTCTCCATTTAGAAAGTGTTAACTTATTGATGTCTTTATTATTAGTATATTATAACTAGCTAAAATGAATTTTTCAAAATCCATAAGAAAATTAAAAGAAGGACCGACCCATGGACATGAATAACAGGGTGGTGACTGGCTATGGGAGCAGGGTGGTGGGCAGGGCAGGGGAGAGCAAAAGGGGAAATTTTTTTGACAACTGTAACTAACAAGAAAAGAAAAGAAAAGAAAAAAAAAGGTGACCTTTGGTCCCATTAAAAAAAACACAGAAGTATATTTAAAAATCTGTATTTCTTCAAATATAATAATTGTTTTCACCCCCAGGCATTCCAATCAATATTTTTATATAAAACTCAAAATTTCCATCTTATTTTATCTTACCATTCTAGGTAGTGATCCATATTTTCATAAATTACCCAAAAATACACATCTACTAACAATACTATGTACCAATGTGTCTAGTACAAAGTGATCAAGTATGAGAGTGGATAGACATAGAGCAATTGCTGGGGACAGATTATATAAAGCCTTGCACACTCTGGCCTTTAGACTTTTATGCAGTGTGGACTTTTATATGGAGTTACTAGAGGGGTTATAGTAGAAAAGTAATTTATCTTAAAGCGATGTTTTGATTACAATGTTTGGAAGATTCGATAGCAAGGTAAGGGCAGAAGCAGCTGGACCAGTTAGACAGCTCTGTCAATAGTCTAAACAAGGAATGATAGGTACTGATCTAGGACAGTGGCAGTAATGGTGTTGAGACATGCTTGGATCTGGGATATGTTCTAAAATAGAGTCAATGGGGTTTGCTGATAGATTGGCTATAAGATGTTGGAGAGAGGAGTTAAGGATGACTTTAAAGTTTGGCAATTAGAAAATCTGTGTGTGGAAGAAGTAGAAAATTAGATAGATACAATGGAACCTAATAAAATGAATGCCAGATGAAGTAGTTTGGACTTGCTCCTGTAAGCATTACAAAACCACTTTAGGTTCTTGGGTAGGAGGAAAACATGATGTAATAGGTGTTATCTGAGAACCTGGCTGCACTGGCTAGCAAGGCTGAAGGGAGGATGACAAGGCAGAACATAGAAAGGACGCTGCCTGTTTGTCTGAGGATGGTAGACTTGTTCCTCCCCTCACATCCAGGGGTTTCCTGTCCCTATCACATGTGCCTTCCAGTTCCCTATAGGATCTCTCAAAATGAGAGCATATTAGAATTAGTATGGTAGGTTATACAAACCCTCCAAGATACAAATGGAGTTCCTGTACCTCATAAAAATGTCCAGGCAGTATGGTGAGCAGCTATGTGGAAACTCTCAGCCCAGACTATCAGATTTTGAACCTTGACTTACATCTGCCCAACCTTGAACAAATTATTTAACTTCCTCATGTCTCAATTCTTTTTTTTTTTTTTCCCCAATATGGAAAGTAAGATTAAAAGAGAATTTAACTCTTAGTGTCAAGGTGATGACTAAATGAGTTTTAGAATTTAAAGGATTTGGAATGCTGCCTAGGACATGGTAAATTGTTCACTAAATGTCAGCTGATTTTCCCCCCTTAACTTTCACATTAAGAAATCAATGTAGAATAATCCTTAAGATACATTCTTATAGTAATCCTGGTATGGACAGATTGGGGTTTTATTAAGCAAAATTGAGAATATCATTGCAAAAGAGTAACAGAATTTGATATCTGGATAAAGAAAATGAAAGTATTAAGTGATAATGCAGAGTGACTAGGAGAATATTGGTGTTCTCAAAAATAAGGAAGTTCGGAAAGAACCCTTATTTTTAAAAGGGGAATTGGACAAATTCCTTTGGAAATGTATTTATTTCCATCAAAGTTTTAGATTACCATGTGACATAAGTTATATTTACAATTAAAATTACTCCAGAATTGCCTGGGACAAAGTGTCTAATTAGAATGCAAAGATTTATTGGTTAGGAAAAAGAAAAAGGATAAAATTCTTGAGGAATGTTAACGGTGCGTTACCACTTTCAAATAAGTTTATGAGAAGACCTACTCTCCATTATTACAAAGCTGTGCTTTCTGTTTCGAAATAGCCCAAAACATTTCTCCTCAATTGAGCTTTTATTGTTGTTATTATTATTATTATTATTATTATTATTATGCAGACTTACAAGTTCAGTCTATGTGAGCTGACTGGCTGATATTAGAACTGGTTAAATACAATGGTAAGATTTAGTTATTGTATGTTTTCAAGTAATTATCAACCAAAAGCATTTTTTATCTTTATTATTTAAAAATTTTAAAGTTAAAATGTTTTGATTTTTGAAAAAAAAAAGTGGTCCAAGTAATTAAAATGTATGCATACTAAAAGAAATTAGAATTTTTGATATTAATAAGGGCATTTATGGCAACTGTTTCCTATACCAACTACTCACTTGAGGGCCTTTATTTCTTATCATCTGTGGTAGGCAGGAACTGCCCTAATCCCCAGAACCTGTGAATATGTTACCTTACACAGTAAAAAGGTATTAAGGTAGTAGATAGAATTAAGGTTACCTGACCTTGAATGGGGAGAACATCCTAGAATACTGCGGCAGGGGGAAACATAATCATGAAGGTTATTGTAAGTGTAAGAAGGGGACAAAAGTTGAAAGAGTGAAGAGATGGCAATGATAGAAAGACTAGACCAGTCATTGCTGTTTCTGAAAATGTAAGTAGACCATGAACTAAAGGAAAGAAGGAAACAAATTGTCCCCTAGAGCCTCCAGAGGGAACACAAACTGGTTAGCAGCTTGACTTTAGGCCCCTGAGAGCCATATCCACTTCCTGAGCTCCACAATTGTAAGACAATATATATTTGTGTTCTTTTAAGCTACTAAGTTTGTGGTAATTAGTTATTATAGCCGCAAAAGAAATGTAATACAACACCTAAAAGAGATATTGCAAAATGTGTACAAAATAAAGTTTAAATAAATAATAAATAAATAAATAAATAAAGTTTAAATAAATAATAAAAAATAAAGTTTGGACTCTCAGAAAGTTCAGAAGATGAAAAGAATGAAGGAGAGATGTTTAATTAAGAATTTATCAAATGTATATAATTTACCAGAAAAGTTGAAGTTAGATGCTAGACTCACTGCTCAAATTAGCTCCTACAGCATTTTCATTTTAACTCCATTCTCAAATCACTATTCATTTCTACCTCTAGAATTTCCACAGATTTGGCATGAATATAATAACAGTGAATATCAAATATAAGAACTTAAGAAGAAAAATTAATTATAATGATCTTGCTTATTATATTAGATGGCATTCTTTTGAAAACTCTCTCCAAAGCAATCCCAAAGCTCTCTCTAAAATAAACAGCTAGGGAATTTTTGAATCTATTAAGATTTGTACCAGTCAGTTTTATAATTATTAAGCACTGTTCCTAACTTATAATATTACTCTCAACACTTCACTTAACTTCATCATCACTTATATTCCATATTCACAAAGAAACAGAGACATTTCACCCAAAAAGGGAAGTAATGATTAATTAGATTATCTTTAAAATATGCTATATATCTAAAAACATCTTTCATCTAAGTTCCCAAAGCTATAAACTATAAACTATAGCAAGTGTTATTATCTCAATTTTACACAGGGGTAAAAAGGCAAAAAGGATTATCTAGATTAGAAAAAGCCATAGATTATCCACTAGTGGTAGCAAATCCTCAAGGCTGTGGTTCTACACTCTAAATACCAGAATTTTTATCTCTATTTTACATCACTAGGATTTTTTGATAAAATCAATAATACCATAAGCCTTGAAACTCATAAAAAATATTTGAGAGAGCCTATCCCATGTTTTACATGATATGGAAAAGGCTTACTTATCTCTGTAATATGTCTGGGATCATTGATCTCAGTTCTAATCATATCATAGAGAGAAAGCTTCTAATATTTGTATCATTTGTCTCTTTAGCTTTGCTAAAATTGTGGAGGATTCTCAAAGTAGACAATGTATGGGTTACTTACAATAATTGAAATTCCTTCTAAATACTCTGGTAATAATTAAAAAGGTCAAGAGACTCTTGGCTATTTCATCAAAGCCTCTCCTGGGCCAAAATGCCAATGAAGGCAGTGACATCCAATCTCTGGTAGACATGTGGTACAAACAGTTAACAGCTAAGAGACAAATATTTAATTATACATATGAATACATATATAGTCACGTATAATATATATGTGTATATATATTTAATATGGAGGATCTTCTGCAGTATCTGGCTGGGATTAAAGGGAGAAATATAACTATATTAAATATCAGAACTAATAAGTAGGAACATTTAATAAAACTTGGACAGAATAAGTAAAACATTTAGTGAGGCACATACATTTTCTATGTATTCATTGTACTGCCAGTCACTTCAAAGTACTTTTCTGTAAGGGAATTTTAAATTAGTTCATTGTCAAGAATATTTTTGTTACAATCACATATTTTTTTTTTGGACAGGAAAAAGCAAAACTGCTTTTATTTGTAGATAACAAGATTGTGTATGAGGAAAATCCCAAAGGTTCTACAAAAGAACTACTAGAACTAATAGATATATATATTTAAATTTTATTGTTGCTGTATCTTAAGTCATATATTTTTAATATGTGTAACAAAAACCTCTGGGACCTTACTGCAATGAATTTCATAAAACCAATGGGTATAAAATTCATTGCCAAATTGAACTTCCAAAATTTTCATATCGTATTTAGTTATTCATATTGATATTTTTCATATGCATCAAACTTACTAGGGCCCATGATTTAAAATAAGTTGCATACACTCATTATTGGACAAAATATTTAAAAGAAATATTCTAAATTATTAATAAGGCAGTATTTTTAGTGTGGTGGATACCATTTCCTCCCCCATGCCATGATAAAATTATAAAGGTGATGTAATTTTATCTTTTCCTTGCCTAATTATTCTGAGTAGGACTTCCAACAGGATGTTAAATAAAAATGATGAAATCAGGATTTTAGAGGAAAAGGTTTCAGTTTTTTATTATTGTATATGATGGCACCTGTGGCTTTTTCATATGTAGCATTTTTTTTTTTAATTTTATTGTTGTTGTATTACATCCATCGCCTTTTTGCTCCCCTCTGTCCCCCTCCCCACCCACCCATTCCCCCCAAAGTCAATCCCACCTGTTGTCCATGTCCATGGTTCCTTTATACTAGGTTCTTGTCTAAGCTGCTCCCCTTCTTTGTCTCTGCCCCCCCCTCCCCCCAACCCTTTTCCCCCTGACCACTGAAGGCCTATTCCTTGTATTCATATACTTGGTTCTGTTTTGCTTGTTGTTAGTTTTGCTCATTATTGTCCCGTAATGGGTGAGATCATATGATATTTGTCCTTCACTGACTCGCTTATTTCACTAAGCATAATACTCTCCAGTTCCATCCATGTTGTTGCAAAGGGTACAAGTTCCTTCTTTCTTTCTGCTATATAGAATTTTTTATTGTAAGGTAATTTCCTTACATTCCTGGTTTATTGAATGTTTTTTGTCATTAAAAGGTGTTAAACTATGTCAGATATTTTACTGCATCTATAAAGGAGATTATCCTTCATTCTGTTAATGTGGTTTATCACATTGAAGATCATGAGTTGAACCATCCTTGCCCATATGAATAAATGCAATTTGAGTTTGGTGTATAATCCCCTTTATCATGTGTATGCAGTCAACTGGTCACTGACAAAGGTGACAAAAATGCACAATGGAAAAAGAATAGCCTCTTCAAAAAATGGTGCTGGGAAAGCTGACTAGCATATGTGAAAGAATTAAATTGGAACCTTATCCTATATACAGAAATCAACTCAAAATTAACTAAAATCTTAAACAGCTGAGATTGTAAAACTCGGAGAAAACATGTGGGAAAACTCCACGATATTGGCATTGGCAATGATATACTGGATGTAATGCCAAAAGAACAGGAAACAAAAGCAAATTAGACAAGTGGGCTTATAGTAAACTAAAAAGCTTTGCACAGGAAAGAAAATGAGAGTGAAAAAACCTCTACAAAGTGGCAGAAAATATTTGAACACCATATATCTGGTATATATGGTATGTTATCTTGTACATTCATCATATAAGAGGTTAATATTCAAAAATATATAAAGCATTCCTTCAACTCAATAACAAAAAGAAAAGATTAAAAAATGGCAAAGAGCCAGAATAGATATTTCTCTAAAGGAGATACAGAAATGGTCAACAGGTTATTGAAAAGATGCTCAACATCACTAAACATCAGGGAAATACAAATCAAAACAGCAATGAGATATCACCTCACATTTTCAAGTGTTTATTTTTTTAAAAAGGTAATAATTGGTGAAGAACTTTTGTATACTGTTTTTGGGAATGTAAAATGGTGCAGCTGCTATTTAAAGCAGTATAAATTTTCCTTGAAAATTGAAAGCATGGTCCAGTAATTCTATTTCTGGGTATTTATCCAAAAGAATTAAAATTGGGATCTTAAAATATATGTTTACTCTCATGTTTATTGCAGCATTACTTACAGTAGCCAAGAGGTAGAAACAACCTAATGTCCATCAACAGATGAATGAAGAAAATGTAGCATAAATGGATGATGGAGCATTATTTACTCTTAAAAAGGAAGGAAATCCTGCCATATGCAACACATGGATGAAACTTAAGGATGTTATGCTAAATAAAATTAGACAGTCACAGGATAAGTACTGCATGACAATATTTATATAAGGTATCTAAAACATTCAAATGCAAAGAAGCAGAGAGTAGTATAGTTTTTAACCAATGGCTGAGGGGAGAGGAAGTGGAGGGGTTGCTATTCAAGAGGTATAGTTTTTTAGTTATATAAGATGGCTAAGTTCTAAATATCTTCTACACTTGCCAAAAGTAAATTTAAAATATCTTTAAAAGAATATATAATCTCATCAGAAAATGTCAATGTCAATTAGGCAAATATCAAAATTTGAAAACATATACACGTCAAACAGTTTTGCAGCTCTGTGCCAATTTGATACAGAAAAGAGGTCCACAGTCTCTATAGCAATATCAGTTTCTAATGGATGCAGAATATCTTGGAGGGCTCTTATCTGTTGTCTTTGTCCAGGGCTGAAGTTTCATCTAATGTGACATCTTTCTCAGCTTCCTGTCTGAATCAATGGATTCTATTCAACTGGATGCTCCACTTGTGACTCATCCTCCAGATCCCTGCCTCTGTCTTGAGTTCTCAAGCTGTGCTGCCTCCTTAGGCTCACAACCCCACGCCCAGGCTCACAGGCAATGTTAATTCCCAAGGAAGAGACTGCAAATAAGCCTTCTCAGGCTGCTGTACCCTCCTCAGGCTGGCACCATAGCATTCTCTTTCTGGATAATTGCTCTCAAGTTCAATAAAGAACTACCAACAGAGTTTCAATCCCCACTTGCAACTTCTGCCCAGTCCTGAAACACAGGAGACTATTTATTGTTTTTTTCCCCCCCTGGCATTTTCATGTGAAAATGGAGAATCTATACAAATAAGAACAGGCCTCACTTTTGAAGAGGTGGAGGAGAATAACTATCATTTCTTAAGGGCCCATAGCAATGAAACATAAAATCAAGCAATTTTGTAACGGGTTATTACATGAACTTGCTCTATTAAATTCCCAATAAATCATAATGTTCTAATAGGTGTATAAAGGGTTGAAAGCTTTCTGGTATTGTGTAATGACACACTGGTGTTCAGGTATCACTTTTTCCAGGAAATAATGCCTAGTTAAAGGGGATTCAACTTTCTTTCCATACTGCATCTTCCTTCTCTTAACCTACATCGTGGAAGACAACAATGAGCCCTCTACACTAGCTACACAGAGCCACAGCACCCAGTGTCTGTTAGATCATCTGGGAAGATGGACACACTTCCAAATAAACATGTTAATGAACACTGGTACTATGAGTAAGTCCATTAAAAAAAAATAAACATAAAGGTCTGAAAAAAAGAACAGTCATATTTTGAAAAGAACCAGTGGCATAGAAGAATTACACCAGACATCTGAAAAAAGGAATTGGACTGAGTATGGCAACTACCTTAGCTACAACCTTTTTCTTATTATTTTTTTAGTAAGGGAGAACTTGAGATTGATAACATAATCCCTCTGTAGTTAGCAGAATTTATTGTACGTATATAAGCTTCTCCTTACTAAACTAATGGAGGGAAATAAAGGCACATAAACATCATTTTCAAAGTATTATACCTTGCACCCTTATGACGGTAGGATCTCAATTCTACATTTTAAATCTTTTCAATATATTTTCTGGAGTTCTCAGTGTGGTTGAAGAGAATTGCCCATGTTCTGTTCTGTCATTTTCATTGAATCCTTTTGCAATGTTCATAAAGTCCTAAGTTAGATAGATTTGGATGTCAATAATGGATGTACTCTATTTGTCCATAGGAAGTCGAGGCTCAGGTCAGTAGAGTATGTAAGCCAGGTAAACAGTATCTCTCATGGAGACTGTCTTAATGAATACTACCTTTTATAAAAGTTTCATATATATTGTATATGATCTACCAACATCTATTTTGTGAATATTTTGTATATATATTTTACATATAAAGTATCCTTGTAAAAATTTACTTGTACTTCTGCAACTCATTTGATGAATAATACTTCTTGAGCACCTTCTGTATGCAAAACCTGAGCTAGGTAGGTGCATTTATGAACAAGACATAATTTGTACTCTTCAGTCTAATGGTAATTGAGTACTGACAATGATAATTCAAAGAAAAATATGTGAGGAATTCTATATACAAGAAGTATATGAGAGGTATAATGGTAACTACTTTGTAGTTTAGGTGAGAAAATACTAGAGGCTATTTGGAGTTTATAATCAGACTCCAAAAAGAAAGTGGAATTGAGATGAAACATGTATCATGATTTAAAGTATAATTTTATTAATTTGTTGTACATTAAAGGTGTTTATATTTATAAATTAGAAAATAGTAAGTTTCATATAGGAGGAAATAAAATCACCTCTAAGCCCATTAGTCACAATTAAATTTATGATTATGAGGATCAAATTATTAATCACAATTTTTCATTCCTTGCATATATCCATGCCCTTTGCCATGATGCTTGCATTTTTCTCCCACTAAAAGTGGTATATACTTCCCTGTGTCCTGATTGTGGTGTAGCCATGTCCTATTAGCAATGTGACACAAGCAATGGCTTGAAATGTGTCTGTCCTCTTATACAGTACTTCTCCCATTGCCACTACATTAAATAAACAAACAAACAAACAAACAAATAAATAAAGCAAAAGCCGGACTACTGGACTAAAGAGAATAGGAGAAGCAATGGACTCAATCAACAACTTGGAACCAAGTTCAGCAAAGCTGAGACAAGATTAGCCAATCCACAGACAACCAATAGACACATGACTGGGAATAAATTATTATTTTTTAAAGGCACTGAGTTTTAGAGTGGTGTGTTATACAGTACAATTTTGTCAATACAGTTTTTTCTTTGCTTTCAGGTCATATTGTGAATACTATTTTATTATCTGATTTTATTACTCAATATATTGTGATCACCTTTCCATTCTGTTATATCATTTTGTGGTTTAAAGAATTTTTTTTTTATCAGCTCTAAAGTAGAAAGCAGTATTGGTTAGATTTAAATTTCACTGTAAGTGAGAGAAAACCCAAACTAAGTGTAGATTAAACAAGGAATTTCTTTTATACATGTAGAAAAAGAATTTCTGGGTTCCACCTGGCTGGTGGCATAGTGGATAAGGCACCGGCCTGTGAACCCAAAGGTTGCTGATTCGATTCCCAGCCAGAGCACATAACCAGGTTGCAAGCCAGCTCTCCAGCCAGGTCTGTAGCTGGAGGCAGGTGAAAGGCAACCATACATTGATGTTTCTCTCCCTCTCTGCCTCTCTTCCATCCCCTCTCTCTAAAAATAATAAATAAAATATTTTTAAAAAGATGAAAATATATTTTTTAAAAATAATTTCTTGGTTGGTATGACTCCACATAATGTAGAATTTCAAACCCTGTCTTCATTTTGGTCTTCAGGAGGATGGATAAAAGTAAGTAGAGAGATAGTGCATTTCCCACAAGTTGCACATACTTATATCCAAATGGTAGAACTTAGTTACATAGTCATGCTTTTCTGTAATAGAATCTGAGAAAAGTACCCAAAATTTTAGGAAACGGATACTCAACTAAAAATTAGGAATACCATTATTAGCTAAAACTTGGAGAATAAATAGTGGACCTAATGGATAGTTTCCAATTGGCACCCATGTTGTTTTTAGCCTTTTAATATAATAAGTAACACTGTGGTTAAGTTTATAGTTTTTGACTTGCAGAAATAGTGAGGATTTAGAGTACTGAATGCATGTAGGAAAATGTAGGGATCTGTTTAAGACAAGTAATAAAATTTCATAATTGTGTAAAATTTGAATAGGGAAACAGATGGGTCTAAAACTTCTTTTTCCAACAGTGTATTTAATCTTGTGTGTCCAGAAAAAAACCAAAATCCTGAGTTTCAAGATTAAGAATACTAGATCCTCATTTTTCAGATGGTAATTAAATTAGTGTATAAAGCATTTATTTCATTTTTTTACTAGTAAACTTGTTAACCCTACAAATAAAACATAAGAGTTTGACTCTCTCTAGGCTTTTATCCAAAGGTAACTTTTTTCTTTTTCATATTAAAAAATCTTTCTTGGACTAACTAGCTGTTTCAAAATATGTATGAAAAATATTCTATATTTTATAGAATTTACATTTTCATTATGATAATAGAAATAATAACTTACATTTGGAGAGCTTTGTAGTTCACAAAAAGTTTTACATAAATGATCTTTTCTTATATTCATAATGTATCTGCAAAATGAGCAAAAAGATATCATCTTTTACACACAGGGTAACAGAATCTCGAGAAATGTTAAGTAACTTGCCAAAGATCACACAGCTAATTAGGATAAAAGCATGGGATATAGGCTAGAATCTAGGACTTCTGACTCATATTACATTGTATTATAATGCTCTTCTAGCCAGAATCCATAAATGCTTATTTTAAATGTAACTCTATTAACTATGGTACATTTAATGAGAAGTAAATAGCAGATGATTAATTAGAAATTATTAATAATTTAAAATTAGTACTCAACATAGTATTAATATCTTAGAGGTAATAATGCTATTCATTTTACCATTATTTTGTTATATGATCTTAAAAAGCTAAATAGTATCTTCTCATAAATATTATCCCATTACTAGTTCCTTAATATATATGGCCAAATCATATAGTCCATTAGTGACTAAGCACTCCGATGGAGTCCAAAGCTGTGCTGTCATTGTCTAGCTCAATTTCAAAATTTGATCTGTGAAAAGTCCACCTTGAGTAGGGATTAGGAATGACTGTTATGCACCATTCAGCTCATTCCACTTGCAGCCTTTGAGTAGAAGTTCTTTTGATTTTTCCACTCCTGGTCTTCCTGGGAACATTTTTGTAGTAATACTTTTCCTGTTCCTACATGACCATCTTTGTTTCATACACATGCCATTCTCTGGGCCTATTTCAGACCTTTCAATTGGCTTGTCAATCGTACACCTTTTCTAAATTTTACCCCTCAGAGTTGAAAGGGCCTTTGACTATATTGGATAAATACCAGATTCAATAGAAAATAGCCCACAGCATCATGATAATTAGGTCTTTTATTGCTATGTGAGTAAATGCTTTTCATTCAACTACTTTATCCTAAATAGTCCATCTGTCTTCCTGGATTGTATTTGAGTTATAAAGATCTGTTCCCTAAATAATGGGGATGGCCCTTATCTTTGTTGGGTGGGAGAGAAACAAAAACAAAAACATATTGCCATAGAATAAAGAAATAAATCAAACATTACATAAAAATTGGAAATACAACTGCATTAATATTACCTTTTAAAATATTATAAATATTTTACCAACTATATAGTTGGTAAAAATCTCATTTAAAAATGATTAATATTTTCTAATTATATCACTTTCACAGAGAAGCATATTGATTTCTATACTGAAGATGTTTTGCAAACATAGTTCATATTTGTAGAGCTGTATTTCTCAAAGTTGATTTGAAATTCACTTGAAGGATGACTATAAGCTGAGTGATTTGTACTTATCATAATACAGGCTTCTAGGTGTCACCTCCAAATCAAATAAATCAGAATATCTAAAGCCTCTACATTTTACAAAAGGCCCAATTGTTGTGTGTACTTACATTAGAGAATTTCTTCCAAAACATAGATGTAAATATAATAAGTAAAGATCGATTATGTTTATTTATATAATTAACGTTATAACAATGAGATTCTTTCAACATAGTATTTCTACAGAAATCCATCTATCTTTCTATTTTAATAAAATATTTATTTTTTGTCATCTCTTTCAATATTATGATGGCTAGTCTGGATCTTTTGTCTCTGCATATAAGTGTTAGGATCATTTTGCTAATATCCATAAGATAACTTGCTGGGAGTTTGATTTGGATTGCATTGAACTTAAATTTAGAAGAACTGATGACATCTTGACAATATTGGGTATTCTTATCCATAATTATGAAATATCTCTTAACTTATTTACTTCTTTAATTTTATTTTTGAGTTTTGTAATTTTCCTTATATAGATCTTGTATATGTTTTGTTATATTTATACCTAAATATTTTGGAGGTGCTATTGTAAATAACATTGTTTTTAATTTGAAATTTCATTTGGTCATTGTTTGTATGTAGAAGAGATTTATTCTTATAGTTGAAGAGTTACAACCATATTCCTCTCGGGTGATAACATTCTTTAGCTATAAAATGAACAAAAATTGTAAATTAATAACTGCAGCAGAAATCTGCCTGATGAATGACAATCTCTTTCAGTGAATGTCTGTTATAAATGAGCTAACATGTATGGGTAACAATATTTTGTAGGGATAGAGACTCAAATAGAATAAAAGCCCCATGAAAAAGCTAATAATTTGTATCAATCTTGTTAGAACAAGGAAATAAAGTATTTGACCTTACAATTTTTAAATTTTACAAAACAAATTAGATAAGGCTTTTAGGTTTAGGCTATTCTACATGATCAATAATAAAGTTGCATTAGTGAATATCTTTCATTTAACTATACAATATATATTTAATATCCTTATTGATTTTAAACTTTTCTGATAAATTCAATAATAAATGCTTGTTAAGCATACACAAAAGTATGCCTTTATGAGTTTTTAATACCATTTAGAAATCTAGTTAATGTCTTCCATTTACAACATTGTTCAACTTGGTTTTCTATTCTTTGAGACTATTTTTAGTGAATGCTTTTATAAAGTTCATCTGAGATCTTATTCTAAGTATTTTTCTTAAATTCTAATTTGAAGACTCAACAGTTTTATATATTTACTTATACTGGACATAGATTAAATGTTTATGGAACATTAGAGTTAGTAATAAATGTACAAAGTATGTACATCTTCTAGGAAGTCTCTTTATTTGGTTATTAATTATGTAATTTTTATTCACTACCTACTTTTTTTAAAGGATGATTATAAATATATATATATATATGTATATAAATTAGGTAAAATTATTTAATTATTGGGAAGAAGAAAATAAGCATAGGAGAATAAGATAAAATAAGAAATAAAGTTGCCCAAATATATATTATACAGTATATATTATATATAAAATATGTATCTCCTATAAGAGATGCTTTACACAATTTTACCTGTTTCTAAGAAGTCAATGCAAAGAGAAAGGGGATATCAGATATCCCATTCCTGATGTCTGAAAGATACAAATGGGTAGTACATAAATATATAGAGAAATGATATCTAAGACAGTTTTCTGTAATGGATTCCCTTAAGATAAGAGTTTATAATAGAAAGAACAATATCTCCACAACGTTCTTATAAAAAACCATTGATTCAAAGTTACTAGGAGCTTTTCTTGTAAGTTATCTTAACATAGGACTCCTAGCTACTCTAGAAAGTCATGGAATATTGTGTATATTGGATACTATTTAAAGTGTTTCCAAAACCTTGAGGAATAGATTGTAGCCAAAACATTAGTATTATACACATATGTTGGAAGTTTTGGTGGGCAAACAGAGGGACTGGAGATGAGGCTGAAGATCTGTTTCAAATGTTTATTTTCTTTAATATTATTGCTAATTTAAATTAACTTCCTTTTCTGGTTGAAAAGCAATGCATATTAATTGTAAAAGTCTCCATGATCCAACAGCTGCATTTACAGCAGCCCCTTCCTTGACTCACTGGCCTTTAGACTGGATTGCCTTCATTCCATTCTGCACACCATCTCAGGATTGAAGATGCAGACAGTGATTGTGCCTGACACCCTTCTAATTAATACTACAGATAGGGTACTTGCTAGACTTACCTTGGCTAATGCAATGATTCACAACCCTGCTGCTTTATAAAAACATCAATGCCCAACAGATTTTACCACCAGAGGTCCTGATAAATTGATCCAAGGTAGGTAGGTTTCTGATGTTAGTGTAGTTGAAAAAACCCTTAGGTCATGCTCACTCAGGCAGAATGAAGATCGCTGAATTAATCAATAGCCACTTCTTGCCTCAGAAACAACTGATCGTTATCCGCATTTGGTTTAAATATATCCATCTTGATGAACCAGACTAAGCTATTTTCAGCCAGGTTTATAAAATATTTCTTATGTAGAGTTAAAACAGGCCACTATGTATCTTTTATGCACAGAACTATTTCTACCCTGTGACACTACAAAGAATAAACTTATTCTGTTTCACATATCAAATGGTTAATTACGTGAATACTTGCTAACTAGGTTTTCTGGAATACTCTTTTTCCCAAGTTAAATATAGAATTAAAAAAAAAAAAAAAAAAGGTAACACTGATGTTTTGCTGTTAGCTTGGCCTATTCCTGGTTGAACACGGAGTCTGTCAAATTCCAGGGCTCAGAAATATTTACATTTAAATATCTTGCATTCCTGGAAGCCATAGTTTACAAAAAGACTCAGATAGCTTTGGGTTATGCAATAGGCCAGAAGACATTTCTGTTCTTGTTATCTAACTCAGGAATGCCTGCCTTATGTCAAAATGACTGAAACATTGTCCAACTGGAATTTTTACTTTAAATAATTATTTAAAGAATAGAGAAAGACTATAATATACTATAATATACTATACCTGAAGCTATAGAAGTATAAGATATAATATTTATGTTATATGTTATAGTATAAATACCTTAAACATTTCTCTTTTTATTTTGGGGACCCACTTATTCTCAAAGGTGTATTCCTTTCATTTTGTTATATGATCATAAGAAGAAGGAAAGAAAACCTTCACTCAGTTATCAAAAAATATGTTAGTTTTTAAAACAATACCCAGACTTTTCTATTTCTCAATGATAAAGGTTTTTCATTTCTTAATGGTCTTTTGTGGATGTGCCCCCATACTTCAAGTGCTGCCCACTCAGTGAAGACTAGAATGGAAGTCTAATACTCTTGCTCCAAAGAGAATTTCTGACCAATTTTGTAAGCTAGGTCTTTGATAACCCACTTAAAATGTCAGCGATGAGAACAGCCTTGCAGATTATGAACACACATCTCTACTCTGGCTGACACTGGACCATTAATCATAATCCAACCCATTATCAATTGTCCACAGAATAAAGCCCAAAGGCTGACAGGTGCTCAAGGTCATCTATAATCAGTTCCCAATTTAACCTTTCTTTCCTTATTTCCCATGTCTCTGTAAAATGAATTCCTTATGAGACCGGTGTAATAACTATCTCTTTAAGTCATGTCAGGGATATTTCTATCTGTACAACTCACTTATATAATTTCCTCCTTAATGGAATGAAGCTTCATCCCATTCACAGAATCCTTTCTCCCTATACATAATTTACTCAACATTCAAATTCCAGCATAAATCCCATTTTATTATTATTATTTTGTGTGTGTGTGTGTATGTGTGTGTGAAACTTTCCCTGATGGCTAAAGTTCAGAGAACCTTATTCTTTCTTTGAACATCTGTTGCTTGTATTGTCTCTGGTGGCAGTTGTAGCAGCAACAACAATAATAATCATTATTTAATAAAAGTTACCATTTTACTGAGCACTTTACTAAGCAATTCACATATATCTTTAACCAGTAATGGATAGACTTTATTTCACCTGTTTTATAGATGAGGAAACTGAAAATGAAAGAAGCAAAACAACTTGCCCAGTATAACAAAGCTAGTAAGAAGTAGAGTTCGAATTCAATTCCCGGTCCTTCTGACTCTATAATAACTAGTCAACTTATTGCTATGACCTGCTTGGTCCTGAATCATGTACTGAGCTGTATTATTAGTTAACTTTGCTATATTTGTTATAGTTCATGTTTAACTTGAATAATTGTAATCTAGAACAAACCAGTTTCATGTTGATACTTTTATTGAGGTTAGCTATATAAAATCCTGAAGTAATCCAAGAAACACTGTGACATTTGCTACCTAAAGTCAATTTATACCTCTACTATTCAACTGGTATCTCTTTTATCTGTTTGTTGGAATTTAACTACCCCCATTCTAATAAATGGACCACATCCATATGAGATCTATACCTTTTAGAAAGTATGAATTGGGCACATATGTGGAATGTGAGTTGTCTGTAATTCTCAGACTTACAAGGAATTTTCTTTCCAGTGATTTATCTGAATAGTTTGGCTCTTCCACTTTACCATAGTCTGTCTCATAGTCTGTAACCATTATCACCCTTCTGCCAACCTCTCTTGTGCCTCTGGAAGCCTTGTCTTCCCCAAGTAGTGTTCTTTGTACTAGACCATCCAATTATAGTTCTGTGTCATGTTCATCCAGAGCTCTGCTCTTCTTTGAAGGTTGTGGTTTAAATGTATACTAATGAGTCTCTTTCTCCAGTTCCCTTAGCCTTACCATAGAAACTTGCATGCATTTAATTAGAAGACAGCTGGAAAGAGTGTTAGAGCTAATGGGTGACCTGAACATTACCATTTCTGGCATTATAAAGGATTTCTGGCAGCAGACTTTTTAACCTTAAAATTAATGTATTCAGCTCCTGCCAAGGGTCCTACTGCATGACTTAGTCTCATGACTTCTAATAGGAAGTAGAGAAAGAAAAGAGCACATCTCAGTTGTAATGAAGACATGAAAAAAGCACCAAGGGCAGGGCTGGTTTCAGTGTTGGAATTTTCTCCCTTTAATAACTGCAAAATTTTTATAGTAGGATAGAAATGTTTGTAAACTCATGTCAACTAAGACAGAGTAGAAGATATTAACTTTAATAAATAATTATATATAAATAGCATGTGTACACACACACACACACACACACACAAGGTTTCTCCCAAAAGAATTGAGCCAATATGTCAATATAATTAAAACAGTTTGTGCTCAATACCTTCAAGACAAACTCTATATATTCCCTTTTCATTTCTAAATTACATTTGGGAGCACTTCTTTTACTTGAAATATTGTATGTATTTTAAGATAAGTAATTCTCTAGCACTCTTATAAGGCAGTGCCATGTTATTAACCACATTTTACCAAAGATAAACTATGCTGGATTATCCTTTAGTCTTTCAGGAATAAGCAGAATTAGAAGAGTTTTTGTAGTATTTGAATAAAGTAGTGTTGCCAACCGTTCAGTTTGCCATTGACCTCATCTTTCAGAATAATATATGTCCAAAATATAATTAACACATTGTAAGTCAAATTAACCTTCATATTTTCTTTTAGGTCAAATTTACTGTTATTGTTATTGATACTTTTTAGGAAGGGATATTAAATTTCTATAACTACTAATATTACTTTCATTTTGTGTATACATTGAAAAGAAAGAATACAGTTCCTCAAACCCAATTAATTTGATTAATATGAGATTCTTTTTAGGAATACAAATTTTAAAATAGTGAACCTTATTAATATGAACTATATATAATACATATGAGATGCATATATTTCAGGAACATTCAGCAATGAAGGAAAAACTTTTGACTAATGACTTAGAAATAGCCCTGCTTGCTTGATTCATTATGGATTAGTAGTGTGAGTCATAAGTACCAAGGCTCAGTTACAGGTTTGTGACATCATGACCGTCACATGACTATGCTAAGAGGCATAGCTTCTTAAACTCTAATTTCATAATTAACGTTTCAAGGTAAGATGGATTAGGCATCAGTGGATATAAGGCTTTCAGCAAAAACCTGGAACATAAGAAATTTTTTGTGTGTGATTTGGAGTCTGCTGAGTGTAGATCATATGAGGTAATAATTTAATGTTGAAGGAACTATCATTTTAGTTTTAAGACCTTGATATTATAATAGCAATGTGGCTTTTTTGGCTCTTACACTATTTTTGTTTCAAGGTGGCTTACCTTTCAAGAAAGGGTTACATTCTAGTAATTTTCCATTTGGAAAATTTAAATACCTCCAGTGGTGACAATGATAAAAGAGAGTGTCAATGTTGTACCAGCATTGCATGCACTCCACAGATACTTTTCATTTGATTGGCTGATTAATGTACATGAGATACAGTTGCTATATTTTCTCATTGAGTTGAGTGCCTTTGACTGACAGGCAAGGTAATTCTACTGTTTACAGTACATGACTTTGGATTTCCTGACAGGTATAAATAATGAATAATTTGATAAATTAATATTCCAATGATATAAATTGTATCTAATGATTTTTAGTTTTACATCTAATTAATTTTTCCTCAATCTCTGATTAATTTCCTACACCAATGGAGGGAAACGATGACATAGATAATCTGAAACAAGAGATAATTTTTCATGTATATTTATAACTTAATGCTTAATTCTGAAACTGAAGAGTGGTCTATCTCATACTCTGCTACATTGTAAATTTGTGAGGGCACAGATCCTATCTTACTTAACTACATCTCCAGGATATAGCTCAGTGTCTGGCATATAGCATGTACTTAAAAATATAAGTTGAACAAAAGAATATATCTCCCATATTGTGAATAGCTACACTAATAAGGTCTGAACTGGTAGACCAGGAAAGTAATCTATTTCAAGTTATTTAGCTATGAGGGATTCTGTTTCACTTCATGCTTGAAAATGACTAGTAAGTATTGTAATTTAATAGTTTTTGTTATGCATGTGTTTTGAATATTTTATTCTTAAATGTTCACCAGAGATGAAAAAAGTATCAACTGGCTCCTATGTTCTTAGTTGTCTGCCTAATTCACTACACTTTATAGCAGTAATACTCTGAGTTGCATAGAGATTTTCTCCAAAAAAGTTTTAGGTTACGTGTTTTGTCACCTTCACCACAAAACATTCCTTTTTCGGAAGATCTAATATTTGTGGCACCTCCTTGAGAACCTGAATATGATCCATGTTCCCTGACAGTAAACTCCCATAGCACTGGTACCAAGCCAATCATTTCATGATCTTCTTTCATGTGTTTTTTGTGTTTGATGTATATTGAATGTTCATAATTTTTCCCAGTCCTGTATTCTAGCTACAACCAGTGAATGATAAGCAAAAGGGTAATACAACAATGTCATGATATTAATTGGATTGCATTTTTATGAACAAAGTCTTCTACCCATTGAGAAATTAAATTACATATGTGGCCTTCATGGTTCAATGGACATTGTGACCTAGTTACCTCTAGATTATTTGCCTTGCAGTTTATTCATAAATCAGTGGGAGTCCTTTCTGACACCCACCCCCCTACCAGGAGAAAAAGAATTTGTCATCTAATAGTTATACCATTTATTTAGAGTAGGGTCCAAGACTTGCTCCTGTGAAAGTCTTCTTCTCCTGATGGGTGACCACATATTCCATTAGGTAAGACTTTTAAATAATTTGAATGCCAATTAATGGATTAGAGAATATTTATATAACACCTATTATGAAGAAGGGAGATTGGGAAGAACAGAAACCTAGAAGAAAAGAAAAAAGAAAAATTATAAATTGGATTGTAAATAATTTACAACAGTTGAAGGAAATGAATAAACATGGCCCAAATTAAAGGATGGTTACAAATGGTAGACAGAGAACAAATTGCTGGGTAGTCTTTTTATATTTGAAAATATTGAGCTTTTAATAACATTGATGGTATAAGTTTTGATACTTATCTGTCAAACTTTTGATCATTGCCCCAAGCCCAGGATGCTCTCCTGTCTGGACATTTAAGATATTTTATACTGAATTGAAATAAGGTAGGTAATTAGACAGGACAGCCATGTTAAATGAGGAATTTCATCATTAATAGTAAGCTAGAGGAGACATCTGCATGCTAAAAGGGACTGACTACGCTAGTGGAAATGGAAGGAATGGTAACAATACAAGTCATTTATAAAGTGAGAAAAGAATAAAATCAGCATCTATTGCAAATAAGGTAGCTTTAGACAAGAAGTGAAATATTTCTATGTCCAGATGGAAAAGATAATTATAGAGGAAGACAAAAAAGTATGTTGTGCTAGATGTAAAAGAATTGTGGGGAATCTAGGTGGATTTCAAAGCCATTAGCAGAGACAGAGGGCTGAAATTAGGAAGTAAGAGAGAAGACTGGAGAAGGTCTGGGCAATCACTATTGTGCCTTCATTGAAGAATTATCAAGCTACCTATGAAATAATTGCACAGGAGTGGAATGGACCCACGTGAAACTTGACCAGTCATTTCTGTATTTCTACTAATACCATCAGGAGTGTATGATTGGGTTTACTAGGATAAGTATTGATAGTACAGGCATAATGAGCCTGAGAGAGGTGAGCCTGGGTCAGTGGGAGGTCGGCCCTCAGGGCTGCCCATGTCTGCAGCTGCTGGGAGTTCAGTGTGAATGCTGCTGTTTCTTATTTATCAGTAAGCCTGAACAAAATTCACCATTAGTACTTTCTCACTGTCCTATTAGAAGATAAAAAAGGACTGATCTCCTCTCTCCTTTGCAAAAACTCAGGTTTGCTGAGGATTCCTCCTGCCTTTATTCAAATGCATGTTAATCTCCTTTATATATGAGTCACAAGCAGAACTATACTAAGGTACAGTAGACAGGATAAGTACTGACTCTTAAAAGAACAATGTGTTACTTAAAAAAATAAATAAATAACTCTCAAGGAACCAATTCAAGGAACAACTGATTTCATCAAAAAAATTTGGGGATTTGAAAAATTATTTTGAATCAGGCACATTATAAAGTTTTGTTTCTGATAAGATAAGAAACAATTGAAGAAGTTTGACTTTTCCTAAGCTTTTATGTATAGGAAATGCCATCTTCCTAGTAATGTGGGAATTGGTCACTAAAGGTACTGACTCACAAGATTACAGGATTCCTATGACATCAAAGAATGTTGCTTCAGAGTTGGTCTTTTTCCAATGGCATTTACCCTGTGTGCTTCCAGTAACATTGTACTTGAAAATGAATAGCCAGACAATCATATGACAGTAGAAAATCTTCTGTAGCGAGTATCTTCCCAAAAAAGTGTATTATAATATACATAATATAATCTTTCTGATTTTCTACCCAGCTAAGTAGAACATTATTATTCTTAATATTATTTACAGCCTATAAATATTTATATATTAAGATTAATCACAGTAGATAAAGCATCATATATATTCTAGCTCTACTATTTTAAAGGTAAATGAAAATTGTGAGCAACTTTCTGTTTTTATATTTAGCCTGAAGAGATTTCATTGTTTTTTCACATGTGGAGACAGTGTCATTGAAAACATTCTACTTGGAATCACATTGTTTGCATTCAATCTTGATGATGACTAACTAGTCTAAATTTGGTCAAGTTATATAAAGTTTCTGTTCTTTCATTCCTTCATGGATTAATCGGCACAACACCTTTTACACCTACTGCATGCAGATGTTGGAAAATCAGATAAGGTAACAAACAGTCTCTGAGACTGCTGTCCAATGTATATATGTGTGTATGTATGTGGGCATTATATATATATAATATATGTGTGTATCTGAACAAAGAAGACAAGAAGTGTAAATTTCAAAAATATGTTGATCTAAATATAGTGATTTCCAGTAACAATAGTAACAAGCTAAATGCTCTGTATATCACACTGAATTCCTCAGGCAATCTAGTCTATAGAAATATTAAATTTTTGCTGTATTAAACATTGCTTTGAATAAGTAACCTGACACATAGAATTATTTTTTTGGTAATAATGAATTTTGTTGCAGAACTTGATCTAAGGTTGATACAACCCCCCACACAAACTCACACAAATACAGAATATACTTTTCTTATAGTTAATCTTAAATGATAGATGTGTAAAAAATATACATGCATTAAGCTTATTAGTCAACTAATCATTATCAACACTGTAAATAATTATAATAAATAAAATGCTGTGAACCCAAAGGTCACTGGTTCGATTCCCCAGTCCAGGCACATAACCAGGTTGCAAGCCAGGTCTACAGCCAGGTCTGTAGTTGGAGGCAGGTGAAAGGCAACCATACATTGATGTTTCTCTCCCTCTTTGCCTCTCTCCCTTCCCCTCTCTCTGTAAATAATAAATAAACTCTTTTTAAAAAGTTAAAAAAAATACGTTTAATATTTTGTATAAATTGTTCAGTGTTTATGAAAATGAACAAATTAAATTTGAAGTCAATTAAATTATAAGACTACATACATTTTATGGGTATGTAAAAATGCTTCAGAATTTTATTTTGGTCTTGTGGCAATAGAAAATAAGTTATATTGTTTACTTAACTAATGTTTAAAGCTAGCTGTGGCTTCAATACAAAAGTTGTACTGCTTTAAGGTTAAGAGTAATCCTGTACTAAGGAAAATAATTTGTATCTTTGTATTTCTACAGTTTTAAATGTGAAGGTGTTTTAAAAAGTAAAATAAAATCTAAGGGATAGAAATACACCAAAAAAATCTAATAAAAATTATAGCAAGTTATTTTGTGGATATTGCAAAACTGCAAAGTTTATATGGAATGCAAAAGACATGGAATTACCACCAAAAGTGGAGGAGAAAACAAAGTCAGAATATAAGATACTACCAGATTTCAAGACTTATTATCTAAAGCTACAATTATCGAGATAGCATGGTATTGACTAAATAATGAATAAGTAAATCTATGGAACAGAATTGAGTACCCAGAAATAGACCCACACTAATATAGGTAACTGATCTTTGACAAAGGAATGAAGGTAACTCAACTAAGGTATGATTATGTTTTCAACAAATGGTGCTGGAACAACTGGATACCCATATGCAAAAAAAGTACACTTAGACATAGAATTTAAGCCTCCCACATCCAAAATGGACTATAAACCTAAAGGTAAAATGCAAAACTATAAACCTTCAAGATTATAACATAATGGTTACATCTAGGTGATCATGAATTTAGCAATAACTTTTAAAATCCATCACCTAAAGCATGATTCATGAAAGAAAAAATTATAAGTTGGACTTCATTATAATTAAAAACAAGTACTTCCCTGGCTGGTGGCACAGTGAATAAGGTGCCAGCCTAAGAACTCAAAGGTTGCTGGTTTGATTCCCAGCCAGGGCACATAACCAGGTTGCAAGCCAGGTCTCCAGCCAGGTCTGTAACTGGAGGCAGGTGAAAGACAACCATGCATTGATATCTCTTTCCCTCTCTGCTTCTCTCCCTTCCTCTCTCTGTAGAAATAAGAAATAAAAAAATCTTAAAACAAAACAAACCAAGTGCTGAATAAAAGGCACTGTTAAGAGAATGAGAAAACAAACCATAGAGCAGAAAACATTTGCAAAAACACATCTGATAAAGGATTTTTGTTCAAAATATACAAAGAACTCTTAAAATGCAACAATAAGGAAACAATAACTCAAATCAAGTGAGATTTATCCTGGGGATACAAAGGTGATATAATACAAATCAATAAATGTGATATATCACATAAACTAAATGATAGATAAAAATCACATGATCATATGAATAGATACTGAAAAAATATATAATAAAATTCAGCAACCATTTATGATAAAAATTCTTAGCAATGTGGAAATAGGGGGATCATACCTCAACACAATAAAGACTATATATAAAAAACCTACAGCTAACATTATTCTCAATGGGCAGACACTGAAGATCAGGAACAAGACAGGCTGTCTGCTTTCACCGCCCTTATTCACATAGTACTGGAAGTCCTAGTCACAGTGATCAAACAAGAAGAATAAATAAAAGTGTCCCAAACTGGAAAGGGGTAAAACTGTCATTATTCACAGATGACATGATATTATATATAAAAAACCCTATAGGTTCCATCAAAAAACAACTAGGTCTGTCAAGTGGATTGGGCAAAACAACAGGATACAAAGTCAATAGTCAGAAATCAAAGGCATTTTTGTAATACCAACAATGACATATCAGAAACATAAACTAGGAAAATATTTCATTTACTATAGCAATAAGAAAAACAAAGTATCTAGGAATATTCTTAACCAAGGAGGTAAAAGACCTGCACTCAGAAAATTATAGGCCACTGAAGAAAGAAATCAAGGAAGATATAAATAAGTGGAAGCACGTGGATTGGAAGAATTAACATCATTAAAATGGCCATTCTACCCAAAACAATCTAGATATTCAGTGCAATTTTTATTAAAATATCAATGGCATATTTCACAGAATTAGAACAAATATTCCAAAAATTTATATGGAACCAAAATAACTCCAAATAGCCTTGGCAATCTTGCAAAGAAAAAACAAAGCTAAAGGTATCACAACTCCTGATACCAAACTCTACTACAAGGCCACTTGAATAAAAACAGTAGAGATACCAGCATAAGAACAGGCACATAGATCATTGGAACAGAACTGAGAGCCCAGGAATAAACCCATGCCTATTTGGCAAAGGTGGCAAGAGCATATAATAGAGCAAAAACAGTCTCCTTAATAAATGGTCTTGGGATAAAAGAGTGATTCTCAGTCAGCCAGTCAGAGGGAAGAAACCATCAAAGAGCAAACACAATAATAGCAAGAACCCAAGTACAATCAAACAGTCTAGATAAACAGCATAAAGGGCATCCTAAGAGCATCAAGTTCAAGAGATCAAGGAGAATGTACCACTGAATCCCACAGTTCTCCTACCACAGAAGGCAACCCCACAAATACCCAAATTCAAAGCAGATCAATCTAAGAAACAGAAACAAACAAGAAAAGTCACCTAAAGTAGGAAAAAAGACGAAACAATGCCCCACTGAAAGCAAAGGAGGAATCTCCAGAAAGAATGCTAAATGAAATAAGGCAAGCAAACTATCAGACATGGAATTCAAAATAATGATTATAAAGGAGGTCATTGAGCTCTATGAGCTCAAAGAAAGCTATAAACAATTCCAGGGGAGCTACAAAGAACTAAAGAGAAACTATAAATAGCTTATTGAGAACTATATCAACATTAAAAAGGACATAGAAACTGTCAGTAAGAACCATGAGGAAATGAAGAATACAACTTTCAAATTGAAGAACACAGTAGAAGGAATCAAAAGCAGTCTAGAGAAAGCAGAGGATCAGATCAGTGAGCTGGAGATCAATGTAAAAAAAAAAAAAAATCCCAGACAGTGCAACAATATGAAAAAAGGCTAAAAAAGAATGAAGAGGTTTTAAGAGAGCTGCAGGACAACATGAAACATAAGAATATCCATATCATAAGGATACCAGAAGGAGAAGAGAAGCAAGGGATAGAAAAGCCCTTTGAAAAAGTAATGACAGAAAACTTCCCTAACTTACGGAGAGAAAAAGTCATGCAAGTACAGGAAGCACAGAGGGTCCCAAGGAAGATGAATCCAAACAGGCCCATTCTAAGACACATCATAATTAAAATGGCAAATTTCATAGACAGAGAGAAAATCCTGAAAAGCAGCAAGAAAGAAACAGCTAATAACATACAAGGGGGCTCCAATAAGGCTGTCAACTGATTTCTCAGCAGAAACACAGCAAGCCAGAAGAGAATGGCAGAAAATACTCCAAGCAATGAAAAACAAAGGCCTGCAACCAAAACTACTCTACCCAGCAAGCCTCTCATTCAAAACACAAGGTGAAATAAGGAGTTTCCCAGACAAAAGGACTAAAAGAATACATCACCAAGTCATCACTGCAAGAGATTCTAAAAGGTCTGCTTTAAGAAAATGAAGATATTGGAAGTAACTACAGCAAATGTAGCAGTAGTCATTTCTAGGTCAGAATTTATTTTATTCTTAATATTTTCAGTGCTTTCTAGCTACCAGTGAAAATCTATTAGTCTTACAATAATAGGAGAAAGCTGTTACAATTATACTTGAAGGTACTTGTGCAGGGAAGGAGAATAGCATGTATAGTAATGCTGAATGAATTGAGTGCGTCCATCAGGAATGCTGACAAACTTTACCAATGTTCTGGCAGCTTTGTCCACTTTTGCTGAAGATAATAGAAAAATGTCATATCCTGAAAATTTCATTACAAAATAAATGATGATGCATTATAAATCACTACCATAAATAACAAAAAAAAAAAAAAAAAAAAAAAAAAAAAAAAAAAAAAAAAAAAAAAAAAAAAAAAAAAAAAAAAAAAAAAAAAAAAAAAAAAAAAAAAAAAAAAAAAAAAAAAAAAAAAAAAAAAAAAAAAAAAAAAAAAAAAAAAAAAAA